>OZ030021.1:21415000-21770000 GCA_964023405.1 Apodemus agrarius
ACATTCGCGGCTTTACCAGGACCTGCATGATCACTCCTGAGTACTGAATCTGGGTATGTGTGGTGGATAGCCCTGGGCTTGTTTTTTTTTTTAATTTAAATTTTTATTTTCTATATTCTATGTTTACATTCCAAAGGCTTTCCCCTTTCCCAGTCCCCCCCCCCACCATACGTCCCATAATTCCTCTCCCCTCCCAACTATTCCCCAATCATCCCACACACACACACACACACACCACGATTTCTCTGTTCTGGGTCTACAAAACTGGATCCAATCTTTTCAGGCCCACGGTCCTCTCCTTTCTTCTTCTTGGGAATCATTTGACTTGCTAATTGTGCCTTGAGTATTTAGGGCTTCTGGGCTCATTAATATCCACTTATCAGTGATTGCATTTCATGTGTATTCTTTTGTGATTGGGTTAACTCACTTAGGATGATATTTTCCAGATCTAACCATTTACCTACAAATTGCATGAATTCATTATTTTTAATTGCTGAGTAGTATTCCATTGTATAAATATACCACATTTTCTGTATCCATTCCTCCTTTGAGGGATATTTGGGCTCCTTCCAATTTCTGGCTATTATAAACAAGGCTGCAATAAACATAGTGGAGCATGTGTCTTTATTGTATGCAGGGGAATCCTCTGGGTATATGCCCAGGAGTGGTTATGACAGGGTCCTCTGGAAGTGACATGCCCAATTTTCTGAGGAACCGCCAAACTGATTTCCAGAGCGGTTTTACCATTTTGCAATCCCACCAACAGTGGAGGAGTGTTCCTCTTTCTCCACATCCTCACCAACACTTGTTGTCTCTTGAGTTTTTAATCTTAGCCATTCTGACTGGTGTGAGGTGGAATCTCAGGGTTGTTTTGATTTGCATTTCCCTGATGACTAATAATGTTGAACATCTCTTAAGGTGTTTCTCGGCCATCTGAATTTCTTCTGGTGAAAATTCTTTGTTTAGCTCTGTACCCCATTTTTTGATAGGGTTATTTGGTTCTTTGGGGTCTAACTTCTTGAGTTCTTTGTATATATTGGATATTAACCCTCTGTCGGATGTGGGGTTGGTGAAGATCTTTTCCCACTTTGTTGGTTGTCATTTTGTCCTTCTGACAGTGTCCTTTGCCTTACAGAAACTTTGTAATTTTATGAGGTCCCATTTGTCAATTCTTGATTTTAGAGCATAAGCTATTGGTGTTCTGTTCAGGAACTTTCCCCCTGTGCCCATGTCCTCCAGGGTCTTCCCCAGTTTCTTTTCTAATCGTTTCAGTGTGTCTGGTTTTATGTGGAGGTCCTGGGCTTGTATTTTGATGCTAATTCCACACCTCAGAGGAGCTGCAGATGAGGAGTTGCCTTGTGAACCTTCTCCCTACCTTAACTTTTCAAATAAAGGCTTGAGCCAATGATTGGGCAGGAGGAAGTGGGAGGAGCTGAGAGTCTAGGAGAGGAGCCTCAGGAGATCAACAGGAAGAAGAGGAGCTACAGAGGATCAACAGAGAAGCTACAGAAAGAGAAGCTCGTGGCCTGGAGAAACCGCAAGTTATATGGGATAATATAGATTGGAATAGAGTATAGTGGGAGATCTGCCCAGTCTAGGCTTGTAGCTTGTTTTGTTCACTGATTGAGATTTCCTTTAGCAGGGAATTGGATTGGAAACAAAATAGCAACAGGTGTGCTCCTTCGCTTGCATTTCCATGTATAGTGCTCTGCTAGTTAACCTGTGTAGACTGCTGCCAGTGACTATCCATGTGTTCTGATTTACCAGTAAAGACATAGACACACCAGTACTAGGGCATCAGCGTGTAGCGCTCTGCTTTTGCATTGGTGCTCCAGCATCCTGGTGCTGCTATTATAATCCTCTCGGGTGAGCTTTTTTCATAGTAAATCCATGGCCACTTCCATTACCAGTGGGTGCTGTATTGGGAGTACAACCATTCTTGCTTTGTATCGTTACTTCCAATTCCCCTGTTTACTTGTCTCTCCCATGGCACTGCGCTATTCCTAAAGAGTTTCCCTGCTGTTATTGGGCCACACGTGCCCATGCCTATCCATCTGCTCTATTGTAAATGCCCATCAGTTTATGCTGCAGTAGAAGTGTATCCATGTTTTCAAGGATGCCATCGTGAAGTGCTTTAGCAGTAGGAGCGTATGTGCCGCTCCACTAGTACGTTCGTGTGTAGCAGTGTACTAGTCTATGCGTGTGCGCTCCTGTCTAGTACATCCATGAGTACTGACGTCATGAGTCCACGAGTCCTGCTGTAGCACATGCTCCTGTGCCTTCCTAGAAGAGTACATCTGCGTATGGCTCTGCTCATGCACCCATGGTCACGTGTGCTGCTGTATAAGAATATGCACATTGGGATGTAAAATGAATAAATGAATCAATTCATGGAAAAGTATTCTTAAACATATTCGTGATCACTCCTGAATTATGAATCCACGTGCAATCCTTTACTTGTATTTCCATGTGTGCTGCTGTATTAGAACAACCATGTGTGCTGCTGTTTGTGGACACCGTTGTTTTCTAATAAATATATGGACACACCAGTACTAAAACATCAATTTATGGTGCTCTATTTCTGCATGAGGGCATCTATGTCTATGGTGGTTTGAATATGCTTGGCCCAGGCAGTGGCGTTATGTGGAGGTGTGTGGCCTTGTTGGTGGAAGTGTGTCACTGTGGGCCTGGGCTTTGAGACCTTCCTCCTAACCATGTGGGAGCCAGTCTCTCCTAGCAGCCATCAGATGAAGATGTAGACCTCTCGGCTCCTCCTGCACCATGCCTGCGTGGATGCTGCCACGCTCCTGCCTTGATAATAATGGACTGAACCTCTGAACCTGTAAGCCAGCCCCAATTAAATGTTGTCCTTACAAGAGCTGCCTTGGTCATGCATGGTATTTGTTCACAGCAATGCAGACCCTCACTAAGAGAGTGTCCATGTGCAGTGCAATAATAGTATCTCCTTTTCGTAGAGAACCTTTGTACACTGCTGCTCCAGTGGGCCCATGTGTGGTCCAGAACTCGCACATCTGAGTTGGCTGCAGTACTAGTAAGTCCATTGTGGTGCACCAGTCTACTGTACAAAAGTGTGTGCTGGTGTTCTAGCACAAGCCTGTGCATTGCTGAACAGGTACAGCCGTGCGCTCTGTTGTATTAATATGTGCACAATCTGTTTATGCTGCAGTAGGTGTATATCAGTTTTTGCTAAGACACCGATGTGTGTAGTGCTGAAATAAGTGATAAATGTACACAAACTATTGCATCCAAGCACACTGTTCATACAGTTCATCCTTGGCTGCTTCTGTATTACATGATTCTGCACCACTGTCCTAGAACCTTCGTATGTGCTGCTATACCAATACCTCCGCGTTGACATGTAATTGTATGTAAGTCTGTACTGCGTCACTTGTACGTTGGTGTGTATTCTGGTCCCAGGGCTTCCATGTTCTCTGCTTTACTACTGCATCCATATGCTCTGCTGTGTTTCCAAGTACAGCACACTACAGGTCCACCTCTCCGCACTGCAGTTAGGTTTCTACGTGCCCTGGGGCATCTTTGTGCTCTGCTGTTCACATACGCCCATGTACTAGGCTATCCTAGGACATCAGTATGCAGGGCTCTACTTCCGCCCTAGTGCATTCGTGTTTCAAACTGCACGGCGACACCCATATGCGATGCTGAAAGTATTTTCAGATGTGCAGCTTCCCTAGTGCACCGCTCTTCCAGTACATGTGTGCACTGCAGTAGTAGTCATAGATCTTTGCCACTGCATCTGTGTGCACTGCTGGTGCAGTATAACCTTATATGTGCTCTTGTCTAGTGATTAATTGAGCACTGGGTTATAGAACATTCCTCTATCCTCCTGAAGCAGTGTGTGTGTGTGTGTGTGTGTGTGTGTGTGTGTACATGTGTGGTATATCTGTGGGGGGATTATAATACTATATCCATGTGTCCTTCCTGTAGGAGTACATCCATGTACACTGCTGTTCATGGATATCCATCTGTACTGCTGTTCTAGTGTGTACATGTGCACACTTACAATAGAACATCATTGTTCACTTCTGCAGTAGTACTCACGCGGGTGCTTTCTCATAAATCTGTGCTCGCTGCCATCACAGTCCATCTCCGTGCAGTGCATTAGTAATTCAGCAGTTGGTACGTGCATTAATAGTACATGCACATTTGTCCCTGCTGTTCTGTTACTTCTGTTTGCCCTGTGTGCTTGTCCATCCCAGTGACTGCTCTGCTCCTCAAGCCCTGGGCATTGCTGTTCTAGTGCAGGTATGTGCAGAGCTGTATCCTGGGCACAGGTCTCTGATCTTTGCCTGATTAGCTATACCCTGGGTGCAGCTGTCTGCCATTATTCTTGATTGTTTTCCCTGCCACAAGTGTCAGGGTCTGATTAGCTGCACACCTACGCCCTGCTGTCTCACGTGTTTCCTGAATAGCCGAAACCCTAGGCTCAGGTATCTGTGTTCTTCATGATTGGATGAATCCTGGAACTATCTGCCAGTGCTTTCTTCGGACTAGTTGCCCCTCTGGGCACAGGTGTCACATGATGGAATTGGCATTGCTGTTCACACATGTGCCATGTTCCAGCACTGTCACATGGGGGACATGATACACCTTTTCACCTGTATGATATGTCCCAGCACAGACACATGTCAAGTTGGGGACACATTTTCAAACACACGTTCCTGAACCAATGCAACATGCCTATTCACACACATGCTACATCCCAGCACAATATCATAACAATGTGGGCATACTTAGCCACATATATGTAGTCTCCAACCACTGTCCCGTGCTGGTGTGGGGCATTCTACATCCCAGCACAATCTCATAACAATGTGGGCATACTTAGCCACATATATGTAGTCTCCAACCACTGTCCCGTGCTGGTGTGGGCACACTGGTTCACATACAAACCAGGTCCCCCTATTTTTACATGGTAGCCGTGGCAAGCCTGTTCACACCAGTGCCATGTAGCAGCAGCATTACATTGCCACACAGGCATGTCTGTTCACATATGTTCCACGTTCGAGCACCATCATGTCATGATGTAGGCTCACAGATTTGCACATGCTGTGTTCATGGTGTCACATGGTGAAACCAGCACTTCTGTTTACACATGTGCCGTGTCCCAGCTCAATTCCTTGGTGGCATGTGCATGCTTATACACACACATGCTGTATTCCAGGGCCATCACTGAGCAGTGGAGCAGGGACATGGTATGTGTGTGATCACATGTGATTGTACCACCATGCAGTAGTTTGGGGATACAGTATGTGTGTGAGCACACTTGCCTGTGACACTACATGATTACACTAGAACATGTCTCCTGTGTGAGCATGCATGATCAAGTCACGACAACATGGTGCTGGATTACAGCTCACATGAGAACATACTTGTCTATGCTGCCAAATGGAAGGGCTAGGACACTGCTTGTGTGTAAACAGGCATGTACATTCACTGCCATATGATTGCATTGGGACAGGAACTTATGTAAACAGATGAGTCCATGATGAAATGCAATACTGTGGCATGGCATGTGTGGGAACAGGTATGCCCAATGCAACACTTGATGGCACAGGGACATGGCATACATATAGTGCCACTGATGGTGCTGGGTTATGGCATGTGTGTGAGCAAGCATGCAAATGCCACCATGTAATGATGCTAGTACTTGCTTATTTGTGAACATGCATGTCCCAACCACCATGTCACAGTGATCAAATATGCCCATAGCATCACATGGTGCTGCTTCCACTTGGCATGTGTGTGAACAGGTGTGCCCCGCCCCAATAGTGGAAGGCACTGGCACTTGGCATGTGCCAACAGGGATGTATGTACACTCTACCATGGAATCATGCTGGACATGTCACATGTATTAACCAACATGACGCCATGTAATGCTGCTGGGACATGCCATGTGTGTGTAAACAGTCATGCTTAATTCCGCCACCAATGCTACTGGAACACAGAACACATGTGAACAGGTATTCCTATGCTATGTGAAGATGCTGGGCTGAAGCATGTGTATAAAATGGTATGCACAAGCCAACACTGACTGGTGCGACAACACACATCTGAACAGGCTTGCAGTGACATGGATTGTTGGGAATTGGTTCTCTATTGCTTTGTTTTATTTCAGCTCTCAAAAGCCATGCTTCCAGACCGGAGGGTCCCTGCCCCTAAATGCCTTTGATTGATAATAAAGAATTGCCATACAGCCAATGGCTGGGCAAGGAAACAGGACGGAGCTTCTAGATTGCGTGGGCAAGGGACCGAGAGAGAAAGGAGGGGGTGGGGGATGGAAATCGCCATGAATCTTTGAGGGAGAAGAATCAGATTTAAGAGCTGCATTAGAGAAAGCATCCCACAATATAGGTGGGAAGGGAAATCGGCCCTACAGGATCGGGGGTGGGGAGGCTGTCCAGAAGGTAACAGGGCAGCAAAGATAAAATGTAGATTTAGAAGGTGTTAAGACGGGAATAGCAGAGGGAAGTGTGTGCTAGCTGTGGGAAGGTTTGGAAGTGCCCAGCCATTGAGCTAATCAAGGCATATCAAAATTAGCTGGCGTGTGTGTGTGTGTGTGTGTGTGTGTGTGTATGTGTGTGTGTGTGTGTGTGTGTGTGTGTGTGTTCGAGAATCCAGAGAGCTTTTGGGAGGGTGCTGTGGTTTAACTAATTCACCGAGCCAATGGATCATTTGTTAACACACATGCTGGAGCTATCACATGAGAATGAAGGTGCCTGCATATACAACAATGTGATGGTGCTGGACACAGCACGTGTGTGTGTGTGTGTGTGTGTGTGTGTGTGTGTGTGTGAGAGAGAGAGAGAGAGAGAGAGAGAGAGAGAGAGAGAGAGAGCAGGCATGCCCACACTACCATCTGACAGTCCAGGGACATAGCACACATGTGAACATATGTGCCCACACTGTCATGGGATAACACTGGATAGGACATTTATGTGAATAGTCATGGACATGCCACTACATATCAGTAATGGGACATGACACATTATGAACACTCATGCTTGAGTTGCCACGTCACAGCACTGGGATGTAGCTCGCGTGTGACCAGTGGTACCCATACCACCCATGCGACAGCACATGAGCAGGTGTGCCCAAATAACCATGTAATGGTGCTGGGGCATGTGTGAGAAAAGGCACGCCTATGCTAGCACATGACAGGGCTGGGAAATGGCACCTGTGTCAACATGGATGATCACTCCAACATGTGACAGCACTGGGACACAGCTTGCACGACTGTGAAGACATGCAATGCTGCTGGGGCACAGCATGTGAGTGAGCAAATGGGCCCCTGGTGGATGACACAGCAACAGCATGCGTATGATTAGGCATGCCCGCACTGCCATGTCCGGGGTACAGCATACATGGGAGTAGATTTGTCCATGCCCCGATGGGATGGATCTGGAATACAACATACATGTAAAAAGGCATGCCAGTGCCACCACATGATAGTGGTGGGACATGGCACTTGTGTGAACAGGTGTGCCCATGCTTCCACGTGACACCACTAGGACACAGTATGCGTGTGAATACAGGTGCCCACGTCACCGTGAGAAAGCAACAAGAAACCATATGCGTGTTCATGCATGTGCCAAGCCCCAGCACCATCATATTGGATCATGAGCCAACCTGTTCTCAATAATGCCATGTTCCAGTTCTGTCAAGTGGCAGCGATGGTGTGCCTACCTGCATGCTGTGTCCCAGCACTGTCATGTGGTGGTGTGGGCACACCTGTTCACACACAGCAGTGTACCAACCAGCTCCAAAACATGATGGCTCAGGGACACATCTTCACATGTATGGTCTGCCCAATGTCCATCATGGGGATGGCATGTGCATACCTATTTACATGCATGATATGTCTCAGCCCTGTTGTGTGGCAATGTAGGCACACCTTTTCCACACCAGTGCTATCTCATGGTGATGTTCGCATACATGTGGTTTCATACACCATCCCTTGACAGTGTAGGCACCACTGTTTATACACATGCTGTGATGTCCTAGCACCATTCTGTGGCGACGTGTGCATGCCTGTTCACATGCATGTGATTTCCCAGTGCCATTCTGTCATGGCACGGGGCATGTGTGTTGACACACAAGCTGTGACCACTTGCCATTCCGTGGCAGTGTGGCTGTGCAGACTTGTTCATACAAGTGCCATGTCCCTGTAAAATCACAGTGCCACACAGACATGTCTGTTCACACCTGTTCAGTGTCCCAGCACCATCACATCAGGGTGTGGACATGCCTATTCATATGTTCCAGTATTATCAGGTGTGGCACAGGAATGCCTGTTGATGTACATGTTGTATCCCAGCGCCACCCCTTGGCGGTGTGGGCATACCCGTACAACTGATGCTAAGAGCCCAGTTTGGACGTTAGAACTGGCTCGGGGCCTCTCCAAGAGCAATACACACTCTTTAACTAAGCCATCAATCCAGCTTTTGAATTTTTTTTTTTACTTTCATTACATATTTGTTTTGTGTGCAAGCGCCTTTATTTGCTGAGCTATCTTATCAGTTCTTTGAGTAGGCATTAGTAACTTTAAAGGAATAGTTTGAGGCAGTGGCAGAACTCAACAAGATGTAGACACTAGTCAGGGCCAGTGGTCCAAGCCTGCAATCCCAGTTATTCTGGAGACCGGAGTAAGGGGAATGCAAATTCAAGGCATGAGAGAGCTACAGATTATGTTCAAGGCAGTCTGGCCAATTGAATGAACACCAATGCCAAAAAAATAAAAATAAAAATAAAAAAAAACAACAACAAAAAGTAAAGGTCAGAAACCACCTAAATAGAGAGCAGGCTGAAGTATCTCAGTTACTTAGAAACCAGAGGGTTAAAGGATGGCGTGAGTAGCCGGGCGTGGTGGCACACGCCTGTAATCCCTGCACTTGGGAGGCAGAGGCAGGCGAATTTCTGAGTTCGAGGCCAGCCTGGTCTACAAAGTGAGTTCCAGGACAGCCAGGACTAGACAGAGAAACCCTGTCTCGAAAAAAACCAAAAAAAAAAAAAAAAAAAAAAAAAAGGATGGCGTGAGAAGAGAAAATAGCATGAAGGAGGAGGGGCACTTGAAACTGGTAGCCTGGAGCAACTCTTCTTCCCAAGCAGTAAGGCCTGTCACAAAGAATGGATTATGTTCTCCATTAATTTTCTAACAAATCACAAAACTCTAGTTCTAAATGACCTTCTGAAAAGAGGGGGTCCACAATCTCTTAGCAGACAAAACTTTTATAGCACCATCTCTGGCAAAGACAGAAACTCTGTAACTTCCACTACAAGCAAAACACCACCCCACCCCACTCTTTGTAATCCGGAAGCCTAGAGCGAGAGTAGAGCTGCCTTATCCAATTGTGTGCATAAAGGAAAATCCAGGCGGGTGCTGGCTCTAGGTCCAGCCTCCCCGGCAATCCCTGGATGCCAAGACCCAATCCTACGTACAGGAAGGGGAGAAGGGCTCAATGAGGATACGGCGGGCTCCCGGGGCAGCCACAATCATCCTCCTTTACTCTTTACGCGTCCCACTGCCTCCACCACCCGGGTAAAATTCAACCGAGTGCTTCCCAGCTGAGGCGAAACCATGGAATCCTTTATCGCCTCAGTCCCCAAAGGAAATGGCAGAACAGTCTTCAGATTTGACTGCGAAGGACAGTGAAGCCCGCGTCGTCGCCCAAGCCCCGCCCTCTTAGGACTAGGGACTACATTTCCTAGAGGCCTCTGCGGCTTCAAGAGGCGGAACCGACTGCCGTCCTGTTCTCTGCAGGCGAGGAGTGGCTACCTGAGCGAGGGGCGGGGTTTGTCGCAGCCAGTAAGCGAAAGTCTCGTTACGGCGGCGGAAGCAGCAGCGCTGGAGTGAGGGGTGGGGGACAGAGTGCTATCGGCCGGGCTGCGGCTGCGGGTCCTCAGCCTGAGGACATTAGCCCTAAAGACGGAGAGCAGACGAGAGCAAGCTATAGACGGCGTGGCCGCGCCCAGGTAATGGCGAAACGAGAGCCGGGAGGGAGAGGAGGAGTCGAGGGGGCGGGACTGCATGGCCAGTCCCGGTGCTCGTCCCTGGGGAAGGACAGAACCGCCGCAGCGGTCCTTATTCCAGCTCTTTAGCAAGCTAGGCAGAGCAGTTGAGTCTGCGGCAGGGTTGGGATGATCGGTGCGAAGAAGGACGAGAAACACCGAGGGGTGGGCAACTCCGGGCGTGGGGGCGTGGCGGACGCGGGCCTCCGCAGGGAAGTCAGCGGGAAGGAGGACGGCCTAGGGAGTTTGGCTTCTGGAGCAGTTTAAAGTGACTCTCCACATCCGGGCCCTGCGCCCGCCGCTTTCAGACCCTTGCCGGGGCGGGGCCTCCCGGATCCCCGCCCTTCTTGCCAGGGATCGCCTATCTCTCCCTTCTATTGGCCCAGCCCTGGAGTTTAGGCTGCTCCCCGCCCCCAGCGAGACTGGCGTCTTATTGGCTGGCGGCCGGCGGGAGGGCGGGGAGGACTCAGAACGCGCAGGCAACTGCGGATTGGCGCTGGATGTAGTGATGCGCCTCGCGTCTGGCCAATGAGCGGGCGGGGGAGGAAGGGGTAGGTTGGGTGGCAAGAGGACTAGGAGCAGAGCGGTGGCTGGCCGTAGGGTGAGTGTGGCTGGCGGGCGGGCTGAACTGAGGCGGGCCGGGGACGCGTTCCGAATTGCGTTCCCTCTGTGCCTGCAGAGTCCCTCGAGCCCTTCGTGGCGGCCACATATAAAAGGGCACACTGCTAATCTTGACGAGAGGGCTCCGTAGGACGTTTTCTCCGGGAGACAGAGCCTCGACACCCGGGGGTGTCTGGAAACGTGTGTCCTGGGATCCTGGAGGGGAAATGGGGATAACTGGGGTAGACGGGAGATCGGCGAAGCCTGACTCCGAAGGAAAAAGTGGAAGGCAATTTTAGAGACCGTGGTTCTCGAATCCTACCCTTGTCTCGGGTTGGGGGTGGGGGGATTATCCGTGATGAGGAAGAAAGGAAATCCTTAAATGGAGGCCTTTATGGAAAAGCGTTTGAGGATTCCGCAAGCATCGGGTCTTAATGTAAGATTTCCAATCCTTTCTTGGGGCTGGGCATTATGACATACTAATTATGGTTCTATTTACCTTGGTTCGAGGCTTGAATATTTAAAGGAGCCATACTATTTTCCATAAAATTTTTACATAGCCTATGGTTATGGTACTACCATTTGGCAGCTATATAACATTCAGTGTCCTTTTTTTTTCTTTTTCTTTTTTATTTTAATGTAGCAATCCTAAAGTATTTTGGAAGGTTATAGCAGCCTCCAGCAAGTCTGCCATTATTAATTTAGCCTTAGAACATAAAAAGTCCTCAATAGATGTCTGCACCATTGATCATAACTAACTTTTAGATAACTAAAGCTGTATATGTTTTTCTGAGAGGTCATGGGTACTAAAGATGCTTTGACCTCTCGATGTTGGTTCTAATTTCAGAATCTGGTGATCATCGCCTGACTTGTTTTGCAGGTGGAAATGAGTTCTCAGCAGTTTCCTCGGTTAGGAACCCCTTCCCCTGGGCTTAGCCAGACACCTTCACAGATCGCAAGCAGTGGGTCCGCAGGACTGATAAACCAAGTTGCCACAGGTAAGATGCGCCCTGGTTCACTTGTATTGCTTACTCTTAAAAGAATGTCACTATCTTCAAATTAGCTAATTCCTTCTCATAACTACTATTTTATCGACTTTGAGGAAAAGATGTGTCAATACACTTTTAAAATAAGGCATTTTCCCTCTTATTCTTTTAAAATCATTTATATATGCTAGGATAAGTGTGCAACTTTAGTAAACCATGCTAATAAGAACCATTTTTAAATGTATTTGTATGTTACATTTAATTCTTTCTTGGGGTATAGGTATGAGGATGGTGCCCTGAGAAGAACCCAGCAGTGTGAAGAAGCCTGCTTCTTAGGACCTTAAGATTAGGAAAAGAGAGGCAAAGTGTGAGAGAGTGTGTGTGAGAGTATGTTCATGAGGTCATGCGTGTGTGCTTTTGAAGGCGAGAGGTCAACCTCAAACGTGCTTCCCCAGGAACTATCCTCCTTGTTTTTGATACTGGGTGGCTCACCAGGACTAGAACTCTGAGGAAGCTAGGCCAACTGGCCTATTATTGAATGAGCTACTGCCCCAGCCCTGGAAAAGAGGGTTGAAAAGTATATATATACACTTTGTCTGTATTTGTGACATAGCCTTTGAGTGCTGTAGACTGTGGTTCTCAGTGGTGGGTGATATTCTGTAATAATTGGCAATGTCTAGAGACATTTGTGACTGTCACAGCTGAAGTACTAGACACCCTAAAATGGGCTGGATAAACCCCTTCCACCCTCAAACACTCATCAAAGCCAGTGAGCATTCTTCAGACTTTGTTGTCACTCCATATTAAGTATATAGTGCAAGCTGAAGAGAAGCCCTTTCACCCGTCTGTTTCTTCTTTCCTGATGGCAAGTGCTGCTGTTCACTCCCCGCTCAAGCCAAAGGCTGAGGCGTCTCTAGTTGTCATTGGATTATCTCTCACCCACCCCCACCTTGGCTCATGATGTAGCACAGGCTGGCCTCAAGATCCTCCTACATCAAGACAGTTCTGGGATCACCTTTGTCCCATCATGCCTGGATGGTTTTATCCACGAGCAAGCTGTGGTCCTTAGATACCATTTTGGGCTTATTCCTGCTACTTTGACTATTTCGTGCTAATTTAATTTTAAATTGCAGGTTTGTTTGTTACATTAAGCTACTCTATGCCCACTGCTGGGCAGTATGTACTGGTTTCTCTGTGTATAATGTTTGTAGTTTCCATGGTCTCAGGATTTCTCCCATTTTCCCTATAGCATAGCCTTTCTTCCTGTCCAGATTTTTCTTCCTTGAGGATTCATCCTGTCATTTTCTGGATGTCCTTGCTGACTTTATCTCTGTGACTTTACAGATCTTGTGTCTCATGAAGCCTTGTGAGCATATGCTGACCACAATGGGTAGCACACATTGTAGTCAACTTCTTGTACAGCCATCTAAAATTCTTTATTTCTTGTTACACAGAGTGAACCCCAACTGTAGTCCTAGCACTTGGGTTGTTGAAGAAAGTTCGAGACCTGGCTCAAATCTTAATAGTTTTTTTGAAATTTTTTTATGAACAGTCTACCTCTTCATTTTTCACATCAGGTTTTTTTTTTTTTCTTATTTTTTCTTAAGTGAATCAAATTTATTCTCCCAAAAAAATGTCAAGTCTAGGACTAAGCAGTCCGACATGACGTGAGAGCTGCCTGGTCATCAGAAATCAGCCCCCTTCTTTCTGTCGAAGCTGTCAGTGCAACTCACTTCTCAGAGTGCGCACTGAGCAGACTGACGCGCTCGTTCCATCCCTGGCACCACATACATGGGATATGGTGGTGCGTGTTTCCGGGCAGAAAGCAGGGCAAGAAGATCTGGAGTCCAAGATCTTCCCTGGGTACCCAGCATCTTCTCGGCTGTCCTGGAGTACATAAGGCCTTTAGCACAATGAAAGAGGAGGCTGTAGGAAGAGAGGAGGGTTTCACCTAAGTAGTCACATATGTCTTTGTTTCACAAGAGATAATTTGGGGTCCTAAGCATGCCAGGAATTAAAGTGCATGTTCAAAGTTAAGTAGAAATAGCTCGTGCTTCGAGATTCTCTTTTGTTGAAAACAACTGGAAGCGTGGTCAGGGATGTAGCTCAGTGGACTAGTGCTTATCTGGAATGTTCAGATCTCCATGAGGTCAAGGCCAGCCTAGTCTACATAACAAGTCCCAGGCTAGCCAAGACTACGTAGTAAGACCCTATCAACAAAAACAGAGAGAAAAGGTATGGGTAAGATGTGAAGTCGAGGCAGAGGCTAAAGACCTGAGACGATGCCGAGAGAGGTCAGAGGCCTCAGTAAGTGAAAGATCCTGATGGTCACAGCCTGAGAGACTTGATATTTTCAGCATCGTAAAGTGATAAATATATGCAAAGAATCATATTTGTGAGTTTTAACAGCTCAATTCTAAAATTTATTTCAAAACCCATAGAGTTTAAGGATTTCTAAAGCAGTTATGACCCTAGAGAAAGGAAAATCATTAGTGCCTTGCTTCACAACTTATCACAAAACTTTGTTAAGAAAGATGGTGTAGGTATTGGCATAATATATATGCATAGAATAAAGTATCCTGAAACCACTTTTATACATAGATAGATGGATGGCCAGGCTTTTTGTTTGCTTTTAACAGAAGCGTATAGTTAAATATGGAATGAACTTCAGTGAACATACTCGTGTGGTGTTGGAGAGCAGCCTTGTACGATTGTTTGCTGGTTGTTAGTTGTGGGGAGGGGCTTATTGTACTGTGCTACCCTGGGACCTGGGGATGAAGTCACTGGACTTGCCCAGCAGGTGCATTTGCCCACACTGCTCTCGTGTTAGCCCCAAATGCCAGAATATGGGGAAAGAGACCTTGACCATTACTTTCCTCTTAGGTTAAAAAAAATTCAAGAAGTACCATGGGAACTAAATATAACATTTTCAATTTCTAAAAGAAAACATAAAAGAAATCATTAGCAACTTTGGTAAGCAAAACATTTTCAGCTCAAAACAAAAAATACTAATTATAAAAGAAACAGTTGAGCCAGGCAGTGGTGTGCACGCCTTTAATCCCAGCACTTGGGAAACACAGAGGTGGATCTCTGAGTTTGAGGTTAGCCTGATTAAATATCAAATTCCAGGACAACCCAGGTTACACAGACAAACCCTGCCTCAAAAACCAAAATAGCCGGGTGGTGGTGGCACATGCCTTTAATCCTAGCACTTGGGAGGCAGAGGCAGGTGGATTTCTGAGTCCGAGGCCAGCCTGGTCTACAGAGTGAGTTCCAGGACAGCCAGAGCTACACAGAGAAACCCTGTCTCAAAAAAACAAAAAAAAACAAAAACAAAAAAAAAAACAAAATAAATAACAGTTGATATAAATTAAAAGTAACCTCATTTCCAAAGACATCGTTACCATTATCAAAGGGGATGCCCCAAACAAAGGATATAACTGTATCAGTAGCAACTCATATCCTAGATGTAGAAAGAGCTCCTATAACTAAATAATAAAAACATAAACAGCTTAATTTTTTAATTGTTAGAAAAATTTTTGTCTACGTAATAGAGACCCAACTATTACAAACTAAGTGTTGAAGGAAGTCCATGGAAAGACACAGTTTCCATCCTCGGGACAGTAGGAACTCATACCACGCCTATGCACTGGAGCAACGGAGTTAGAACAGCGAATGCCGCGCCGCAGGATGCCTGAGCGGGTAGGGCTCTAAGCAGTCTAGCCAGTGTGCAAAACAGCTTGGCAGAACCTTACAAAATTAAACACTAACTCAGAGCGGCCAGGCTTATTCCATCGGTATTTAACGAAGTTAAGTGAAAGCGTATGCTTATCCAAGATGTTTATCGAAGTTTTGTTCCTAGTAGCCAAAACCTGGGGAAATCAGATGGTGACGTAATAAGCAAACACTGTCCAATGGACTGCCCCTGTGCAGTAGCAGAGCTCTAATGGAGCGTCAGTACACTTGCACGGAGAACTGCAGTACACTAAGGGAAAGAAGCCAGCTCACAGACCACACATGGTATGCTGCTCTGTGTGTGGAATTCTAGACGTGACATCTGTAATGGCAGAGGAAGTCCTTAAGGTCGAGGGAGCAGGGAGCAGGAGAGATTCGGTACCAGACGAACATAAGTGAACTAGTTAACAGTTGTCTCAGTGAGGGTTTTACTGAACAGACACCATGACCAAGGAAAGTCTTATAAGGACAACATTTAATTGGGACTGGCTTACGGGCTCAGAGGTTCAGTCCATTATCATCCAGGGTTGGGAAACATGGCAGCATCCAGGCAGGCATGGTGCAGGAGGAGCTGAGAGTTCTACATCTTCATCTGAAGGCGACTAGCAAAACACTGGCTTCCAGACAGTTAGGATGTGGGTCTTAAAGCCCACACCCACAGTAACACACCTACTCTCACAGGGCCACACCTCCTACTCTAACAGTACCACTCCCTGGGCAGAGCATATATAAATACTATACAGTTTTCTGTATAATAACTGAGTTGTGGTTACAACATTCAGATTTTATAAGTATTTTATATGGAATAGATGGATTTTTTTATTAACAAATTAGTAGATTTTATATATGAATTAGTAAAGGCAATTGATTATAAATGGATAAGAAAAGATGACCATACGTGGCACTAAAGACCAAATGACTTTGGTCATATAAAAACTATTTAGCACCGCTAGTCATTGTGGCAATCCTAGTTAAAGCCCTAATGAGACATATACTATCCACCCACAGAATGGCTATGCATGTATCTAGGACTTGTGGGGATGAGGAGTGCCTGGAACACATAAACACTGCTGGCAGAAACAGAAAAGGGTACAGTTGAATTCACATCACCATTCTGTTCACAAGTGCTGAGAAAGTTTCTATAGAAGTCATTGAATTCTCTTCAAGTAGACACTATTACAGTGGTTCTCAACCTTCCGAACACTGTGACCTTTAATATGGCTTCTCATGTTGTGGTGACCCCCAACCATAAAATAACTTTGTTGCTACTTCATAATCTAATTTTGTTATTGTTATGAATTGTAATGTTAATATCTGTGTTTTCCGATGGTCTTAGGTGACCCCTGTGAAAGGGGCCACTGCTCACAAGTTAAAAACCACTATACTCCCGCCGGGTGTGGTGGCGCACGCCTGTAATCCCAGCACTTGGGAGGCAGAGGCAGGCGGATTTCTGAGTTCCAGGACAGCCTGGTCTACAGAGTGAGTTCCAGGACAGCCAGGGCTACACAGAGAAACCCTGTCTCGAAAAACCAAAAAAAAAAAAAAAAAAAAAAAAAAAAACCACTATACTAAGTTGTACCTCAGTCACATGATTATATAAATCCTAATTGCAACACTTCTGAGTGCTTTGGGAGAATCAAGTCACTTACGTGTAAAATAGGAAATAGACTTGTGGCTGGAGAGAAGACCAACTGTTAAGAATTGCTGCTTTTGTTGAGGACCTGAGTTAAGTTCACAGCACCCACATCAGGTGACTCACAATTGCCTATAACTAATACCAGCTCCAGAGAATCTGACACTATTGTAAGAACTCCAAAGGCACCTGTACTCAATGTGTACAGACACTCATATATACATAATTTTAAAATAATAATTTTAAAAAAAACCTTCAAAAAAGAAAATAAGAATCATTTAATCTAGTTCTTGTACTTTGAGAAGCATTTTTCTAAAGAATTTATTAGACAAGGCTTTGGAATAATGAAAAATAGTCATCAGGAATACAGTAGTTTTTTTGTTTTTGGGTTTTTTTTTTTTTTGGTTTTGTTTTGTTTTTTGGGGTTTTTTTTTGTTTTTGTTGTTTGTTTGTTTGTTTTTTCGAGACAGGGTTTCTCTGTGTAGCCCTGGCTGTCCTGGAACTCATTCTGTAGACCAGACTGGACTCGAACTCAGAAATCTGCCTGCCTCTGCCTCCCGAGTGCTGGGATTAAAGGCGTGTGCCACCACCGCCCAGCCAATACAGTAGTTTTAAGACTACAGTAGAGCCGGCGGTGGTGGCGCCTGTAATCCCAGCACTTGGGAGGCAGAGGCAGGCAGATTTCTGAGTTCGCGGCCAGCCTGGTCCACAGAGTGAGTTCCAGGACAGCCAGGGCTACACAGAGAAAAAGACAACAGTAGAACTACATAGCAGTTTACGAATGATGTAGTAAGTTGGAGCTAAGGAGATGACTACGTGTGTAAAGTGTTTGGTGTGTAAGCATGACCTGAGTTTAGATTCCCCATACCCATGTTAAAAGCTGGGCATGTGGGCACATGCCTATAACTCCAGTTTTGGAGGACAAAGACAGGCATATCCCAGGGGCTCTAGCCAGAGTGGGGAGCTGTGGAGAAAGGCCTCTGGCCTCTAGAGGGGACAAACCAGATGAGAGCACCTGCGCACATGTGCATATGCTGCACCCCCAAAGATGCCATAGATGTTACAGAAGTTATATTAGTTAGCAGGGGTAGCTTCGCATCCAGTAGACTATGAATAGTCCAGCCATTATAAGAAAGCTTGAAACAATCCTAAATGTCTCCTAGCAGTAAGATAGATAACTCTTAACTTTTTTGAGAATGAACATTTTCTGGCTTGAGCAGTAATGTACATCGGTCATGTCTGTAAGTAAATAAGTAAAGTAAGTCATAAGTTTGGTTACATGAAGCTCAAAGTAGCAGCCAGTTGTGTATTGGTTATTAACTGGGTGTTGTTGGTACACTGAGTGATTTAGGTTTGTGAAAGTCCATTGAACTATATCATTAACTATTAATCACTTCCTTTATGTAGGTTACATGTAACTGAAAATTAGTTAAATAAAAATACACACCAATTTTTAAAAAGAGGAGACATGGTGCCGGGCGGTGGTGGCACACGCCTTTAATCCCAGCACTTGGGAGGCAGAGGCAGGTGGATTTCTGAGTTCGAGGCCAGCCTGGTCTACAGAGTGAGTTCCAGGATAGCCAGGACTACACAGAGAAACCCTGTCTCGAAAAACCAAAAAAAAAAAAAAAAAGAGGAGACATGTCCAAAGATGGTGTTGAAACACTAACTGATAGTATCTTTGGTATGTGAAATAGATTTTCATGAAGGGATCTTTATTTTCTATACAGTTTCCAAATAACTTAAATTTTCTGCTTAAGTAAATGTTTTATGTTATGAAAATTAAGCATGATGTTACTTTGTGAAGTGGGGTGTGGGAGTATACGCCTCTAATGTTGACACCTAGGGGACAAGCAAGTTCAAACAAGACATTGCAAGTTCAAGGTCAGCCTAAGCTATAAAATAAGTTCCAGGCCAGACTGCTGATGAGACCCTGTGTCAAAACACTTAAACAAAGAAAACCAGCCAAATATGAATTAATATTTTCACAAATGATCATCCTTTATTACGTTAGTATTTGATCCTCATTTTTAATGTATTTAGAGACAGGGTATCACCATACAACTCTTGCCTAGAATTTGCTATGTAGACCAGGTTGGCCTCAAACTCCTGGAGCTCTGCCTCCAGAGGGCAGTGATTAAAGCAGTGTTAGGCAAGGCTAGCCTCAAACTGGCAGCAGTCCTGCTATCTCAGCCTCCGGGTTCCAGGCTTGTACTACCATGCTTAGCTGTTCTGGCATCGTCTTAACCTTTCCGTGGGTTATGTGTCTGGTAGTCTGAAACTCAAAAAGAGGACATCTACAGTCAAAAGTGCCTTTCATCCTTATCTGCACTCCTGAGAATTCTATGTTCTTCAAGTTAGGAAATCTGTTAACTCCTCCTTTTCCTCTTTATCTCTTTCTTCCTTTTCCTCCCACCCCTGTTTTTTGTGGTTCTGGGGACTGAACCAAGGACCCCATGCATACCAGGCAGGTGCCGACCTACCATTGAGCCAGGCCCCCATTGTTGTTTAACTTTGTACATTTGAGTCCGGGTTTCACTAAGTTGCCCAGGCTGGCCTTGATTCACGGTGTTGTATGACACTGTTCCTGGGAAGACATGAATAAACATCCAGGAAACACACAGAAGAAACCCATGGAGAACCAGAGAGTACTGCTGAAGTCCACATTGAGCCCATGAGCTTATTGGGGTTGCTGATATGGTGAAGAGTTACTTACAAAGCAGAGATGACTCAAAGACCAGCTACATCACCAAAGCCCACCGCAGCACGGGTGACAGCGTGCAAGCGCTGGAGGCTAGGGCACACTGCACAGCCCGGCGGCAGCGGCTGCGCAGGTTGGCGCCCCTTTGGGCTGCACTGCCTGTATCCTGTGCTGTAGCTCCTGAGCATGCCTCTCAGCAGTCCTTAGAGCTCCTTTGTACGTGAGGGGAGGGGCCCGTGGAGCTGGTCAGTTCTAGGGATTCCTGAGCTTAATAAGATGGAGGACAGGCCGGGCAGTGGTGGCACACGCCTTTAATCCCAGCACTTGGGAGGCAGAAGCAGGCAGATTTCTGAGTTTGAGGCCAGCCTGGTCTACAGAGTGAGTTCCAGGACAGCCAGGGCTATACAGAGAAACCCTGTCTCGGAAAAACAAAACAAAACAAACAAACAAACAAAAAAAGGTCCATTGAAAAAAACAGATGTAAAGGCTCGAAAGACAGTTCTGGGTTCAATTCCCAACAACCACATAGCAGCTCACAACCATCTCTAATGTGATCATGTTCACATGTAGCATGCAAATACAGCACTCAGATACGTTTAAAAAATAGAAAGAAAACGAAACAAAACAGTCTTTTATAGAAAAAATATTGATATTTGTCTAAAATAGTGTTCTTCAAAGTTCAGTTTTGTTTTTCCTTTTATTGAAAAAAGATTTTTCTTCATCGACGGATTCTGATTACAGCCCTCCCACTCACCTCAGTGTCTCCCCACCTGCCCTGCTCTCCCTTCCACAGCCAGGCCCTGTCTGTCACTTTTTAGAAAACAGAAATCTGAGGAAAAAAAAATAATAAAATAAATATAAAACAACCAAACAGGAAAATGAGCCAAAGAATACATACAAGAAAGCATATAGATGCAGAGATACAAATTCACACATACATGAATCATAAAAACCCAAAACCTATATAATATATATTCCCAAAGACTCTGTAAGGTGTGGGGGATGGGGGGGGGAATGGGGGCAAGCCTTGATTTAATATGAGACAACCCCTAAGGAGGCCATTGAGTCCGTGTTGGCCATCTACTGTTGGGCATAGAGCCTAGCTTAGGGGTGGCTTGAAGAAATTTTGCAGATGTCTTGGGGACAGCTTCTGAGTTGGGGGGGGGGGTATCTGTCCCCACTTTCAGCTATGGCTCATCTGGTGCAGACCTCTGCAGGCCCTGTGCATGGCCATGCATATGTCTGCCACAGTCTTTGTGAGTTCATATGTGTAGCAGGCCTTGGCTCCTCGGTATCCTCCATCCCTCTGGCTTTTACACACTCTGCCTCTACTTCCATAGGGTTCCCTTCTTCATCAGGTACATGTTACTCCAATATAAGCGTTATGAAATTGCTAGATGTCTGTTGAATGTAGATATAAAACATCCAAAGATTTTAATTAAATGCATTTTAAAGGTTTGGGTTTGGTTTGGTTTGGTTTTTTTTTTCCTGCTTCTTGGCCTTAGGGAAAGAATTTGATGGCTTTATCTCATTTAGAACTCAGCAGTGCGAGGTCGCTCCCATCTGCTGCAGGAGGAAGCGACACTGGTGCTGGCTGAGCCAGGCCCTGATCTCTGAGGATAGCAGAAAGTCATTAGGAGTCATTTTATTGCTGTGCTCCTTTAGCAGAACAGTAGTGCTTGATTTTCTCCCAGCCCCTGAACTAACTGTCTAGACTCGGGTTCTTGGCCATGCAAGCAGTTCCATCTAATGGAGCGGGCTTGAGCTTACACCAGCTCTTTACTGGTCCCCCCACAAGCTTCGTGCCATTATCGGACAGGCAGATTTTTCAGACAGGGAACTCTTGTAGATTGAAGATTAAACTTTTTTTTTTTTTCTTTTTGGTTTTTTTTGAGACAGGGTTTCTCTGTGTAGTCCTGGCTGTCCTGGAACTCACTCTGTAGACCAGGCTGGCCTCGAACTCAGAAATCCGCCTGCCTCTGCCTCCCAGAGTGCTGGGATTACAGGAATGCGCCACCACGCCCGGCTGAAGATTAAACTTTTTAATGCCAAATTTTTATAACTTTAGACAAGCGCAGTAGTACATTCTGATGATCTCAACACTCAGAAGGCTGAGACAGGGGGATCACAAATTGGAGGCCAGTCTGGCTGCAGAGTTAAACATTCTCTCAGAAAGCCAGCCAGCCATCTTAAATGAAGTTGTGCTCTGTCCTTAATGTACTTTAAACTGAGTGTTTCGCGGGCGGTGGTGGCGCACGCCTTTAATCCCAGCACTTGGGAGGCAGAGGCAGGCAGATTTCTGAGTTCAAGGCCAGCCTGGTCTACAGAGTGAGTTCCAGGACAGCCAGGGCTACCCAGAGAAACCCTGTCTCGAAAAACCAAAAAAAAAAAAAAAAAAAAAAAAAAAAAAAAGCCTGAGTTAAACAGTTAAACTGGGCGTTTCTGTTTTAATTTTGTCTATCACTGTGCATGTATGCAAGTCAGAGGAAAACTTCCAGGTGCTGCCTCTCTTCCTGCTCGGTAGTTCTAGAGATCAAATTCAGGCAGTCAGGCTTGGCAAGAGTTGCCTTTTCCCACAGAGCCATCCCTTCAGGTCCTGTTTGAGCTGATTTTTAGTGATTGTCAGGATCCTGTGTCCATACTCAGGAAGTCTCACATCCCACAATCCTGACTCTTGGCTGCACTCTCCAGTAGGATGGTCTTACATGGGGCTGGAGGGACGGCTCAGCACTACAGCATGAGTACTCGCTGCTTCTGCAAGTACCTGGGTTCGGTTCCCAGCTCACAGCCATCTTTAACCCCAGTTCCAGGAAGTCTGAAGCCCCCTTTGGCTTCCACAGGCCCCAGGCACACATGCATGTTGTACGTGAAAGCAAAAGTGGTGATTAGAGAAAGAAAGCCTTAACTCTTGCCAGACACAGGGCACACTTATAACCCTGTAGTTGGAAGGCGAGGTAGAGGATTACTGCAGGTTTGGGGTTAGCTAGGTCTACATAATGAGTTCCAAGTTGGCAAGGTCATATGACAAGACTATAGAAAACTACGTGAGAATTGGTCATGACGTACAGTGTAACCCAGCACTCTAGAGGCTAAGACTGGAGGATCGCAAATTAGAGGCTTGTCTCGACTTCAATAGTAAGACCCTTTCTCCATAAAGAAAACAGTGTCACAAAGAATTGTTCACTATTTCAGTCCTGAGCCTAACAGCAAGGACTACTCTGTTTTATACTGATTAACCTTAGAAAGAACTGTAATATTGCTTTTCCATCTTAATATCTTTACTAGTTAACGATGAGGCTGGCCGAGATGCTGATGTTGGTACCAGGGAGCACGTGGGTCCTAGCAGCTCCCTGCCACCCCGGGAAGAGAAGCAGGAGCCAGTTGTGGTAAGGCCCTATCCACAGGTACAGATGCTGCCCGCACACCATGCTGTCGCCTCAGCCACTCCTGTCGCAGTGACAGCCCCGCCAGCACACCTGACACCAGCAGTACCACTCTCTTTTTCGGAAGGACTTATGAAGGTAACAGTTTAAAGTTCAGTGAACCACAGCTGAAGACAGCTTGCCCTTGAGCAAAGCTAACCGAATTTTAGGTTGTGCCCTAGAGTGCTTCGTCAGCCCCTCCCCTCTGGCTGTCACTTGGTATTCACTGCCGAGGTTTACTCTTCTGCAGTGATGAGACTGTCCTGGGCACTTGGCATCCCAGGGGTTTTCTGTTACCCTTTTTTGTTGTTATATTTTTATCAATTTTCTCATTTGGTTTAAAATGAAGTGTACACTATAGGCTGGCCTGGCACTCCCCATGTAGACCATGCTAGCCTCAAACTTGGGACAGTTTTCTTGTGTCCGCCTCCCACTTGCTGGGATTTTAGGTGTGTGCCACCTTATCTGATTGTGTGGTATAATCTGGTGATAATTGTTCAACTTACATACATGCTAAGTGAGTTTTATCTTGGCTTTCTTCTCCGCGGTTTGCTTCAGTCGCTGACGGGGTGGTATCTGAGTATGTTGCTCTCTGTGTTACTTGGGTTAACGTTCAGTTACTGAGAGTTCTGAGGCCTTCTGTGCAGATGTGAGAGGCAGAATTGTGTAGAAGACAAGGCATATAGTGTGAGCAGTACAACTCCAGTCCCAGTTCTGCTTTGTACTTTCTGTGTGTCTGAGTAAAATGTTTAGCGTGTTTGTACATTTTGTCCTCTATGCTATAAAGCACCAGCAGTTCTGCAGAAAAGCTATGCTGACAGGTGAGCCATGTGATGCCTGTCTCGTTTGTGTGCCGCTCTGCAGACTGCACTTGTGTGCTGTTAACGTAAACTGCGCCTCTGGAGCGCAGCTGTTGACATGTGCTTGTGGTTCTCTGTTGCAGCCGCCCCCGAAGCCCAGCATGCCTAGCCGTCCTATTGCTCCTGCTCCCCCCTCTGCCATGTCCCTTCCCCCGAAGGTTCCAGGACAGGTCACTGTTACCATGGAGAGCAGCATCCCGCAAGCGTCAGCCATTCCTGTGGCAACAATCAGTGGACAACAGGTACTCTTCTCCTCCTGACTTGTTAGTTTTCTAAGTACACTGCCGGCTGTTGGTCATTATGCATTTAACTCCAGGGATGCATTAGGCTGTGTCCTATAATTAAATGGTTACAGATAGCCATAGAGAGATAATAGCGCTGAAATCAAAAGGAGTAACACCCAGGCCGCTTAGTGGTTAGGCCCTGTCTGCTGAGCATATCCTATGACGGCTACTGTACTCCCTTCCGTGTAAAATCACATGTAGTCATGAGCAGTCTCTGTCCTAGAAGGGGTACAGTCTACAGGTGCTCGACTAGAAGGAGACGGTGCTGAGGAGGCCAGACTACCTCCCAGCGGTATTGTTGGAGGCATCCCAGGTTTTCTTGGAGGATAGTAGATGTGTTGCAGGTTCTCTCTGCCCTCTAATTGTGAATATTTACAATAAATGCTCCTGTTTTAACTTGAAATCTTAATTGTATTTCATTATTTATAGTTGTTTTATTAAATGCTTTGGATTGTAGCACTTGTGAAAAAACTAAATCTCAAAATTCTTTTCCTTTGTGTTTTCAAGAGAAATTAATATTAAAAAAAGATGCCATCTTGTTCTCAATTTAACATCAGGTAGTTTCCAGAAGTCTGGAAATGTCATCTGAGATGAACTTATGTCAGTGTGCTGGAATACTTTAGGAATGAACTGAAGACCTTAGAGGCAATATCTATTGGATTAACTGACATGCATTTAGAAATCTTAACTAGCATAAAAAATAATGGGTATAAAGATCTATTTTAAAAAGAAAAATAGAGTGGTGGGATAAAATAAGCCTGTGACCAGGAATGGGAGAACAACTATAAAAGACTGGTGCAGATATGAGTTACTAAAAATAGGCAGTCAGAAAAAAAAGAAAGAAAAATAGGCAGTCAGGGGTGTCATCTGGAGCTGGGGTCTTCTCAGTCGTCGAAGTATACTCGCTTCTGACCTGCTTGTGTACAGGGTCATTATTAACACAGCAGGTTGGAAGCTCCACGGCCCCTCCCGGGCATACCCCCAGCTGAGATTGGACATGTGCAGGGTAGTGTGGCTGTAGACAATAGATACTCAGTATCCAAAAGGAGTGGCCTGCCTCAAGGCCGG
Organism: Apodemus agrarius; assembly: GCA_964023405.1. Taxonomy (NCBI): domain Eukaryota; kingdom Metazoa; phylum Chordata; class Mammalia; order Rodentia; family Muridae; genus Apodemus; species Apodemus agrarius. The sequence goes on from OZ030021.1 coordinate 21,440,337, forward strand.
ACATCAGTGTGCAGCCCTTGAACCATGCATGCTTTTGCCCTGGAAATCCCCAAGACAGCAGAAAGGAAGGGGGAAATTTTTTTTATTTTCAAGAATAACCTGACCCAGTTTGAGGGAAACTGGCTTGCGGTAGGCAGTAGCTGAGACCATCCTGGTGAAGATTGTATTCTCTCCTGTTTCTTCCAGGGGCATCCCAGTAACCTGCATCACATTATGACCACAAATGTCCAGATGTCCATAATCCGCAGCAATGCTCCCGGGCCCCCTCTTCACATTGGAGCGTCCCACTTACCTCGAGGTACCAACTGCACTTGGGCTCCAGTTCTGGACATAGAATGGCAAACAGACATGGGCTGGAGGACAGGATGACAGATTGTGCGGGCAGTCGACCTAAAGTTACAGGCAGTGGAGGTCAACCTACAACAGGACAGATCTTCAGCATGCTGTGTCCTGTGCCGCCTGCATTACAGTAGATGTACAAGTCTGTGCAAATCTGAAGGAAGACATTCTCTTGGTGTCGTTTGAGGCCATCTTCCTAGGTAACCCTGGCTGGTCTCAGGCTTGTGCTGCTCCGGCAGCTTCCTCCTAAATGCTGATTACAGGGACACACTGCCCATGGCTGGTGGTATTGTGCTGTGTTTGTGACAGGGTCTTGCAGTGCAGCCCTGATGTGCCTGGAACTCCATAGCATGCTGGCCTCCAACTCTGACTTGCCTCTCCTTTCCCCTTACTGTGATTACAAGGTTGGACCCACGCCTGGCCTTTTTTTTTTTTTTTTTTTTTTTTTGGTTTTTCGAGACAGGGTTTCTCTGTGTAGCCCTGGCTGTCCTGGAACTCACTCTGTAGATCAGGCTGGCCTCGAACTCAGAAATCCGCCTGCCTCTGCCTCCCAAGTGCTCACACCTGGCTTTTTGTGATAGCGTTTACTGACAGTGTTTATTAAAATTTTAATGTCCATTGCAATAAGATTGATTTATTCTTATAAGTTAAAATAGGTTGTAGTAAATTTAAGGAGTTTTAGCCTTCCATTAGAATTTTCAACAGGTGGAAATTGTGGAAAAAAGATCAGACAAAGAGGTTTCCTCAGCGCTGCCTAAGCCAGCAGTTCACAGCAGTGGCTCACTGACTCTTAGGGGTCTGTGGTATTGAGGCTGCCTTAATAGAAATGCTAAGACACTGTGTGCCTTTTTACCCTGTACACGTCTGCACTAAGGTCACAGAGGCAGCATGAGAAGCTGACATTACTAGTGACAGATGTGTTAGACACAATCTAGATAGTGGCACCATACTCTGCTGCTCTTGTAGCAGCAAAGCAGATCAATTGTGTGCCTCCTAAAATGCATATAAACAAATTTAAAAGCAATGCACATATTCCTTGAATACACATTTTCTTAATTTTCTTTGTGATCAAGGAAGTGTATGTAGTATACTATAGTAGTACTAAAAGTCCACATGCTGTCCAGGCCTTGGCAATTATGCCTTTCCTGGGGAATAGAATTGGCTTTATTCAGTAATGCTTCTGCAGACCCTACTGATAACTTTCGTCTTTTCAGGTGCGGCAGCTGCTGCTGTGATGTCCAGCTCTAAAGTGACCACAGTCCTGAGGCCAACGTCCCAGCTGCCTAATGCTGCTACGGCCCAACCAGCAGTGCAGCACCTCATCCACCAGCCGATCCAGGCACGTGGGGTCGGGTGCTCAGCCAGCATTCTTCAGGGCCTTAGCACAGCCGTGCTCTCTGCCAGACACTGGGGCGCCCCATAACCTCAGTGACTGCTCTCCGTTGAGTTTTCAAAGTTTTGCAGAGTTCGGAGGATGCCCTTTGAGCGGTGCAAGTGTAGAGCAGACACTAAGAATTTGATGGGAAAGTGACAAGTAAGGCAGCTGGTGCTAGAGAATGAGCGGAGCAGGAAGGACAGTGGCGGCTGCGGTGCTGGGGGAGGCCAGCGGAGACGGGAGGACTGTCACTGGGGAGAGCTCTGTGAGCACCGCAAAGGCGTATGTGCATGTTACGCATGGAAATAAATGTCTCCCTTTTCAGGTAGCTTTCAACTACTAGATGCATCTCTGGTAGTCCCCTAACTAACACACACACACACACACACACACACACACACACACACCCCTACCTTCTTCCATATTGAGAATCAAACCCAAGGCCTCTTGCATGCCAGACAAGCGCTCTAGTAGCTGAGCTACACTTGAACCTTGTTTGTGTTTATTCAAGGAATAAACTGCAGTCTGTACTTATAGAGTTGTGCTTGTTGGCAGGAGATGCATGTTCAGAAGAGATGGCTCAGTAGTTAATTAAGAGATTAAGAGCACTGGCTGTGGCTTTTGTTTTGTTTTGTTTTGTTTTGTTTTCCGAGACAGGGTTTCTCTGTATAGCCCTGGCTGTCCTGGAACTCACTCTGTAGACCAGGCTGGCCTTGAACTCAGAAATCCGCCTGCCTCTGCCTCCCAAGTGCTGGGATTACAGGCGTGCGCCACCATGCCCGGGGCACTAGCTGTTCTTTAGCAGATCTAGGTCCATCCATTCTCAGTACCCGCATGGTGGCTATAACAGCCATCTGTAACTTCAGTTCCAGGGGATCCAGTGTCCTCTTCTGTCTGCCACATGCCCTGTGTGCATGTACTACACAAAGTTCATGCAGGCAAGATACCCATACACATAAAAAAAAGAACTTTTTAAATCTCAAAGGAATAAAAACAGAAAAGGGTAAAGAGTTAGTGCTTAAGGACTTCGAAGACATGGAGTGTGAACTGGACTTTATAGATATGTAATCTTTGAAAGATGCATCTAACTTAGTTACATAGACAAGGTAGAAATTCTAGTACTTTCAGGGATCAAAAAGGTAATATTTGTGAGTTAGCTGGTCTTTAAAAGCAAGCACGGCTGGTATGGTGGTGCACACCTTTAATTTCAGCACGTGGGAGAGGCAAAGGCAGGCTGAGCTCTGCGAGGTCTAGGACAGACAGACCTGTGTAGAAGGACAGTATCTCAAAAAATTTTAGAAAACAACACAGAAAGCAGATGTTGTAGCCTGTGTCTGATCTCAGCACATCGCAGGTAAAGCAGGAGAGCCAGAAGTTCAACATCTTCCTTAAGCACAATAGTGAGGCCAGCCTGGGTTGCACAAGACCCTGCCCTTAAACCCCCCACCCACCCACCCATCCCCGAAAAACAATACAGAACTAACTTATGCTTTGAAAGTAAAGCAGAAGATCTTCCTGCCAACAGAATACATGCCATTTAAGCCTCAGGATTATATATGGAATATAGAAAAATTTAAGGAGATGTAGAACCAGGCTCATGTTTCAAAACTGAGTTTTCGTATTTGGCTTGCTGTATTTCATTTTGCCTTCTGCCTTAAGTGAAGTATTCTTTCTCTCCCCTGCAGTCTCGTCCACCTGTGACCACCTCCAGCACGATCCCTCCTGCTGTAGTAGCGACAGTCTCAGCCACCAGAGCCCAGTCCCCCGTCATCACCACGACAGCGGCACATGCTGCCGACTCAGCCCTCAGGTATGGGCCTCGTGTCCTCTTTCCCCCCCACCCCACCCCACTTTATTGAACTCTGTAATCAAACGCTCTTTTCTAAGTTGACCTCTAGATCAGGGCTTCTTAAACTTTTCATCCCAAGAAATTTCACATGACCCTGGATATATAGGTATATAAAATAAGTGCACACACCAGACATTTACTGATAAATCATAAAGAAATGTATCTTATGGTACTGGCAAGATAGTTCAGCAGTTAAGAATACTTGTTGTGAATGAATGAATGAATCAATCAATCAAATAAATAATTGTTACTCTTTCAGAGGCCCTCAATCTAGTTCCCAGCACTCACATTGGACGACAGTTCACAGTCACCTGTAACTCCAACTCTTAGGGAACTACTTCCTTCTTCTGACCCTCAAGGGCACACAGAGAGTAAAAAGAAATCTTTAAAAAAAAGTGAAATGTATTTTAATACAACTCTTCAGTATGTACATAATAATTTTAGCATTTATTAAAGATGAATGCAAGTTTCCACAACAATGAGGTGGATATACTATATATTTTTACCTAATTAACTTGGCTCAGTACACCTTCACCTGACACAGAGCCTCTTCAGTATTTCACAGAGTTGGTTGATGTTTTGATTTTATACTTATTATGTATTTATGTAATATGTACTACGGAATGGCTTAAAAATTTAGGTTTATTTGCAAAATTGTTGGAAATTCTATTCTAATCCCATAATTTTTTAACTATAATTCATTTAATTACTTTTATCATGAAATTCATATTAGGAACTCAAACAGATTTTTATGTTTGTTTTGGTTTTGTAGATTTTTCTGTTTTGTGGATATGTTTTGCCCACATGTATGTATGTGTACCACATGTAACATGCCTAATGCTTGTGGTAGACAGAGGAGAGCATTGGATTCCCTGGGGCCCACACCATTGTGGGTGGGTGTGAGCTACCGCGTGGGTCCTGGGAACTGAACCTTTGCAAGAGTAGGCAGTGCTCGAACCCGCTGAGTCATCTCTCCGGCCCCTTTAGACAGTAGGATTCCGTATGGCTTTTTCCACACTGTGCGTGTGTGTCTGAACGGGTGAGCGTGCACCACAGCATGTGGAGATCAGAGGACAGCCTCAGTGTCTAGCCTCACCTTCTGCCTGGTCAGGAACAAGGGCTCTTATTTTCTTCTCAGAACAAAGCAGACTAGCAATGATCTTGCAGGCATCCTCCTGCCTCTGCCTCCCTTCTCTGAAGGAGCACTGGGTTCCAGTCAGTCAGGCTTCATCTCCTTTGATGTGGGTTCTAAGGATTCAAACTTGGCTTCTCCTGCTTGCACAGCAAGTGCTTTTACCCTGACGGATCTCCCTAGCGTTGCCTAGTGTTGCTATAGACATGTAATATATAAATATATACCTGACAAAAACTTCTGCCACCCACTATGTGACGAATGTTCCTTGTGCGATATAGAAACTTTAATATTATATAGTGACTTTGAGCAAGTCTTGAGGTTATCAAGCTGCAATTTTCAGATCAGGCACTTTCACACAGTATACTAAAGAGACATCCTAATTTGACACTTAGATGCTAAGGAATGGTAAGAAAGTATTTAAAGTCTTCATTTTTCATAATTAAAGTATGTTTCTGTGAGAGTAGAAAACTTTGTCCAGTAAAGCAGTGCTGTTCTCAACATACTTCCTTGAATATGAGCCAAGGTATTTCAGGCCTTGTTCATCGTTGTTGTCTGGAGGGACCACACGGTAGTGCAAGGTGCATGTGCTGCAGTTCAGAGCGGCATTGGGAGTGTTCTCGGGCAGTAGGCATGCATCTACGTGAAGGGAGTATAAATTCCAAAATCAGACTGAAGATACGATGCATGTCTTTGCTGCAGACAAGTTACAAGTCCGGTAGGTGCAGTGGGTGGTTGGTGTTTGGAAGGGGGTGCTAACAGAAAGAAGTGGGTAGAAAAGCTGGGGGCCGGGCTGCACTGTACTCCATGGTCTCAGACAGCCAGGAGGTAAAGGTAGAGATCACTTGAGTCCAGGCGTTTGTGACTAATCTGGGTAACATCATAACTTGGGGACCTGCTTTTAAGAAAAACTACCTAGCTGTAGAGTTTAAAAGTCTGGTTGATGAGGGGTGAGTGTAGAGCCTTTTTGTTAGTGAATTTGGATACTTTTAAATTTATTTTTAATTTGTCTAAGTATGTGTGTCTGTGTGTAGGTGTGTGCACATGAGTGTGTAGGAACCTGCAGAGGCCAGTGGTGCCAAGTACCCTGGAGGTGGCGTGCAGCCGGTGCGACCCACCCACCCCTGAGCCAGGACTTTAGGCCTGAATTTGACTTTTATCTCTGAAGCAACCAAGGTGGTTGCCAGTGGGTGGCTGAAGAGGTCCCTGCACTAGAAGTCATGAACTTTCGGTGTATTAACATGTGGGCTGTGTCTCGAGTGTATCCAGGATGGGCGAGATGAAGAAGCCAGACTAGAACTAGGAATTGCTAGTTGAGAGGCTGTGCTTAGGACCAGTTCCTACTGTCTGAGGCTCTTTAACCAAGGCGACTTTACAAAAGAAAGCACTGATTGGTGGCTTGCTGACAGGGTCATTGCCCTCACAGCAGGGAGCAGAGCTGGTGCTGGTGAGCTGGGTTTGGGCTTTTGAAACCTCCCCAATTCTTAGTTCCCTGTACTAAGATGAGTATTTTGTGGTGATAAAATATATTGCCTAAGGGATACAGAAACCACTGCCCAGGGTGCTGTTTTATTGTTTTAATTTTATATTAGCTATAATCTTATTACATTCAAATGGTATGATGAAATTTGACTTGGATGTACAATGAAAGCTAGGTTTACGGCCTTGTTTTTAAGTCACGTTATTAGAGTCTCTTCTGTGTATTTCTCAGTGTTTCAGTAAAATGGCCTTTGGTTTTGCCAAATGAATGTTGAGTATTCAGTCACACAAGCTTTGGAGTATTTCCTCTAAATTAGGCACTGCTCTTGGCATGAAAGAAACACTGGTAAATTACACACAAAAAAAAAAAACCCTTAATTATTGGGGTTTTTTCTACTTGCATCTATAATTATAATAAATCCCTAATACCCAGTTTCTTTGTAATCTAGAGATAGCAAGTATAAACAGACCAATTTCTATGAAAGAAGAAGAAAAAATTCAATGCACTATCCCTCAGACAGGCACGAGGCCTGTGAGGTGCCATAGACTTCCCCCAAACTCTTGAAGAAGATAAACCAATGTGATGAACATGGTTCAGAGTTAAGACAGTGTAAAACTCTGGAGACAAGAGGTGGGAGGCACCCTCCTCGGATAAGTGCATTCAGTACTTTATCTCCATCCTTTGACCAGTTTCTTTCTCTGTTTTGCACACGCGTGCACACACACACACACACACACACACACACACACACGCCCATACACACTTCTGATCTTTCCCCCCCACCCTCCCTCCCCCTTTCCTCATTCCAAAGGCTCCAGACTGAACTGGACTTTATTATGCTGCTATGCTAGCCTGGAACTCTTAGCAATCCCTGTGCCTTTCAGCTGCAAGGATTTTCGGTGTGAGCCACCATGTCTGGCTTTGAGTTTTCATTTTTGATTTAGTTTTATTTATTCTAAATGAACCATCTGTAATTTGTTCTTTTTATAGCCAAGACAATACACTGAGTTTAAGACCCAGTGTCTTATGTTAGTTTTCTTGGCCACTACTTTTATCCTGCAGTTGAAGATGGACTGCTCGAAATAACAGTCTCTTCCATGGGTCGCAGCATACTATATGTGGGACTCACTGACCCAGATTTCAATTCCTTGTTTAGCCCTATAGCCTTGGCTTCTAGCCCTCCGACCTAGTCCGCCTCTGATTTCACCAGCCCAAAGAAGTCAGGAGGCTGAGGCAGGACGCTAGTGATTCCAGAGCTAGTGTAGCTCTGTAGCGGATTGGAAAGCAGCTGCATAGTTAGACCCGGCCTCAAAAACAGCGTCTTAGAGACCTTGTTTTTGACCTCAGAGAACTTAACAAATTAGAGCAGTTTCTGCCTGGACGGCCTCACTTGACAGCTCAATGCATTTCGCAGAGAAGGTTCCAGCAGCAATTCCTGGAGGCTCCATTTGTCCACTGTGTTTTAAAATCCCCAGCACACCTCCCCGCCCACCCACATTTGTCCCAGAAGTTGCCTCCTCTGTCCTCTTGTTTCTCCCCAACTGTCCCTTTGGTAACTATTCTTTGAGTACTTCTTTTTGATAAGTAATACCACAATCTCACTCTCGCTTTCTCTGCTTCTCTGGTTTTGAAAATAGCAGTTTTTCCAGACATGCTGTGTTCTAGTGAAAAGTAGCATTTGAATCTAAGGACTGGGCTCTAAGGTGTTCTAGGGTGGCATTTCCTTGAGTCCTTTTCTGTGAACTAAGAATTTCAAATGAAATATATATTTTTCTTATATTTAAAAAAATAAAAAGGCATGTGTGTCGATGGGTGTGCTCACATACAGAGAGTGTAGACAGCCTTGACAGTCAGTCAGTCTTCAGTACTGTCATCTTTCATTTGAGACAAGTCTCTCGTTAGGTACAACTCCATCACATAGGCCAGGCTGGCTGGCCCTTTATGTTTCGGGGATCTACCTGTCTGCCTTGGGTCGCTCGCTGGGACGTGAACTCTCGCTCTCGTGTATGCAAGGCAAACGCTTTGCCGGCCGAGCGTGTCCTGGCTCTCTTTCTTAGATTTCAGGGACACGTGTCTTTTCCTTAGACTGAAAATGTTGCTTCCTTAAAATACTAACATAAGTCCTTACTCTTCATCCTCATACGACAGTCTGTGATATACTGGACCAAAGCTGTGACTCTTCTTGTAACTTAGTCCTTTATAGATGACTGCTGCCCATAGATCACTGAATTAGCTCAGGGAAAAGCTCTCTCCATTCTCAGACTACATCCCACTAACCAGAGGTGAAAGTGTTCAGAAGTCACTAAAAGTGATTCTTTCCTCTGTGCGGTACAGTACCAGCATCTTTTTAAAATTATTACTACACTTTATTTGTATGTTCATACATACGTGCTCACTGACACACATGTCATGGCACACATGGACAGCAGAGGACAACTTAGAGTTTTCTTATTCTACCGTGTGACTCCTGTGTGTCTAACTGAGATCCCCGGAACAGCATCGCTGTCCTTATCTAGCACGCTTGCAGGCTCCTCCCGCTCCTCCCGCTCCTCCCGCTCCTCCCCTCTGCCATTGCAAGGCCGCCTACATCCTTGTAGTTTATTATAATTTAACATAGAGCTAGATTTGCTTGTCTGAAATTGTTCAAAGACAAAGCATCGTAAACATGGCCTTGTAAATCTCCTGTTTCCTCCACACTGCCGTCTGCTCTTGGCAGGCTACCCCGCCTGTCTCTGTACTTAATATTCACATGCTTCCAACATGTCGGAGCAGTTCTCAGTTACCAGCTTGCTTGCTTCCTTCTCTTTACCTTTTTTTTTTTAATCTTATTTTTAGTGTGAGTTCTAGTTTGTTTTATTTTTCCCCTGGAGGGCAGTTTTTCAGTGCTTCAGCAATGGGGTGGTAGCAGCAGATCTAAATTTGGATGTGACTGGTCACACATTGAGCTTCATAAATTGGTTCCCAACCACATGGCTGGGAATAGCACAGTTTGTACAGTATTGTCTGTCCACGCAGCTTAGAAAGCTTGTGGTGTTGCATATGCTCGCTCTGGAAATGGTGCTGGCACCAAACACTGCTGTTTCCTCTGTTGTCTTAGAAGTCTTTGTTTTTCCTCCTTAAAGACTGGTTTATTTTTTTTCTGACCTCTGCTGGGCACTGCATGCAAGTGGTGCATAGATATACATGTAACGCCAATACACATAAAATCCTAAAACATACACACACAAAATGTATATGTAAACAAAACAACAAAGCACCTACTAGTACTATTTTGCTAGACATGGTGGGTATTCCCAGCACTCGGGAGGCAAAGGCAGATCGCTGTGAATTTGATGCCGGTCTGGAGTCTGGTCTACCTAGTTCCAGGACAGCCAGGGTTAAGGAGAAAGACCCTGTCTCAAAAAGCCCCTGTTTGGATGAAGGTATTCTGTATCTGGAAAGTAGGAGGAAGAGATAGCTTAGCAGGTAAGAGCTCTGCTCTTCCAGATGGCACTGGTTCACTTCTTTATGAGTTTGGTTTTTCGAGACAGGGCTTCTCTGTATAGCCCTGGCTGTCCTGGAACTCACTCTGTAGACCAGGCTGGCCTCGAACTCAGAAATCCGCCTGCCTCTGCCTCCCAAGTGCTGGGATTACAGGTGTGCGCCACCACGCCCGGCTATGAGTATTTTAAACACAGAATTCCACACAAATTTGCATGTTGTCCTATTCTGTCTTGTTTCAGTTTCACTACATGTGCTGCAAAAGCAAATGTGTATGGCTTTGTTGCCCGAATGTGTATGTATGTTCCACGTGGTGGAGGCGGGAAGAGGGTGTTGGATGTCCTGAAACTATAGTTGAGAGACAGTTGCGAGATGCTGTGTAGGTGCGAGAATCCAAGCCACAGCTCTTTACCACCGAGCCGTCTGTCTAATCCCCTCTTTTGAAAAAAATTTTTTTTTTGAAAGTGAGGACTCATATACAAAGTTGGCCTATAAATGTAGCCAAGGGTGACCTTGAACTCCTAATCCTCTAGTGTTTCCCTTTTAGGTTCTGCACCACCACGCCTGGTTTCCGCAGTGCTAGTTACCGTACCCAGAGCTTCAAGCATGCCAGGCACGCTCTGCCCTCTGAGCCGTATCCTCAGGCGCACTGTCTTAGCCAAGGCAACCCTTCACAGCTTCTGAAATCCTCTTCCAGTGTTTGTGCCTGCTGATACAGTCCCTCTTACCCCGCAAGGATGTTTACTTCTTTCTCCTGCTTCATGTTGTGGTTTTGTTTTCTTTCATGTAACACTGAAGGCTTCCTTCCCATTTCAACACCTACTATTCTGCCACAGTTAGTAGCACTATAACAATCCCTTATAAATGGATTCAGGGTGTGTCTAGTCCCATACTATCATGGATAATGTCATAGTATATGTGTATACACATTTTATACTGCGCCCCTTTTCATTTGTGCAAATACATCTGTAACATAAATTGTAAAAATTAATCATAGAACCTAGGTAGTTGGAATTTTCTATAGCTGACATCTGATTAACTGCCTTAGTTTATGCCACCTTACACCTCATACTTTTAAAATCTGGTAAGTAAGGAGTAATACCTATTGCTTGAGCTCAGATCCTCCCCTTCTGTAGCTGCAACTGACATGGAGTGTTCTGATCCTCCTCCCCCAGCCTCCCAGGTGCTGGGATTCTAACCTGGAACTACCACTTCTGTCTCTGAATGGCAAATATTTGTTGGTTCGGTTTTGTTTCTGTACAGTTCCAGGCTGGCTTCAAACACAGTCCTCCTGCCCTTGTAAATACGTTTAACCATAATCACGAATTCCTTCTTGTTTTCTCTGTATGTTTGTTTAACCCAAATGACGGAGTTCTTCAGATGGTTTGAACTCCTGATCTTCACGCCTCGCCTTCCGAGTGCTAGGATTGCCCCTGTGCGCTCACTGCCTGCCTCCCTTCTTAAGAGTGAGAATGAGCTGAGGAGGGTGGTCTGCCTCTCTGACGGCCCTTGGAAAGCTACGGCAGGAGCCTAGGAACGCCAACCAAAATGATGGCGATGGGAGAGGGAAAGGGGGCGGGTTTTATAGTTGTTGGTTGTCAGTGTACATAGATGTGGCATGTGTACCACAGCGCACGAGCAGAGGTCAGAGGACAGCTTTTCAGGGTAGATTCTGGTTCCACTCTAAGTCCCTCACTGCAGGCTCAGGAAAGACCTCTCCCATCTATTCTTTATGTATAGTTTTAGTTGCCAAAAGTCTTAGATTCTTTCAGTATTTATCCTGGTAGACCATGAGGTATGGATCCAAATTTTTCTTCTCAAATAGCTACATAGTCTCCAAATATGCTTGCTTGTTTGGTTGGTTTTTTTTTCTGTTTATGAAATGGGGTCTTAGTATACTGCTTCTCAGGCTGGACTGGACTTCTGGGCACAGATAATCCTTGTGAGTCTTATCCCTCAGTCAGTTCTTTGGGCGTAGAATCATGGCGTTCCCACCCTGCTACCCAGTGCGATCCATATGGCCCTCCCGCTTTCTTTGAGGTTTTTCCATCCTTACAGTTGGTTGTTGGTGCCAGTGAGTCTGCTGTGCAGTGTGTGCTTGCACCCCTCTCTCTACACTAGTCAGTCCTCATTGTCTGTCTTTGGAATTTTCCACAGCAAATGATAAGAGTACATCCAAAATCCTCAAACTTAGAAGGCAAAGATCTCAAGTTCAGGGCCAGTCTAGGTACCAAAGTAGACACTGTCTAAAAGGCCGAGGCCTCAAATATAAGTAGTGGTAAAGTCCTTGTCAGCACACTCAAGACTCTCAGGTTCCTTCTTCAGCATTAGGGGAAAAATAGTGGGACAGAAAAGTGGTTCAGAATATGAAGTTCCCTCTAAACCTAATACCCTGCGCTTAAGCCCAGAACCCACCTAGTAGAAGAAAAACAACTCCTACAAATTATCCTCTAATCTCCACACATACCATTCATGTGTGTGCCTACATACATAGATGAATAAATACATAAGGAATTCTTAAAAGTGTTAACTGCATTATGACTACAAGCTAATTTACACATTTTTTGGTATATATTGCTACTTTTTGAAGCAAGATGGCAGCCAGCCACAAGAGAGAAACCCAAGGACCATTTATCTCATTATTGTCTTAACTAAAAATGAAAGTAAAATTTGTATGATCATAAGGACATGATGCAGTCCTTGACCTGTGTGGGGTTTGTAGAGTTTGTGAGTTACGTGGAACTGTCTTCCCCACAGTCGCCCCACGCTGTCTATCCAGCATCCACCATCTGCCGCCATTAGTATCCAGCGTCCTGCACAGTCTCGGGATGTGACAACCAGAATCACACTACCTTCTCATCCTGCCTTAGGGACCCCAAAGCAGCAGCTCCATACAATGGCTCAGGTAAGACCGGGCAAAACCGCCTGTGGGATAAACTGGAACCGTGCAGACTTGTTAAAGGGCTGGCCAGGGTGAAATTAGTCAGCACTTTTAGACTGCGTAGAGTAGGAAATATTCTTGTGTATAACTGTGTTATGGGGTCCCCTCACAGAAAACCATCTTTAGTACTGGCACACCAGTGGCTGCAGCTACAGTCGCACCTATTCTGGCCACCAACACGCTTCCTTCAACAACCACAGCTGGTAAGTCAGTGGTCCTGCTCTGTCAGTGTGTCAGACAGAAGCAAAGTGTGGGGGGCTCGCTTTTCATTTCCACCTTCAGAGGAAAACTTCTTACCTTTCCCCAAGAGCTTTCCCGAGGTCTTTAAGAGTCTGGAATGTGTACAGGGAAACTGCTGTTAAGGATTTTTTTTTACCCTCTTTTCAGGATCTGTGTCGCACACACAAGCTCCCACAAGTACAATTGTTACCATGACAATGCCCTCCCATTCATCCCATGCTACTGCTGTGACCACTTCAAACATCCCAGTTGGTAAGTGCCATGTCACACAAAAGCTTTTGAGGAATTTACAGCCCATATGACCAGACCTTCCTGTCAAAGGTGGTAGGATTGTTTCCTAATTGTTGGTTTTCAAAGCAACTCTGAATTTGACTTTGTTTACTTGGATGTGTGTGTCTGTTTCAGTATGCATGCACACCACCTCAGTTTTTTGAAAGTGTCAGTCACTGAACCTGGAGCTTTCTATTTTGATAGGCTGATTGGCCTGCGAGCCCTAGGGATTTGCTCGTTCCTGTCTGATGAAGTGACAGGCACACGGTGCTATGCCAACGTTTTTCCCATGGTTTCTAAACCTAAACTCAGGTCTGCATCCTTCACAACAGACCCTTTACCAACTGAACCATCCCCCAGCCTTCAGGATTAGACTTTTATTTTATTGTTTTTTTTATTCTAATTGAGTTTCTTGAACTCACTGGTGATAGCTTAGCCTTTTCTTTTCCACAGCATCATAACCAGTCTCGCTTGTTTCTGCATCATCTGTTGTTTTTAATATTTTTTTTTATGTTTTGAGATTAAAGTATCTCATTTTCTCCTTCCCTTTTCTCCTTCCAGCCCCTCCCATGAACCCTCCCCTTCCTCTTTGAAATTCATGGCCTCTTTTTAAATTATTGTTATATATACATATATAAATATTGCTACACAGACATATTCCTCAGTGCAGCCTGCCCTGTTCATGTGTTGCCAGTGTGTTCATGATCTCAGGGCTGGCCGCTTGGTACTGGGTAACTAATGGTGGCTGGGCAGCTCTTTCCAGGGAAGATCATTTTACCTACTCTCAGCTTTCCCCAGTTATAAAGTAATTTTTTGTCTAGTGCTGTGACCCCAGTTTTCTCCCTTCCGTGTGAGCATGTCCGTCAGTACATTTTTTTAGGTCTTGTTGATAAGCCTAGTTTAGGAGATAAAATTTCAGAGCAGATCAGTTCTTCTGGTTCATATAATCCTTCTGCCCCTTCTCCACAACAATCTCAGAGCTGTAGGTAGGAGAAATGCATTGCCCCTGTGGGTTATCTATGGGGACTGAGTTCCACGTGAGCTCTTGTTCCCCGTATTTTAATTGGTTGTGAGTTGGCTTTTCTTTAACAGTGGGTTGAAGTTTCTTTGATGAGGACTGAGAACTGTACTAATCTGCATATAAGGATAAATATGTAGTTGGGGATTATCCCTGGTTTAGTAAAGTGGTGGTGGTTGTGTGACAGTTTGTATATGCTTGGCTCAGAGAGTGGCACTATTAGAAGGTGTGGCCCTGTTGGAGTAGGTGTGTCACTGTGAGTGTGGACCCTCATGCTAGCTGCCTGGAAGTCAATATTCTACTGGCAGCCTTCAGATGAGGATGTAGAACTCTCAGCTCCTCCTGCACCATGCCTGCCTTGCTGCTGCCATGTTCCCACTGTGATGATAATGGACTGAATCTCTGAACCTAAGATCAGCCCTAATTAAATGTTGTCCTTCTAAGAGTTGCCTTGGGCTGGAGAGGTGGCTCTTAGAGTTGCTTTGGTCATGGTGCTCCTCACAGCAGTAAAACCCTAACTAGGACAGAAGTTAGTACCAGAGAAGAATGTAGATTTGGGGACTTTGGATTTGGAAAGCAGAGGAATGCTTTTAAATGGGGCTTAATTGGGTATCCTAATAGGAATATGGAAGACTTCGTTACTGAGAGTGATTTGAATTGTACAGAACTGTTTCAGTGGAGAATTTCAATATGTGGCCTAGAGACTGTTTTTGTGGTATTTTGGTAAAGAAAATGGTGGCTACTTTTTGGCTTTCTCTGAAAAGTCTGCCTGAGGCTAAAGTGAAGAGACTCAGATTAATTGCATTGACAAAAGAAGTCTAAGTAACGCCCATCAACGTCTTTGTTTTTGTTTAAGTCTTGTTAAGAACATTTTAAACAAGTGTAGCAATCTAAGAAAAATAAAATATGTGGTTTGGGACGCCAAGGAAGTGAAATGGAGCTGAATCCTGTGTTCAAGGATATTAAGTTGAATTAAGGGTGACCTTGGGGCAAGATCCCACCCAGCTAAATTTAGGTCCAGGAAGGCCATCCTAGAGCAAGTTCTAGGTGAAGAAAAACTTAAATCCAGGCTTGGTGGACCACACTTTAATCCCAGTCCTTAGGGAGACAGGCATGCAGATCTCTGAGCTCAAAGTCAGCCTGCAGAGCAAGCTACAGAAAAAGAAAGCTAGTGATAATGTAATAAAACAAAGGGGCCATGTTCCAACTCCTACAAGCAGCAGAACTTTGCAGCTTTGGCCATGTGACTCTGGTTTTAGAGTCAAGAACAGAAGGGACTACTGGGACAATTAATGCTGGTTAGCTGGAGCCAAGAAATTAGTGGTGATTGAGACCAGCATAACTGAGGTGAAAGCTGGGCAGTGTTTTCTGAGGGCACAAAGAAGCTGTGTTCGAGAGCCAAAGTTGTATCTCTTGCTGCAGCTGTACTTGGTACTGTGTAAGAGTCACCCAGGTGATACTGATTTTGAGGGCATAAAGGGGTCATGAAGAGCAGCTGAGGCTTGGCACTGTGAGAGGCCGTGGAAGGCTATTGGTGAAGGTGCAGCCTAAGTTGCAGTTAATGGCCCAGGACCGAAGGGGTCATGCAAAGGATTTGAGACTTGGCACCTGTGAGAGGCTATTGGTGAAGCCAAGTTGCAGCAGAAGACCCCGGTGTATTGGAGATGCCAGTACCATGGGATGATCACCAAGAACAGCAGCAGCAGTGGAGTGGATCAACCTGAGCTTAGAGTGCTACAGAGGGCAGAGCTGGAGAAGTGAAGCCAGCCCTTTAAAGGAGCCCAGAAAATCATGTGTGGACCCCAGACACTGGAACAAGAAGCTGTAACACTGAAGTTGCCTTGGAGACCTCAAGGTGCTAGAAAAACCAGAGCTGTGGCCTATCTGCTAAGGAAAGCTACTAACAGGGAGTGGAACCAGCCCAGGAGAAAAAAGTTTGTTGCAGTCAACAAAGATGAAAAAGGAGTTGAAGATCTGAAGCCCGATTTGACATCAGACATGGAGATGCAGAGTTTGTACTTTGTCCAGCTGGTTTCCTGTCTTGCTTTGGGAATTATAGTTAAGTGATTGAATGAATCTCAGAAGACACCTTGAACTTTGGACTTTGAACATTTTTGAGACTGCTATAGACTATGGGGGCTTTTGAAGTTGGACTTAATGTATTTTGCATTATGCTATGTTTAGGTATGCCCACCATAGACTCAGGTGTTTAAACAAGCCTAAGGGGGCCGGGGAGTGGCAGTTTTAGAAGGTATGGCCCTGTTGGAGTGGGTGTGTCACTGTGGGTGTGTGCTTTAAGACCCTTGTCCTAGCTGCCTGGGGGACATTGGGTTATGTACATTTCTTCCCTGTTGTGAACAGAGTGGCCGTGAACTGCATGGCTGAGCAAGCATCTCCAGAGTGAGGTCAGGTCCTTTGGGCACGTGTCAAGGCGTGGTGTAGTGGAGTCGTATGGTAGATTTACTTTTAGCTTTTTGAGGGTTCTCCACATGCCTTTCTAAAATAGCTGGACCAGTTTTGCAGTTCACCAACAGTCTAAGGGCTCTCTTTCCTCAAATACTCTCCCAATGTGTTATTGTTGATATTTGCCATTTTGCCTGGGGTAAAATGAAATCTCAAAAGTTGTTTGATTTTGTATTTCCCAAGGACATGTTGCTAGGGACAATGAACTTATTTTGGAGACCTTCCTTAGTTTTTAATTCTGTTTAGAGAATTCTGTTTAGATCCCAAGGTCATTTTCTTAAATGAGTTATATGCCTGTTTTTCTTTTTGTTTTTTACCCTTTTCCTTTAATATATTCTGGAGTAATCATCTGTCAGCTGAATGTTTGGCAAATATTCTCTCCCATTCTGTGGACATCTTCACCTGGTTGGTCATTTCTTTATATGTTCAGAAGCTTTCTCATGTGTCAGTTGTTGGCCTCAGTTCTTGAACAAATATAATTTTATTCAGCAAGTCCTTTCCTACACCTATATCCTATAGAGTACTGCCTGTCTTTTAACTGTGTTCTGTTCTTTAACTTTCTCTGTTGGTCTCCATGTCTATTTTGTGCTAAGCCTGTTTTCATTTCTGTGACTCGGTAATATGTCTTGAGCTGTAGAATGGTAATCCCTCCGGTCTAGGGTTGTTGTTCTATTTTGCTCCGGATTGTTTTAGCTGGGATCTTTTGTGGCTCAAAATGAATCTTAGAGTTTGTTTGGTTGTTTGGTTTTGTTTTTGATTGTTTGGTTTTGTTTTTTCCTATTCCTGTGAAGAATGAATTGGGAATTTTGATTGGGATTGTATTGAATCTATAAATGGCTTTTGGTAGAATAACCTTTTTCACCATATTAATCATACCAATCCATGAACATAGGACATCTTTACATATTGTAGTTTCTCAATATCTAACATTTTCATTTTCTGGGTCTTTCTTCCTCCTTGTTTAGGTTTATTCCTAGATATTTTATTCTCTTTGAAACTGTTGTGAATGTGAATGTGTTCATGAGCTTTCTCTATCTGCTTGTTGGTGGTTGCTATGGTCTGGAGTTTACAGATTCACCAGTCAGACCATGAATAAATTTTATGAAAAAGTGGCTTTTATTCCAAGAAGAGAATTCAGGATTCCTAAATGTAGCATCCAACCACCTCAGTTAGGGGTCTATAAAGGCAAAGAACACAAAGTCACATCCTTTTCTCTGCAAGCAGAAGCTCATCTTGTGCAAAAGCAAGCTTTTGTTTACAGAAGCAGAAACAGGGTTAGTCTTGTGACCTATCACCTTGCATAAAACACAGTATAAGACCAGACAATTATGGAAATCAACTCTTGACAACACTTAAAATTTGGAACTCCAATTTTACTTTATAGTTCTCTTAAGCACAGAAAATTTAAACTTTTTTTTTTTTTTTTTTTTTTTTTTTTTTTTTTGGTTTTTCGAGACAGGGTTTCTCTGTATAGCCCTGGCTGTCCTGGAACTCACTCTGTAGACCAGGCTGGCCTCGAACTCAGAGATCCGCCTGCCTCTGCCTCTGCCTCCCAAATGCTGGGATTACAGGCGTGCGCCACCACGCCCGGCTTGAAAATTTAAACTTTTAAATATGAAGTTAGCCATCAACAAAATCTTAGCTATTACAGTGGTGTATAGAAAAGCTAATGATGGGGCTGGAGAGATGGCTCACCGGTTAAGAGCACCGACTGCTCTTCTGAAGGTCCTGAGTTCAAATCCCAGCAACTACATGGTGGCTCGCATATAATAAATAAACAAACAAACAAACAAACAAGCAAATAAATCTTTTCCTTTTTTTTTTTTTTTTTTTTTTTTTTTTGGTTTTTCGAGACAGGGTTTCTCTATGTAGCCCTGGCTGTCCTGGAACTCACTCTGTAGACCAGGCTGGCCTCGAACTCAGAAATCCGCCTGCCTCTGCCTCCCAAGTGCTGGGATTAAAGGCGTGCGCCACCACCACCCGGCAATAAATCTTTTAAAAAAAGAAAAAGAAAAGCTAATGATTTTTGCAAATTGATTCTTTATCACACTATTGAAATTATGATCTTTTCTAGAAGTTTTCTGATAGAAATTTTTGGATCTTTTATGTATATATCATCTACAAAGAAAACATGTCATTTCTTTTCATATATATATATATATATATATATATATATATATACACACACCTTTAATTTTCCTTCTCTTGCCATACTAGAGCTTCAAAAACAGTGTTGAGTAGCAATGTCTCATTCCCAATTTCAGTGGGATTGTTTCAAGGTTTTATTTAGGGTGATTTTGTCTGTAGGTTTCTCTTACATCAATTTTACTATTTTGTGATGTATCTCATCTTGTAATACCTTCTAGGTAAGCATGTTAGATTGTATCAAAGGCTTTTTCTGTATCTGTTGAAATTATGTAATTTTTGTCTTTAAGTCCGTTAATATGATTAGTTTACTGACTTGCATATGTTGAGCCCTCCCTGCATCTCTATGATAAAGCCAACTTTATCATAATTTTTTTAGTTACTTTTCTTTACTGTGATAAGAAACTATGACCAAAACAGTCTATAGAAGAGTTTATTGAAGGCCTATAATTTGAGGTTATCGACCCTAACCATCATGGCAGGGAGCATGGCCCCAGGAGGACCTGGCCAACATGTCACTGGAGCAGTAGAGAGAGCTGTTTGGGAAGGATTGGGAGGTGTGGCCTTCTTAAAGGTGCTGTGTAACTGAGTGCAGACGAAGTCTTCTGTCTCTGTGCCTGTCTGGTGGGTTTCTGCAGTGACCCTCTGGGCTGTACTTATGTTAGTTAGAAGTGTTTTTCTGATCATTTCCATCTCAGTTTTTATGGGTTAACTTAGGTTGTTGATCTCTTCTTTTTGGTTATTTTGGTGATTAGGCTGAATGTAGAAATCCATTGATTTATGTTTTCCAACATAATTTGGAAGTATTTATAACATTTTTAACTTAGGAGTATCTTTTGTGATGCCTCTTTGTTTATGATTCTTTTAATTTGGGTCCTCTCTCTTTTGGGTAGTTAGGCTACGGGTCTTGTTTTTCTACTGAAAAAACCACCTTCTAGGATTCATTGAGTCTTTGCATTGTTTCTATTTCATTGATCTCTGGCTTTGATTTTTTTCTATTTTGTCATCTAGTAGGTTTCAGTCTGGTTCTTAATCTTTTCAGATTTTTGATTGTAGCAGTAAGTGCTTTCTGACTTCTTTGAGAATTCAAAGCTATTTCCCTCTTAGGACGGTTTTTTGGGTTTTTTGTTTGTTTGTTTGTTTTGTTTTTGTTTTTTTTGGTTTTTTGTTTGTTTGTTTTTTGGGTTTTGGGTTTTTCAAGACAGGGTTTCTCTGTGTAGCCCTGGCTGTCCTGGAACTCACTCTGTAGACCAGGCTGGCCTCAAACTCAGAAATCCGCCTACCTCTGCCTCCCAAGTGCTGGGATTACAGGCGTGCGCCACCACAGCCCAGCTATGTATTTATTTTATGTATATGAGTATACTGTAGCTGTCTTCAGACACACAGCAGAAAAGATAGTTGTGAGCCACCATGTGGTTGCTGGGAATCGAACTCAGAACCTTTGGAAGAGCAGTCAGTAGTCAGTGCTCTTAACTGCTGAGCAATCTCACCACCAGGACTGTTTTTAATGTGCCCCATTGATTTCTTTTTGACCCATTCATCATTCATAGTAATGACTTGTTTAATCTCCATGAGTTTATATACTTATTAGAGATTTATTTGATGTTGATTTTAAGTTTTATTGTGTTGTGGTCAAAGAGGCTATACAGGATTATTTTCATCTTTCTGATTTTGTTAAAATTCATCTTATGTCCTAGGATGTGGTCTTGTTTCAGACAAACTTACTGGTTCTGCTGAGTGGAATGTATATTATTTGACATTTGGGTGCAGTGTGCTGTAGTCATCTGTTAAGTCTGATATTTCTCCTCTTAGTTTTTGTTCAGATGACCTGTTGAGGAAAGTAGGTATTGAAATCACCTCGTATCAGTGGTTGGTGTTGATCTGTGTCTTTAATTCCAGTAGTAGACTTTCTATGAAATTGGATCACCAGAGTTTGGTGTATCTGGTTTAGAATAGTAATGTCCTCTTAGTTAACTGTCCCCTTGATTAGAATGAAGTGCACTTTTTTATCTCTTCTGATAGTTTTGGGTTGTTGTCTATCTTGTCAGATACTGGGAATCCTGATGTGTCCCCTTCCTATTTGATGTGAGTTCAGTTGTCCATCCTTTGACTCTTAAGGCAGTGCCTATCTTTAAAGCCATATTTCTTGTAGACAATAGACAAATGAATCTTAGTCCATTGATATATAAAGTTGTTATTGAAAGGTGTGTGATTGTATGTGTGTCTTGATTTTGGGTGGTGCTGGTTTTTATCGCAGGGCATTTTTCTTTCTCTTTCAACTAATGGCAGACAGTTTTGCTGGGTAAGTTAGTGTAGGTTGGCAGTCTTTTAGGACTTTGAGTGCATTACTCTGGGCTCTTCTGGCTTTCAAAGTTTCCACTGAGAAATCAGCTGGTATTCTGATGGATTTGCCTTTACTTGTGACTTGTGTTTTGATTTGTTTTGTTTTCTCTTGCACTTTTCTCTACTCTCTGTTCTCTTCCCTTAGTGGTTTAACTAAGACGTTCTATGGGGATGTTCTTTTCTCATCTTGTTTATCTGTCTTGTAGGTGCTTGTTTGTATCTATTTGGCTGTGTCCGTCCTTTAGTTTAGACATGTTTTTTTCAATGGTCTTGTTGGCCATGGGTTTGTGTCATTAACCTGGGATTCTCTCCCTTGTCTACTCTCTAGCTCAAACCTTTGGTCTTTTCATGGTGTCCTGTGTGTTCCTTTTCTGGTTTGTTTTGTTTTCATTTTCTTTGCTTATTTCTTCTAGGTGCTTTCACTTTGTCCTCAAGTCCTGATACTCTGCTTGATTCAGTCTACTTGTAAGACTTTCCTTTGTGTTTTCTAGTGGGGCTGTTCAGAATTTTCAGTTCTGTCTTCATCTCACCTTGAGTTGCCAGTGTTTCTGTTTATTGAATTCAGTTTTCAAATCATGGCTTTCCTTTCCTTTCCTTAGCCTTGTGTTTGTGTTGTGCTGGGCACCATTTAGGCATTGATTCTCTTTAAGGTCACTGAGCTGCTTTTGTCTTTAAACTTTTTAAATTCTTTGTTGAAGATTTTTATTGTTCTTTGAAATTCTGGGCCTCATCTTTAATTCTCATTTGTGACCATTACCATAGGACTGATGAGTTTGGGGGTAGATACTACCTTGATCTTTTATATTTTTTGTATTTTTATGATAAGATCTAGGTATGTGGACTTTTTTGTTACTTCTCAATCCGATATGAGCAGAATAGGTTGAGGCAGAACCTAAGATGCGCAGGCCAGGTTAGGCTTTGAGGTTGGATATGGCTTAAGTGGAATGAGTTAGCTAGATGGGAACCTGAGCTGGCATACATGCGTCCTGGTATAAGCCTGGTTTGGGGGGTAGATGAGGCAGTTGGAGCAGGCGCATGCACAAGACAGACACTAGGCCCTGATGAAGGGATCCAACTAGAGAGAAAGGTGGGGTATGTCATGAGAAGGGCCTGTAGGTTGTAGCCAGGTGAGGATGGGGGTTGGGGGGGGGGACTTGTAGACGCCTAGAGGCAAGGGTAGCAAGACTAGTCCAGGACACTAGATGTGGGACCCAGGCTTGTCCTAGAAACTTAGAGAGCATGCATGGAGGGGAGGATCAGGCCAACCCACACAACTAGACCCTGGGGAAGGATTTCTCCATTATTATTGTTTAAAGAGTTATTTGATTTGTGTATATAAGTATTTTGTTGACTTGTGTGTATATGTACTACTTGAGGGTGTCCTACAGAAACCAGAAAAGAATGTTGAATCTCCTGCAGTTGGAATACTGATGGTTGTGAGCCACCGTGTGGGTGCTCGGAAGTGGTGAACCACCTCCACCTCTTGAATTTGACTTTTAATATTAACTTGTCATATATATTTGGCATTAAGAAATAGAGGAAAAATGGATGACAGTCTCTTGAGTATGCAGACTTCCTTGGACCTGACTAATTATTTTGATTGTCTGTATGGCAACAGGAGATACCTTGAAGGAGTAAGTTCCCCTTTTTACTACGTAAGTGGGGGTCAGGCTTCCAGAGACGTGCTCTGACCACTGGGCCATCTCACCAGCCCAGATTGGACTTCATCAAACTGTACTTGAAAATATCCTGAACAGTAAAAATTTAAAGTTAACTTTGCTGATACAGTTAGAAACATAAGTCAAGGTCTGAACTGAGGAGAACTTGAGCTTTGGAGACATTTGGTAGACTATTACAGGAAAATCGAACATGTAGCAATAGGGAGACTATAACAGTTAATCGCCCTCCATTTCATATGAGTCCTATCCTAAGGCTTTATGATATCCTCTAATTTCTTCTAAAATCATTGCCATTTTATATCAAAATATTTTGCTGAGGTGTGTGTGCATGTATGACGTGTAAAGGGTTGGGGTGTGTGTGTGCGTGTGCTTCTGTGCGTGCACACACAGATGTTGTGGAGACTGGCAGTCGACTTGAGTTGCTTCACAAGAGCCAGCCCCCCTCTATTTCGAGCAGGGTCTCTTTCTCGCCTGGAGCTTGCCCAGCAGGCCCCGTGGACCCATGAGCCCCAGGCAGCCCCCATTTTTATCTTCCAAGGGAAGACTGCCCCTGTCTCTCAAGGTCACATCTCCATGATCATTTTTTATACTAATTCTAGAGATCCTC
This sequence comes from Apodemus agrarius, assembly GCA_964023405.1. NCBI lineage: Eukaryota > Metazoa > Chordata > Mammalia > Rodentia > Muridae > Apodemus > Apodemus agrarius. The sequence continues at coordinate 21,463,698 of OZ030021.1, forward strand.
TTGCTTGCACATCAGGGAATTTCTTAAGCCTCTAATTAGTTCAACCGTGGGATCCCCAAAAAGCCAGGCTGACAGGAAAAGGCCTGGTTGGTAAAGGCAAACTGCAGGCATCTATAAGGATAGCCCCTCCCATGCCTGGCTCACCCCTGGCTCATCGTGAGTAGTAATGGAAATGATGCTTTATTGTCTTCAGCTAAGGTGGTGCCCCAGCAGATCACACACACGTCCCCGCGGATACAGCCTGACTACCCTTCCGAGAGGAGTAGCCTGATTCCCATTTCTGGCCATCGGGCCTCTCCAAATCCTGTGGCCATGGAAACCCGAAATGACAACAGGTAGGAGGCAGTGTCTCAGTCCCCTCATCTCTCGTGGTATTGTTTTGCTTTTCCTTCTGAAAATAATACACTATCAAATTTCTATTTTAGTGTTATGAAAGACATTATTCTTTTGTTGGGTATTCTAGTATCCATTTCTTGGCTGTGTTAAGTTTTGTTTTGTTTCTGGGGTTGGTATTTTGTTTTTTAACCATTTTTAAAATATGGGTTGTAAGATCATAACCTTTTTCATAAGTACTTATATTCTTGTGAGCAGTTACAAATAATTGAAATGATTGTGTAGCTACTTATTTTTGTTTTGTTTTGTTTTGTTTTGTTTTGTTTTGTTTTGTTTTGTTTTTTTGGCTTTTCGAGACAGGGTTTCTCTATGTAGTCCTGGCTGTCCTGGAGCTCACTCTGAAGACCAGGCTGGCCTCGAACTCAGAAATCCGCCTGCCTCTGCCTCCCAAGTGCTGGGATTAAAGGCGTGCGCCACCAACGCCCGGCTTGTTTTGTTTTTTTAAAGATTTTATTCATTTTATGTATGTGAGTAGTACACTGTAGCTATCTTCAGACACACCAGAAGAGGACATCGGATCCTATTACAGATGGTTGTGAGCCACCATGTGGTTGCTGGGATTTGAACTCAGGACCTCTGAAAGCAGCTTAGTGCTCTAGCAAGGGAATTTTGCTGTGGTACCCATGGTCATCTCAAACTCTTGGACTCAAATGAACGTCCCATCTCCTGGAGTTTTGTTATTTGTTTTGGCAATTGTCTTTCTCAGAAAACATCCATAATATTTTTTAAAGTCATCTCTAGAGACAGCTGTTGATATTAGTTGACATGGGTCCTAATAGTAACCATTTACTTGTTTACAGTTTCTTGGGTTTGTCCTTTGATGTAAGGTTTGGACCTGTTTGGGAGAATCCGTGTGGTGATATGCAAGATGTCAAGGGAGTCTGAAGGATAGGATCCTTTGAATGAAGAAAATAACTTTGTTTCATGTAATCTGTGCTGTATTTCTAGACCTTCCGTTCCTGTTCAGTTCCAGTACTTCTTGCCAACTTACCCGCCCTCCGCCTACCCGCTGGCTGCACACACCTACACCCCCATCACCAGTTCTGTGTCCACAATCCGGCAGTACCCAGGTAGGAGCACATGCTGCAGAAACTTTTGCACGTTCTCTTTGTCAGCAGTGAGAAAGACAGTATTCTAGTAAGAGAGGCTTTGATTCTAGCTTCTTGCCAGATTCAGATCATGTAAGACTGAAAGCACCTTTAATCAACATTTTCATGATCTATGAAGGGTGGTTTCTTATTTGTGATATTTGAATAGTTTTATCCTACCCTGAGAATGATCATGTTAATATATTTTGCTATGCCTTAAAATATCATAATTTCTATGAATAAAGTATTCTACAGGGAGTTTGTTAGTTTTAAATCTCTGTATGTTTAATATGCCAACCTGATTTATAAATGCTGATTTATCAAATAATCCAGAAAAGTAAGTGGAATTTTTTGGTTTTGTTTTGGGGGAGGGAGGTCGTTGGTTTGGTTTGGTTTGGTTTGGTTTGGTTTGGTTTGGTTTGGTTTGGTTTGGTTTGGTTTTGTGTCAAGTTTTCTCTCTGTGTAAGGGTCCTGGCTATCTAGAACTCAAGGTCATCTTGAGTGGCCGGGGCTACCCTTGAACTCACCAAGATCTGTCTGCCTGAGCCTCCCAAGTACTGGGAGTAGAGGCGTGCCCCACCATGCCTGGCAAAGTCTTCCTTCCTTCCTTCCTTCCTTCCTTCCTTCCTTCCTTCCTTCCTTCCTTCCTTTGTAAGGTTTATTTATGTTTAAGTTTATATACACGCATGTTTGGGTGTCTAGAGAAGTCAAAAGTGTGTCCGATTCTTTTGAGCTGGAGTTAGCAGCATTTATAAGCATCGTAAACATGAGTCTGATAGAGCAGGAAGCACTCCTAACTGCTATAAACCAACTCTGTCCCTAGAAAGTATTCTTAGCTTTGTGAAAGTCTTGTCCAGAGTGAGCCAGATATAGAATTATATTATATATGATAGAATCCCAGCACATAGAAAGGAAGCTGAGAGAGGAGGGTCATACAGTCAATATTAGCCCGGGTTTCATAGCAACGTCCAGATCTACCTGTGTGACTCTGCATGACCCAGTCCAAAAAAGCCCAACCAAACACATTTTGGGATGAGGATGTGGATCAGTTGGTAGGGCATTTGCCCAGCACGCATATATGCAAAGCCACGTAAACCAAGCTTGGTGGTTTATGCCAAACTTCTGAACACTGAAGACCATAGGGTGTCTTGTACATACTTCAAGGTTGTCTGCTACATAGCAAGTTTGAGTCCAGCCTGGCACATGGAAGATCCTGTCTTTAAAGACCAAAAGCCTCAGCAGGTGACATGGCTCAGTGGGTAGAGGTGCGTATGCTAAGTTTCCTGACCTGAGTTTAATCCCCAGGACCCACATATGGGAGTGTCCTCCAGCCACCACATGTCCCCATGACGCTCCATCATGTGTATGCCTGGGCCGTAGAGTAAGTGTGGGGACAGAGACCAACTATGGGAACGGTTCTCCTCCTGTGTGGGTGTGGTGGGCAACACTTAATAATCAGGCCTGGCCATAAGCGCCCTTACCCGCTGAGACATCTCCTTGCCCCGTTTTTGTGACTTGGAAACAAGATCCCTGTGTTTTGACCTTAGCCTTTTGACCCTCCCCCTTCAGTGTGTTGGGATGGCAGACATAACCACCACACCAGGGTTCTGCTCTGTTTATTTAATTAATTTGTGTGTTTTGTCACTAAGAGATGGTAATTTTAAATGTTTTATATCATTGTTTTAATTGTGTGTGTGTGTGTGTGTGTGTGTGTGTGTGTGTGTGGACATTACCTGTATGCGAGCACAGCTGCCCATGGAGGCCAGAAACTGGCTTCAGCTCTGCTCAAGCTGCAGTTACAGATGGTTTTGAATCACCAAACATGGTACTGGGTCCCACTGCTGAGCTGACTCTTTCCTAATTTTTCTTTTTCTTTTTAATGTGGGGAGGGGTGCCCTGGGGTTTAGTTGCAGAGTTGTGAGCCAAACCACATGGGTGCTGGGAAGCAGACTCAGGTCCTCGTCAACCGCAGTGTGTCCTCTTCACCACTGCACCGTCTCTGAGACTCTCAGTTGGAGTTTTCAGTGTGGCTACTGGAAAACTGAAATTGTATGTGGCCTTATACTCCCATTTGACCAGTACTGGTTTTGAATTTCAAGCACTCTAACATATTTAGTAAGTTTGGAATTAAGAGTCTACCCTTGCCCCCAACCCCACAAGAAAATTCTTATTATTGGTATCACCCACACAAAGACACATTAGAAGTGCCTTTGACAGTATTTCTATCAGTTAAAGCTAAGATTCGTGACCTGGTCAGCCCATGGGTTATTTTAGAAGTTTTATATTATTCTTTTAGCACTGTTGTCTTGCTAATATAATCTGGTAGATTATTTTTAAGACTGGCTCTTAAAATGTAGCTCAGGCTGGCCTAGAATTCGCTTTGTAACTCAGGCTCACCTAGAACGTACAACAATCCTGCCTCATCCTCCTAAGTACTAAGATTATAATTATAAGCCCAACTTTAATTTTATTATATTCCTGATAATTTTGCAAAAAGAAATTGGTAGCTAATAAAAGGGAAAACAATCCTTAGTATATAGTTTTCTGTAAGGAGTATAATAGCAGCTGAGGATTAAACTCTTGAGTCTTGTTACATGCTGGGTACACATGCTCTGCCGCTCAGACACACCCCGTGCCCCTTACATAGTGAGGTAACTGTTCACGTTTGTCCTGTCTCTCTGTGTATCTGGAGCTGACCTGTGTTATTTTCAGTTTCAGCTCAGGCCCCAAACTCCACCATCACAGCTCAGACTGGCGTTGGTGTAGCGTCGACAGTCCACCTGAACCCCATGCAGCTGATGACAGTGGATGCCTCACATGCCCGACATATCCAGGGGATCCAGCCAGCTCCCATCAGTACACAGGGGATCCAGCCAGCCCCCATTGGGACATCAGGGATCCAGCCAGCACCCATTGGCACCCAAGGAATCCACTCAGCAGCCCCAATCAGCACCCAGGGCCTTCAGCCAGCACCACTGGGGAGTCAGCAGCCACAGCCTGAAGGGAAAACCTCAGGTAAATTCAACTCTTTGATGGAAAGCGGGGTCTGGTAGGGGCTAACCAAAAGCTAGCCACACACCCTGGGACCAGTCCTCAGCAGAGGGGAAGCCACATGAGCACTGTCCTTTGTGTAAGCATAAGAGAAGAAGTGGGGTTTAAAACAAGCACATGGAAGAAGTGAGCCTGGCTTTTAATCTTGGCCCTGCCACTGTCCGTCTTTGTAACCTCAGGTAATTCTTCAGTATTTAGTTTCACCTTCCTAAGATGAGTTACCCACAGATTCACTTTAAAATTAGTATATGTGAGTCTCGAAAAGTATGCACACCTTTAAACCCAGCAGTTGGGAGGCAGAGGCAGGCAGATTTCTGTGAGCTCAAAGGCAGCCTGGTCTGCATAGTGAATTCGAAGACAGCCAACGCTACAGAGTGAGGTCCTGGCAGGGGAGGAGGTATGGGATGAGGAACAGGTGGAGGGTAGACCAGGAGGGGAGTCAACTCTGGAGTGTAAAAATTAAATAGAGAGAAGGAATATAAAGGGGGAGGGGGCCCCAGTCCCGAGCAGCGCTAGCTCCCCCAGAGGACCCAGGCTTCACACCCAGCCGGGCAGCAACCTCAGGTCAGGGGATCCTACCGGCCTCTTGGCCTTCGTGGACAGCGCGCACACAGTTTATAGACATATGTACAGTCAAAACACCTACACACGTAAAGGGGGGAAATAGGAGTAAATCTTAGAAATAGCACGTGTGATCCTCCCAACCTGCACTTGCGCTCAGTCAGACGAGCTCCGTACAAAGCTCAAGTTAAAAGAGCAGAACCGCCTTACAGTGCTCTCATTTAGTTTTTCACTTTCCCGAGAGTTGTATGTACACGATGACCCATGATGTTGTCATCTGCACTGGTAGACTTGCTGATTTTCCCGGTGTGCCTTGTAAGCACATGAGCCTAGTACTGTTTCTTCTGTTTCTCACCTTTTGAGAATAGGGGTTTTTCTAAGGATCAGACGCAAGATTTCCAATGCTAGGCACCCTTACTTCTTGAATTGGGGCATTTGTAGCACAGATACCTAATACCAGGCGTCTGTGTGGCGTTTGTGTCTTATGTGGCGTTTAGATGGCCTCACTTGTCTTTCAGCAGTGGTGTTGGCAGATGGAGCGACGATTGTCGCCAACCCTATCAGCAATCCATTCAGTGCTGCTCCAGCCGCAACCACAGTGGTCCAGACTCACAGTCAGAGTGCTAGCACCAACACACCAGCCCAGGGCTCATCTCCCCGGCCCAGCATACTGCGGAAGAAGCCTGCCACAGATGGGTGAGTAGCCTCAGAAGGGTACTTGGCATAAATAGTAGACTCTTACATCCAATGCTTGGAACGGCTTGATTTCATCTGTTACACTTGGAAGTATTCTCCAAGGTGTCAAGAGAAGGCACAGCAGTCACAAGCATGCCCTACTCTTACAGAGGACCTTATAGAATGACCAAGGCCAGAGAGATGTCTAAGTGGGTAAAGATCGCTGGAACCATTGTAAAACTTGGAATGCTGTGACGTGCAACTGTTAATTAATTCCGAAACTCCTACAGTGGAGGGTGGAGGCAGGAGAATCAATCACCTGAGAGCTCACGAGCTGGCTGGCCTGGAGTGTGGGGCAAATAACACAAGCAAAAGCCCCTGCCTCAGCACTCTGCAAGGTGAGAGCCAACCCCTAAACATTGTTTTCTGGCCTGGAGCCATAGCTTAGTGGCTAAGAGCACTTGGCAGCCCTTCCAGAGGCCGTGGGTTCAGTTCCCAGCACGCACATGGCAGCCCACAACTGTCTGTGACTCCAGTTCCAGGGGATCTGACACCCTCACGCCAATGCACATAATCATTTTCTGACCTTCACATGCATGCTCAGACATAAATCTGTACAGAAAAGTAAAGGCGAGAGCTTTCACAGCTGCAGCTCGTTATGTTACCTGTTGTTGGGGTCTGGGAATCGCTGCACAAACAATGCTCCACAGTTGTGAACGTCCAGGTGCGCAGGAAGGGAAAACCAGTCTGTCGTGTATGAGAAGCCAGGTTCAGAGCTTTGAATGCAGGCCGTGAAGTGGTACAGTTCTGGCTAGCCGGGGTTCCAGCCAACTGTTAGGCTTGAGGAGGGTGAGGGGCAGGTGGTGATGAACAGGGGAACTTCAGAACACCGAGATAACAGGGTACACGTGATTCAGCCAAACTTTTTGGCTTATTAGTAAATATTTTTTAGTGTTTAGCTATTGATAAGTACTTCTGGGAAATAGAGTCTAAGAACCTGAACTTAATTTCACCTTATGAGCAGAATGGAGACTGAATACAAAATGGCTGTAGTTATGTTAAAAGGAACAGGCCTCAACACCTGCCACTCAACAATATCTAGTGCTCCGCCACCCTAATTTTTACCCCAGAGAATACTTAAGTCTCCTCTCTGGTGTGCCCGCTCCCCTCCTTCATTGTCTGTCAAGAGAGGGGCTGTACAAGAGTTCTTCCTCACACTCAAATCATCTGTTTTTATTTGTGAGGGGAAATGTTGGGTTGGGAGTGGTGGTGGTGGTGCTGGGACCATACGGGGCCTTTCACATGCTAGAAGCGCTCCAACATTGAGCCAGATCCTAGCATTATAACTTACATTGCTTTGTTTTTTTAAAAAATCTACTGATGGAAGCTGCGTGGTGGTGGTACACACCTTTAATCCCAGCACTCTGGAGCCTGAGGCAGGTGAATCTCTGTGAACTTGAGGCCAGCCTGGTCTAGAGAGTGAATTCTAGGAGAACCAGGGCTACACAGAGAAATCTTACCTCAGAAACCCAAAAGCAAACAAACAAACAGAAACTCCTCTGTAGCCTGCGTGACGGAGCACTCCCTGCCTCCTCCCTTTTCACTCCGTATGATGATGAGGGGCTGTCTGTCTTCGCCTAGTCCATTTCTTCTGCTGGGTGAACATTTTCCTTGACAGAAAAGATGCAGAGACAGCCTTCTGCATATCAGAGAATGAACAAAGCCTCTCCTCCCAAAGGGGCAAACAAACTGTTCCAAATTCTGACCCAGTAAATAGAATCCTACACAGTACTGCTTATTTTTGTGGGAATCTCCTCGGATTGGCTAGTTTTATAGAGCGTGTGCCCATGTGTTTATAACTTCCTTATTGCTGTCTAATCTAGCATAGGGCTGGGAAGAGCTTGCCACTAGAGCTCTGTCTGGCATTCATGAAGCCACAGGTTCATTCCCCAGCAACCCAAAAATAAATATCGAAAAGATAAACTATCATGAGTGCCATGGTTTGTCTAGATATGTGTCCTAGCTCAGTTTCTATTGCTATGATTAAACCTTGATGAAAAGCAGCTTAGGAAGGAAAGGGTGGGTTTATCTTCCCTCAGAACTACAGTCCGTCATCAGAAGAGGTCATGAAGAGATGACCTACAGGCTGGCTCTCCGGGGCCTGCTCAGCTGCCTCCTCATACCATCAGGACTGCGTACCCAGGAGCCACCACTCACGGGGAGCTGGCCCTGCCCAGGCAAGAAAATGCCCTGCAGGCTTGCCTGTAGGCTGTTTGAGTGGAGGCATTTTCACAATGAGATTCTCTACCCACTTTGCTCTGCTTAAGTCTCACTGACACAGAACTGGACAGTTGGCCCCTCGACAGCTTGACACAAAGCAGGCAACCTTTCCTTTCTTGTTCATCCTCAAGATCTAATAATGTAACAGTGTGAAACCTAAATACCTTTAAAAGGCCCTCAGCCTTTGAACATTCACTTAAAAGTTGTCTCTTGCCGGCAGTGATGGCACACGCCTTTAATCCCAGAGCAGAGGCAGGCGGATTTCTGAGTTCGAGGACAGCCTGGTCTACAAAGTGAGTTCCAGGACAGCCAGGGCTATGCAGAGAAACCCTGTCTTGAAAACAACAAAAAACAACAACAACAAAAAAAGTTGTCTCTTTAAAATATCTAAGTTTCTCAAATGTGGATTAATAATAATAATTATTATTATTTTTTAAAGCTTTATGCTTTCTTACTCCAAGAAGGAAAAACCAGGGCATAGCTACAGTCAAGTAAGAAGAAAACCAAGTCTAACTGTCAGAGCTTGGGCTTAGACTCCTGGGCCTCACAAGGCTCCATGCTCCAAAAGCCTTAAGCTAGCCCTCCTCTCTGGCTCCGCCCTCCACGGCACACATAGCTCAAGAGGCCTCCATCCAGCCGGGTGGTCATGGCGCACGCCTTTAATCCCAGCACTTGGAAGGCAGAGGCAGGTGAATTTCTGAGTTCAAGGCCAGCCTGGTCTACAAAATGAGATCCAGGACAGTTAGGGCTACACAGAGAAACCCTGTCTCAAAAAAAAAAAAAAAAAAATAGAAGTTTTTGCCGGCGGTGGTGGCACATGCCTGTAATCCCAGCACTTGGGAGACAGAGGCAGGCCTATCTCTGAGTTCGAGGCCAGCCTGGTCTACAAAATGAGTTCCAGGACAGCCAGGGCTATACAGAGAAACCCTGTCTCAACACCCCCCCCCCCCAAAAAAAAAAAAAAAAAGAGGCCTCCATCCCACAGCTGCTGCTGCTCTCAGTGTTCCCCCGGCCAGGCACCACATCTCCAGAATTCTGGGGTCTCTGCTGCTGCAGCTGGGCTATACTTTGAGCAGTGGCCTCGGCTGGACTCTCTCTGGGAACTTCTTACAAGAAGACTCTTCTTCCAAGTCAGAGCATGAGGTTCAACCCAGACCACCTTGAGAACTCAGCTCCCAGAGGATTTTCCCAGCATCTTGAGTATCCCAGACTGGCTTCAGACTAGCAAGGGATGACCCTGCACTTTTAATCTCCACTTCCAGGGCAGGGGTGCTGGGGAGATTGGCGTCTCCCACCGCTAGACTTCGGAGCGCTGGAGATAGCGCCATGTTCTCCTCCCCCCGGGCTATTTCCCGTTTCCTTGGTGCTTTTTCTCGAAGTAGTAGACTTTTGTGTAGCTGACCTCGAAGTCCCTGTGTAGTCAAGGACAGCCTTGAACCCTGATCCTGCTTTAATCTCCCATGTGCTAGGATTGTTTTACTTGTATGTATTTTGCACATGTCTTTTAGGGTATATATATGTGTGTGTGTGTGTGTGTATATATATATATACACATACATATATATATATACTTAAAAATTAGGGGTGGGGGAGGGGGGACAACTTAATAACATGAACTGTCCAATTCAAAATTCTTTTGGTTTTAGGTATCACAAATTTTGTTTCATTTTATATTATTTAAATCAATGTCAGCTTTTGTTTATTTTGTTGTTATTTGGGGTGCCTTGTTATTTTGTGTGGTGGTTTTGTTTTTTTGTGAAACAGAGCTGTAGCTCCAGCCTGGCCTTGAACTATCCTCCTACCGTAGTCTCCAAGTGCTGGAGTTGTGGGTGTATGCTACCACACCTGCCCTTCTTCAAGTTGGCTTATTAGAGAAATTTGGTTTTCTGATCCTTTTTTTAGAGGCCATCGCTGCTACATAACAGCCTTAATATGGTGGCTTAACACAACAGAACTGTTTCTCTGGCAGCCGTAGTCCCCGGGAAGTCAGGACGCTGGCAGTGTTGGAGTGTCTGTCCTGGCTCCTGGTGGCCCTCGATGGCACGCCCTGGCTAGTGAGCATGCCGAGCGAGTCTGTCCGTGTGGCATGGCTTCCGTCACTGTCGCCCATCTCCTAAAGCACTAGTGCTCACATTTAGGAAACACCCTGCATTTACAATGATCTCACTCAAGATGTTTAATTTACTTGAAAAGACCTGTTCACATTGGGCTGGAGAGTTGGCTCAATGGTTAAGAGCACTGACTGCTCCTCCAAAGGACCCAGGTTCAAATCCCAGCACCCAGCCATCTGTAAATCCAGTTCCAGGAGACCTGATGCCCTCTGACCTCCCAGGGCACTAGACACAGATATGGTACACAGACATACATGCAAGCAAAACACTCACACACAAAATAACAACACTAAGAACCTATTCTCAAGTAAAGTTAAATTACATAGTGAAAGATTAAGAATTATGTATTATACCTAATCTTTATTAGTTCAACTGAATGCACATAATCGTGTTTTGTTTGTTCTGTCCTATGCATGTTATGGAAGTTGTTATTTTATCTAAAAGTTTGGTAAAGCCCAAAGAAAAGCCTCAGCAGTTAAAGGCTCAACTGATGATCTCTGTTTCATCCATAGAGCAAATGCATATAGTAGAAGGACACACACACTATGCTACATACATGTGTGCACACACACAATATGGCTTTTTAAAAATCACAATAGTATAAAAAATAAAAGTTTCTTAGGTCCAGTTTTTTATATAGTTATTGCCTTCTCCAGGATCAATAATTCATAAGCAGATGATTGGTCTCTTCCCGGGAGCCAGGGTGACTGGCGGTAGGTCAGTGAGTAAGCCCTGGAGTGACAGACTTGAATTCTAGCCTTTTCTCCCGCATCCACTCTCATCTGACACTTGGTCCCACTACTGTTTTCGATAATGTGTTAAGGTCACTTCTGACATCCATACCACTGGAGCTAAGGATGGAGTCTCAGCCAGAACCTTGTGAGGTCTCTGTCGCACCACACAGGAGCTCTCTGATTCTTCCATGGTCAGTTTCTTTATGGGGCCTCCAAAACTTCGTTCTCATCTTTCTCAGCATATAAAGCATAATAATGATTGTGAACACCTTAAAATGTGTTTTAATAATAACAAGCGATAGAAAGGTGTCACGTGCTAAAAGTAGAAGTGAGTACCGATTGGGAAGGAACTTCCTGTATTTTCTAAAAAGCCATTGAAGCTTACTGTAGTGACATACATCTATGACCTCATTTTCTCAGAAGGTTAAGGAGGATCCAGAGTTCAGGGCCAACCTAAACTACATAACAAGACTCTATCAAGAAAGAGGGGAAAAAAACTGGGGGGGGGGGAAGCCAATTGGAAGTAATTGATGGGCATAATGACCTGTGTGTGTAATCCTGTTATTCAGGAAGACAAAAGCAGGAGGGTCAAAGCAAAGCTGGGGCTAACCTGGTCTACATACTGATTCCCAGTCCAGCCAGGGTTGCATACAGAGACCTTGTCATTGTGCTGCTTAGTGGGTGTGCTGGGCAAGCCTTGTTGTGCGTTGAACTGCTATTTTCTGGGTTTGTCTCATTTCTTTCAGAATGGCAGTTCGGAAAACTCTCCTCCCTCCTCAGCCTCCTGATGTGACTAGTCCTCGAGTAGAAAGCTCTATGCGGAGTGCTTCCGGGTCACCTAGGCCTGCAGGGTGAGCACATCTCTTATCATCTCTCTTACTATAAATTACACCTCATTATGTAGCAAAGAGTGTAATAGGAAAAACTGCGCGTGGGTTTTGGGATTTGGGTACCTCATTATAATGGTTTTTCAAGTTCCCTGACCTGGACACCTCAACCTCGCCGATTAACATCTGCCTTAGAGCATTCTGAATATTTAAGTGAAATGTTTGAAGCATATAGCACAGAGCCTGCCTCATAATAAACACCCAATTATTCCTTTTTTTAATGGCATCATAGAGCAGGAGAAGTGGCTGCCTGAGTTCCCGTAGCGAGCATGTAAAACCAGGCACTGGGTGACAGGCAGCTGCAGCCCTGAAGCTGCACAGCCAGCAGTGAGCTTGACTCAGAGAGAAAAACTGTCTCCAAAATAAAAGGGTGTGTGTGTGTGTGTGTGTGTGTGTGCACGCGCTCTCTCTCTCTCTCTCTCTCTCTCTCTCTCTCTCTCTCTCTCTCATGGCTAAACTGGTGTTGCTCTCACAAAAGGACCTGAGATTGAGTCTTGGTACCCACATGACATAGCTTACAACCACCTAGACCTTCAGGAGGCTCCACGTAGCCTCTCCACCCAGATACACAAACTCCCACAGAAGCACAAGCACATCCACAGAAGTAAATTAAAAACAAAGTATGAGCCGGGCGGTGGTGGTGCACGCCTGTAATCCCAGCACTCTGGGAGGCAGAGGCAGGCGGATTTCTGAGTTCGAGGCCAGCCTGGTCTACAGAGTGAGTTCCAGGACAGCCAGGGCTATACAGAGAAACCCTGTCTCGAAAAACCCAAATCCAAAAAAAAAATGTATAGCTGAGTTTCCTGGTGCACACCGTTAATCCCAGCACGTGAGAGGTGGACGGCAGGGGGACATCTATGAGTTGAAAGCCATGTATAACAAGCCCCAGGCCAGCCAAGTGAGACCCTCTCTCAAAAAAAGAAAAGAAAAGGAGGGAAGAAAGGAAGGAAGGAAGTTCCCCTGAAAGTTGGGGGTGGGGGTGGGTGGTGCTGGAGGGAGCACTTGCTGTTTTTTGCTCTTGCAAAGGACAGGTGCAGTTCCCAGCATCCACATGGCGGTTCATGTCCATCTGTAACTCCAGATCCTCCTCCAGTGCCCTCCTCCAGTGCCCTCCTCCCGCCTCTTAGGATAACTCACCAGGCAATCAATGTGCTACATTTACATACATGCTGACAAGTATTTATACACACAAAAGTAAATAAAAATGTTCTCACTACAAACAGTCATTTATGCTTATGGCTGCAATAGTTCACCACTAATCCAGATCCAAGAGAGTCAATGAATTCAGAGATGTTTCCCAGTATTAAACATACAAAGGCTAAGGTGGGAAGAGTAGATCCTGTCTGAGAAGGGCACGGTCACTTGCCGAGGCATGTGGTTGAGTGGTTGAGCTCTAGACTAGCAAGTGGGAACCTGTGCTTAATCTCCAACACTATACACAAATGGTAATCATGGAATAATCAGTTATTCTGGCTGCTGTGTTCTTAATAGAATAAGAGAGCAAAGGTGAAAGCAAGACCATCTCTTCTTTCAAAAGAAGAGATGACAGACTCCATACTATTTTAATGGCTTAGCATATCATGAAGATGAAGCTTTAAAAGCACGCATGGGGCCTGGAGAGATGGCTCAGTGGTTAAAAGCACCAACTGCTCTTCCGAAGGTCCTGGGTTCAAATCCAACCATATGGTGGCCCACAACCATCCGTAATGGGGATCTGACGCCCTCTCTTCTGGTGTGTCTGAAGACAGCTACAGTGTACTTATATATAATAAATAAATATTTAAAAAAAAAACTATTTAAAAGCAAACATGGTACCACAAGCCTTTAATCCCAGTGCTTCCATAGAAGTAAGTGGGTCTCTGTGATGAGTTTGAGGTCAGCCTGGTGTATATAATGAGTTCTGAGCCATCCACATTTATTTTTATTTATTTATTTATTGGTTTTTTGGATTTGGTTTTTTTCGAGACAGGGTTTCTCTGTATAGCCCTGACTATCCTGGAACTCACTCTGTAGACCACGCTGGCCTCAGAACTCAGAAATCTGCCTGCCTCTGCCTCCCAAAGTGCTGGGATTAAAGGTGTGCGCCACCACCACCCAGCGCCAACCACATTTATAATGGCAAGACTTTGTCACAAAACCAAATCAAAAAGGTGGTCGCGGTAGGATGTTTGTTTCCCCGAGTTAGAAATTAAACCCAGGGCCTTTTGAATGATAGGCGACCATTCTGCTGTGAATTATACACCAAACCAGGTATTCGTTTTACATGAGATACGTTTTTTGTTGTTGTTTGTGTGCCTGTGTCTGTGTGTGAATGCGCACCCTATGTATGCCTGGTATACTTGGAGACCAGAAGAGATGGTTGTGTCCCTAGAACGGGAATTCCAGATCTGTGCTATCTTGTGGGTGCTGAGAACAACCCAGATCCTCTCTAAAAGCAAAGTACTCTTCACCACTAAGCCATCTATCTCTCCAGCCCCTTTTTCTTTTTTTAAAACACATTTTTCATTGTATAAAGTACATATTTTCTAAAAAGTACTATGGCTATTAGGTTTTTCCTGCTGTTAGGGTTTTGTGGGTAGTTGTTTGTATGCGTGTGTGCATGTGTGGTTGGGTCTTTCCCTTTGTTTTGTGACAGGATTAGGGATTGAATTTATGGCCTCAACATCCCAAGCTCAGATTTAGCTGTAGCCCTAGAGGTAGTTTTAAAGTCCTAAAAATCTATCTAGCTCTCAGAAGTGGGAACCATGCTGTGAGGTGCCCAGGTATACCCTGAAACAGAGCAGTACGGAGGGCTGAGGGAGGAGATGAGGAGATGTGAGACATCTGACTACACATGGTGTGGGAAGTTGTGGAAGTGGGACCCACCCAGGCAGGAGAATGGGGTCTTGGTTGCTTGGTTTTGGTTTTTTGTTGTTTGGGGTTTTGGTTGTTGTTATTATTCTGTTTTGTTTTGTGATAATCAGTCTGGTTGTGTGACATCTGCCAAGAAGAGAGCAGTTTCGGTCATGAAAAATCAGCTTGAGTAGCAGGCCTCCCACACCCACACTCACACTGAAGTAAGGAGCTTCCTGGAAGTGCCTGTTGTCGGGGATAGATGAATGATCGTGAAAGGAACAGTAAAGATTGCTAAAATCCAAGGACAAGGAGCCACATGGGGAAAGTGCTTGCCTACAAGCCTGACAACCTTACCTTGATCTCCAGAATTCACGTGGTTGAAAGAAGAGAAAAGCAACACACACACACACACACACACACACACACACACACACACACTAAATAAATACATTTACTTATATAATTGAAAATATAACTAAAATATTTCAATAAACAAAATATTTTCTAATTTACTCACTACTAACACCCACAAGAGAACAATTAAATTTGTAATAGAACACTTCAGGGGGCTGGTGGGCTGGTCGGCTGGCTTAGTTGGTAAAGCACTTGCTTTGCAAGAATAAAGACCTCATTTCAAGTCCCGAATCCATGTTTTCAAGAAGCTGGGCGCTTTAATGCCAGCACAGAGGAAGTGCAGGCAGGAGGATGGGCTGGCCGGCCAGCCTCGCCTACCTAACAGGTGGTTCCAGGCCAGGGAGAGAACCTGCCTCAAAGGACAGTAACACCCAAGAGTGTCCTTTGACTTACACCCACACATACACACAGTTATATATGCATGGGAGGTGGGGAGGGTGGCTGGAGAGTGGTTGAGAGCACCTACTGCTCTTCCGAAGGTCCTGGGTTCAAATCGCAACAACCACATGGTGGCTCACAACCACCGGTAATGGGATCCGATGCCCTCTTCTGGTGTGTCTGAAGACAGTGACAGTGTACTCATATACATAAAATAAATAAATCTTTAAGAAAGAGAAAGAACACTCCAGAATGAATTTAAGCAACTTAATGAAGTTTAATTTTCTTTCTACTCCACTTCACTGAGACTCTCATGTACCTAGAATCACAAGTGTTCACTACCATACCCAGTTTTGAATATCCTTAATAGTGCAGTGTTGTTTATTCATGCCTTGTTCCTGTTTTCTGTATTTACTTGAGTTTTTGGTTTTTTGTTTTTAATTCACTTGTTTCCAGACCAAGACTTGATATATATAGATATAGATATAGATATACATACATACATACATACATACATACATACATACATACAATCCTGCTGCTTTAGCCTCCCAGGCCTTCAGGTTATTTACTTATACCACTGTTAACAGTTTGGTTTCATTGACAATCTGATACTACCAGAGTCGCCCAGGAAGAGGGAACCTCGATTGAGGAGTTGTCTAGATGAGACTGGCCTTGTGGACATGTCTGTGAGCATTGTCTTGATGGCTGGGTGATACAGAAAGACCCAGGTACCATTCCTGGGCGGCTGGTCCTAGACTAGATATGAATGCTGAGCACAGGCAGTGGACGAGCCAGTAACCAGCGTTCCTCCGTCACTCCTGCCTCGGGCTCCTGCTCGTCCAGTGGCGGATTGTGATCTGGAAGGATGAGCCAGATGACTGTCCTCCTGAGGTTGAGTTGTAGTTGTCAGTGTTTTATTGCTGCAGGAGGCAAACTCGAACACCTACTCTACTGTGTACTCTAGTCGGTCTTCTTCCCCGTTTTGCATCTTATTCTATTTGAGGGAGGGTGTGTAGTGCACCCGTGTTAGGGCGTGTATGTGGAGCTCAAAGGGCAGCGTACTGGAGGAGTCAGCGCACAGCTTCCACCATGTGGGACCGAGGGACCAATATCAGCGTATCAGACTCCAGTGCAGTCTCTGACCTACTGAGCCTCATACTAGACCAATCTCCAGTGTGTGTTGACAGTGCGGTGGTGGCATCACATGCTTTCCTAAGTGCTGAGTTTAAAGAACTCTTTATATATTCTGACAATGATTTATTTGTCAGATCTCCTTCTAGGTTTTGAAACTCCATCTGGGCCAGTTATTGAGCCTGTGGGTCAATAGTTATCAGTATTACAGTGTCGTGCCTAATATTAAATACATTTGAATTTTGACAAATACCTTCCCAAATTAAAACTGTATCCACAGCATGCTAATTCCCTCTCTCCTCTGGTTGTAATCCTTGACAGCCATTTCTACGAAATATTAATATGAATTTTCAAAATCATGGCCTCTGTTTCTAGAGGTTCCTAAATAATCTAAGTACAACCTGATTAGTCCATATAATTGTACTTGTATGTTTTTCAGAGCTCACTGTTTTATATTGAGTAACCAGTTGGTATGCTCTTCCCTGGGAAAGACTGTTTCTTCTGCGTTGAGCAGTTGCCTGTAGTTCTACCTCTAGAGTTGAGGCCTCATGAACTATCCCTCTTCCAGTTAATATGTCTATTAGTATTGTCTTTAATCAGGTTGTATTTAGGCAGCTATGTTGGTGAGAGTTTTTGGTGAGTGGCGCTTCTCTGACATTTTTGGGAGTTATATATCACAGTAAACTTTGAGTCTTTCTCTCACCTCTTCTGTAATGATTCCTCTCACTTTTCTATAATGATTGAATACAGACTTGTGATTAGATGTATCATTTGGAACTAGGTACAGCTCTGCACTGGGTTGCTTTCCTGTAATGCTCTCCATCTATTGCAAGAAGATCTCTCCTTGATTTTGATGCAGGGTGAGAACTACAATTATCTTTGGGTGGAAGAATAAATATGTATTGTAGTTAGGGAGTATGCTGCTTTAGCAGAGGTCAGTTGCAGGTTCTTTTCTGAGATGTATGACTTCACTGCTTCCAGGTACTGAGCAGGATTTCTTCTTGAACAGGCCCTAAGTCCATTAGGAAACGTGGTTCCTGCCGAGGCGTGCGTGCGTGCCTGCCACGGTTGTGCTCTAAAGGGTGCGCGCGGCATCGTTGTTGTTCATGAGCATCACGGCTGGATAGGACTGTCGCCTGCTTCCCTCCTTCGGAAGTTTGCACTGTGCCTATTGGTACCGTGAAGACTAGAGAGAGGCTCTCAGATCAGACCCAGTCCTCTGAGTCTTATGTCCAAAGCACATGATGCCTCTGGCAAGAATTGTACCTTCCCTCTGGGATGCAGTTAAGAGCAAGAGCACTAACCTGTCATGTCTTGGGGTCCCTTGGACAACCCCAGCCAACAATTAAAGGGGGGGCACTTCTCTGTAGCTGGAGAAGGGGGCTTAGACTCATTATTCATTTAAAGTACTTATTACTTTCTGTGTAGAGTGTTTCTCCTGCTTCTCCATGTCCCACATGCAGACCTGGTGTGTGAGGAGTCCGGAAGAGGCCATAGAGTCCCCTGGGACTGGAGGACATGGCTGGAAGCCGCCATATGAGTGCTGGGAAATGAACCCAGGCCCTCTGCGAAAGCAGCTAGCCCCCAAGTTTGACTTTTTTTTTTTTTTTAAACTGGCTTACTTCAATGCATCATCCCCAAGGCTCGTCTTGTTAAATAGCATTTCTATCATGACATTGTTTATAATGCAAAAGCTTTATATATGGATTCTAGGGATCTGAGTTTAGAACCTCAAACCTGCTCCCTTTTTTAAAAATTAGGGCCTCACTGTGCAACCTTGAACTCAGTCTTCCCAGCCTCGCTTTCTCTGGTACTGTTACAGGCCAGAGCAGCAGTGCCCAGTGGGATATACATTTTGGACTTTTTTTATCTGCAGCTATTAATTGATCCCAGAACCTTGAGTACTCTGTCTTCTTTTGTATCTTTTGGAATTTTGCCACCTCTTTATAAAACTTAACCATATAAGAAACTTCTTATGAGGGCTTGAGAGATAGCCCAGTAGTCTAAAGCCACACTTGCTATTTCAGACAACCCACGGTCAGTTCCCAGCACCCAAGTTAGACGGCTCGCAGCTGTCTGTAATGCTGGTTCTGAGGGACCCCGGGCCTCTTCCAGCCTCTGCAGGCACTTGTACACATGTGCTTAGACATACGGGCACACACATACCCTTAAATAAATAACAGTAAATCGTTTAAAAATATCAAGTACCCATGAAATGTGAAGATAATTGTACTCCCTTTTTGATGGTACACGCCTTTAATCCCAGTACTTGGGAGACAGATGCAGCAGCATCTCCACTCTGGAGGCCAGGCAGAAGTACACAGCAAGATCTGTCTCAAAGAAATAAAAACTGCAACAACAACTACATGCATACTAAAAGTTCTTACTCCAGGTTCAGTGGTGTGATTTCAGGAATTTCAAATTATTGCCTATAAAAGCTTGACAGGATGGGATTTTTTTTTTAAATGTATTTGTTTGTTTCTGTTGTGTTTATGATTGAACCTGGGCCTTTAACTTGCTAGACAAGCACTTTAGCTCTCACCTGTATCCCGACTGTCTAACCCGGGCTGGCTCAGAGACCCGGATTCTGACAGAGCACAGCTTAGGGCTCCGGCCTACACCTAGCATACCGCAGGCCCTGTGTTCAATCCCTGCTAGAAGGAAATAAAGAGCTGATTTTCCTTCAGAGTTAACTTGAAGATGAACATGTAAGATTAAAGAATAGAATATCAGTTGTGTGTGTTCTTTAAAAAGAATGGAACAGCCCTCCACGGAGATACTTCACAGTAAGACAGTTTTTCTCAATTGCTACATAATGCTCTTTCTGTGTTTCAGTGCCAAACCTAAATCCGAAGTGCACGTGTCCATAGCCACTCCCGTCACAGTGTCCTTGGAGACCATCTCCAATCAAAATGCGGAGCAGCCTACGGTCGCCGTCCCTCCGACCACCCAGCAGCCTCCTCCCAGCATTCCCAGCATGATGGCGGCAGCCAGCCCTCCATCCCAGCCAGCCATCGCCCTGTCTACCCTCCCCGGAGCCGTGCCCACCACTCCACCCACCACGGCCATTGCTGCTGCACCGACACCGGCAGCCCCTGTGGGCGGCACGCCTTCCGCCATCCTGGGGCCTCCTGTTCCTGAGATCAAAGTGAAAGAGGAAGCGGAGCCCGTGGACATCCCCAGGCCTGTCTCCAGTGAGTTCCCTCCAGTAGCCATCCCTTTCCCAGCTCTCCCGTGTGACTGTCAGCCCGGAAACCCACCTCAGGAGCCAAGGCTGCTCTGGAGCTTCCGGTGCGTGCTGCCCCGCCTGCCTGTCCTTCGTTTCTAAGAGCTCTGCTTTTCATGAATACCTCTCTGTGTTCCTTACTTCTACACCTCTGTGTGTGGGTGAGAACAACTCATGGGGGACCCAGGGATTGAACTCAGGTCATCGGGCGGGCTGCGGCCATTGACCCGTCTCACAGACCCCTTGAAATCAAAGGCATTTTGCTGCCTCTTTGGTAATTTTAATTCCTAGCTATAATCATAAATTTCCCCGTGCATATCTTTCATATAGCTTCCTTATGCTGATTAAGCAAATATTTTAAAGGATTTTAAAGTAATTCTACCTAAGTATTGTTAATTTATAATATGTTTCCTACCAGGCTTGGTTGTTTTATTGTGTGATAAAATAAGAATTACTGATTAAAAAAGCACTCTTCATACAGAGCAGGATTAGTAAAGTCCTAAGACTGTCCCTATCCCTTTCCTCGCAGCTCTGTTCCCACTTTGTGAGAGTCTGGTCACTTCCTTCTTTCCTTCATTTTTATTTTAAGTGTGTGGATGTCAGTTCCATGTGTGTCTGTGCACTCTGCTGCCATGGGAGCTGGGAATTGAATCCCAGGTCCTCTGGAAGAGCAGCCAGTGCTCTTAACCACTGAGCCATCTCTGCGGACCTAAGAGTTCAGTCATTTTAAAGCTTTGCTTGTTTGTGGTATCTGAATATATGTTGGGGGGGGGGTAAATAATTTGTTCTGGGATCCTGTGTTTTCTGGCTACTTAAAATAACTTTACTGGTCTACAGAGTGAGTTCCAGGACAGCCAGGGCTACACAGAGAAACCCTGTCTCAAAAAAACGGGAAAAAAAAATAACTTTAGAAAGTGTAACGTTAAGAAACAGAAAATCTTTGTTATAGCTGGGCACAGTGCAGCACACCTTTAATCCCAGCACTGGGGAGGCAGAGGCAGGTAGATCTCTTGAATTCAAGGCCAGCCTGGTCTATATAAAATAAGTCAAGGGCTACACAGAGAAACCCTCATTCAAAAAAGAAAAAAAGCTCTGGTGTGAAGTCAAATGATGTTTGTGTTCACTCTATGCTGGCCGCCTGTGTGTGGAGAAACGTGCCTGCTTGGCACATTCTCCACAGTAACACCTGTGGTCGTGCTGTCTGCCATGGCTTTCCAGACTTGCTGCTTAGTGGAGCGTCTTGACACTCGGAACTGACCATGAGTTTAAGGCTAGCCTGGAGTATCAGTGAGGTAGGTCCAGGCTCCCCGGGCTTACAGAGTAAAACGCTCTCTCAAAAACAAATAGGAAGAACACCTGCTGCTCACTGACTTTTCCTCCTTTGATTACTATCCTGTAGCCCGTGGCCTTGCTTTGGTTTGTGGGTTTGTTTTGTTGGTGGTTTTTTGTTTGTTTGTTTTGTTTTGTTTTGTTTGGGAGGGTTTGTCTCTCAGTACTCCAATTACAGATGTTATGGCTAACCCTAAGAAAAAACAAAATGGTCTCAGTTCTGTCACCTGCTTGTTGACACATTTGCAGAGCCCCTGCCACAGTCTCTGGGAATTATTTTCAAACCAGTAGCACAACTTGATAAAACAAACACCTTCTAGCCTCCGTGTTAGTGAAAAGGACAGAGTGTGAGAAGACAAGATAAATATTATACTTTGTCCAGAGGCTCCTGCATGCTCTGGGGAAAACAAAGCCGCACCCAGAGGTCGGTGTGTGGGTCCTCACTGGGGTCGAGTTCCCGAGAAACAGAGTGAAGGGGGACGTTCCGGCACGCGGGTTCAGACGCCCTGTCGGTGCTAGGAGGGCTGTATGACAGCTCCTGCCGTGGAGCCAGGAGACCGATGCCTGCCTTGATGGCGCTTTTCCCTGCCCTCCTTTTCTTCCCATCCTGGCCCAGCAGCTGCTGGGATAGGGCCGTCCGTATCCAGGCAAATCTTCCCTCTTAATCAACCTCTCTGCCTGCCTCCTGGCTTCTATGACTAAGCCAGTCCCTATCACCATACTTCTGGCCTGTAGCCTAGGAACAGTGGAGCCAGCTATAAAGCTGTGAGTCAAAATAAAACTTGTGGGGTAAAAAGTGTGGCTTAGGGGTAAAGCCTTTTACCGAGTGTGCACCAAGGCTCTGGATTCTGAACCCACACAATCAATAATAATAACAACAGTAGTAATGCACACACCCTTGGGTGTTTGTCATGACAATGAAGACCTAACAACTTTGAACTTTGAAAAGGCTGTAAAGAGCCTCTTTGTGGAGCTGGTGAGATGGCTCTGTTGGTGGAGTGCCTCCTGCCTGTCCTGATGACCTAAACCCAATCTCCCAGGCCCACCGGTGGGTAGTCAGGTTGTACTGGGCCTGGGGGTACATACATTTAACAGGTTGTCTGTTGTTTAATAATCGGTTAATAAGGCCCAATCGTTAGATGGCGGAGAAGACCATGAGTACCCGTGGGGCCTCTGTAGTCAGCTAGTGGACCAGGGATTGTCGGCCTTTCTCTCAGCAGTTAATACATGTGGGCCTTTTACACAGCTGTAAGGCTCTTTTTATTTTAGAAAATGTTTACATTATCTTCAAGAACCAACTTATTTGGCTGCATAAATGAACATAACTCATTAAAGAAATGAGATTGCTTTTTTTCAATCCTATTATTCCTAGATACAGCAGAGTTACTAGAATCCTTTGTGTCGGAATACAGTCCTGGGAGAGGCTGTGGCTAGCCCTGTAAGAAGTGTTACGGCTGATTTATCATGAGTCCACAGGGAGAACAGCCATCCTGATCCCTGCTCCAAATGTCCTGTTGAGTTCTTTCAGCTCAGGCCTGTTGCCTCCCAGGTTTGCAGCAGGAACGAGGAACCCATCTTCTGGAAAGTGACCCAGAGAGGCTGGTCCGGGTGGACCCTTAGAGAGGCTGGTCCAGGTGGACCCTTAGAGAGGCTGGTCCGGGTGGACCCTTAGAGAGGCTGGTCCGGGTGGACCCTCAGAGAGGCTGGTCCGGGTGGACCCTTAGAGGCCAGGTCTCTTACTCTTCGGGCAGTGTTGCTTTCTTTGCTTGGCTGTGGCGGGCCCACAGGATTACCCCTGCAGCTTAGTGTTTAAGTGAGTGTCACTGCTGACTCACCCTGGGGTGAGCCTCTGCCTTAGGTTACCTAAAACTGTCTTGGGGACTCCTTACACAATCAGGTATTGACTTCCTGGCCCTGGAATTAGTTTTGCTGGAAGAAAAGGAGGATTGAGAGCCAGGGTAAAGGTCCTGGCCAGTTGAGCTAGCATAGAGACACCATGCCATCCAGGCGGCAGGCGTATGTACAGGGCACTCTGTTCACAACATCCTCATATGCCGTTCGGTACACAGTGAGTACAGAGGAGATGCTGGGTGCCTCTGTGGTTGAAGGTGTGGGTACAGGCCACTGAGACCCTCCACTGGGAGGGAGACTCCATCACTGCCCTGTGAGACATGGGGAGTAATTCATCTTCCTGACAGATAAGGAGGTGCTCCCAGCCGGGCCACACGGGCAGAGATAGGCACAGCAGGCTCTTTATCCTGTAAGGGCTAGCATGCGACTTATTCCGAGGGAGTCAATGTCCTGTCCAAGGGAAACAGCCGTACTTGAGCCTGGGGCTGGCTAGCCTGAGGTACATTGTAGTTTAAACCCATAATCACTGTCTAATAGACCTGATTTTGAATACTACATTAAACAAACTTCAGATTTGCTTTTAAGGTTGTTTGGGTTGCCTGCTTTAGGCCTAACTTCAACAGTATATGTAAGACATGCCTAATTACCTTTATTGCTCAACAGTTTACAAGAAATTAATAAATCTCACAAGATTAGGGTTTGATAAGATAGGATAATTTATCCCTATTAAGATTTTGAACATTGGAACTAGAGAGATGGCTCAGCAGTTAAGACTCTTCCATGGGTCCTGAATTAAAATACCAGCAGCCATATGGCAGTTCACAACTGTCTGTATATCTCTAGCTCCAGGGAATTAACCTTACACAGGGACCCACACTTACACACAGACAATACAAGCAGGCAAAACACCAATGCACATAAAATTAAAATAAATAAATCATTAAAAAAATAAATTTTACTTTGGTACTAAAAGAGTTTTCAGTTCAATAATTGTAATTTTTAAGGTTCAAAATATATTTTAAAAAAGATGTATTTATTTTATGTGAGTACACTCTAGCTCTCTTCAGACATACCAGAAGAGGGCATCAGATCCTATTACAGATGGTTGTGAGTCACCATGTGGTTGCTGGGAATTGAACCTGGATCCTCTGGAAGACGCTCTTAACCTTTGAGCCATCTCTCCATCCCCCAAACTAAACTTTAAAATGTAAACACAATCTGTTGAAAACTTCAATAGATTCATTAGGTTTGGGGAACTCACTTTCCTAAATCTTGTGTAGTGTACTTTTACAAAATCTAATTTTGTAAAATCCATTTATAAGAAGACACGTAGAGCAAAGCTGTGTGCATTTGATTCTGACCGCGGCCTTGTTAGGACGCAGCATCTCCAGGCTCACCTGTCACACAGAAAAGACATAGTGACTGGATATGCGACTTTCCGTCAGTTAGCATGAGTTACAGCCGTTACAGCCTTAGGAACAGTAGCAAACAGAAATGAGTATATTATCTTAAAATCTCATCCTCCAGAGCCCCGGGGAATAGAGATTCAGACTTTCTGGGACTTGGCTGCAAGCTTTTATGGTTTTGTTTTTATTTTTACTTATATAATTCATCCTACCTAAAATAATTTAGCCCATATTTTTTTTAATTTTTATTTTCTATATTCTATGTTTACATTCCAAAAGCTTTCCCCTTTCCCAGTTACCCCCCACCATATGTCCCATAATTCCTCTCCCCCCCCCATGTTATTCCCCTAGCCCATATTTTTTAATAGAAAATAGATTTGTACAGTCTATTCTGTTTACGGTTACTCCCCCAGGTCTCCCCGCCTCTCCGCATCCAAATCTACATCCCTTTCTTGTCTCAAAAGCAAATGGTCAACTCAAAAAGAGAAAAGAAAAGAATACTAAAATTAGATTAAATACAAAAACCAAGCAAAGCTGAGTAGGGCAAAACAAAGAAATGAGGAGAAAAGCCAAAGGAAAAGCATAAGAAACATATATAGATCCACACACAGTAGTCCCATAAAGACGGAATCAGAAACCACAGTGTAGGGTCAAAACACCTGGAAGAACATTACCACTGTTAGTTTTGTGTTGGCCATCCACTGCTGGGCCTTGTTCTGACGGCTGGTTTTTATACCCAGTGAGAGTATGTTGGAGAAAACGAATCTTTTTCTTTGCAAATGGCAGTGGCTTCTGGGTTAGGGGTGGGGGCTGTGCTTAGACTTGGGCATGCCGCCTCGGGCTCCGTGAGGCCCTCTGTTGTGTTGAGAAGGCATTGTTCACAGGGTGTCTTCCTTCCCCAGAGTTCCTGAGCCCTGGAGGAGAGATTTGATGGAGACATCCCATCTAGGACTGAGTGTTCTACGGTCTCTCTCACCCTGTGTGTCTGTCTGTTGAGTCTCAGTATTTGTTCCCTTTTGCTGCAGGAAGAAGCTTTTCTGATGATAGTTGACAAAGACACTGATCTACGAGTATAGCAGAATACCATTAGGAATTATTTATTGTTGCCTTTACCTGGAATGGATAATAGCTTTCCCATAGCTGCATAGGTAGGCACACCCCCTAACCTCCACCCTGCTTCTTAGCCTGTATACCCTAAGTCCTACAGAACATCTTGAGATCTCATACAGTTAAAGCCTATTTGTATACAATTGGCTGGACATCAAGGGACTGGCTCCTCAAGTTAGGGGCCAGACCTGGTCTCTCTTCCTGCTTTTCTGAAGGAATACAAACATTTAACCGGCCCAGCTGTGTTTGTTTTAACTACAACCTGTAAACACCCTACTCTATGGCATTATTGGGCAGGCGATAGAGGACCATTATCTGATCTCTGTTGAGTGGCATTCTCCTGTGTTGGTTCTGCCTCAGAGATACTGGGCAGCAGCATCTTAGTGAAAGGACAGGTCCAGTTACACACACGGGGCAGTGTAACAAATAATACTACCTGTGGGCACACTAATAATCCCTCAGGCCATGTAAGGTTCTGGGTAAAGCTTACAGAAAATGTAAAGTCGTGTTGCTGATGTATGTAGCATGTAGAGTTATTTATTATATGAAGCATTAAATTTATGTTTACGGCATCTTAACAATTTAGCTGACTTTGATATTGGTGTTATTATTGAGATTTCAGGCATAGGGTCCCTTTTATCCTTTTCATATGTGAGATTCCTAGTTGTTTTATTATATCATCTTTATACCATAAGATAAATAATAGCAGCCCCTTTCGGAACTAGTCACCTCCTAACTGTCCTCAAGTGCGCAGTGCCTTCTTTCCCGGTTGTTCTGTTCCTCTCCGTGTCACAGTCGGGGCCTGCCTGACCCAGCACAGGCTTTGGAGGAAACTTTGAGACCCTCATGCTTGGGTCTGAGGTGGTTTTTACTTTGTACACAAAGGCAAGATTACCCGGGCTTGTTGGGACAGAAGCAAAGGCAGATGACAGGCACAGGAGGCAGTGATCCCAAACACAGAGTGTGGTATCTCAGAAGAGGCAGGCTTGGAACCCAGTAAGAACCAGCGTGGCTTCTGTG
The DNA here is from genome assembly GCA_964023405.1 of Apodemus agrarius. Lineage (NCBI taxonomy): Eukaryota > Metazoa > Chordata > Mammalia > Rodentia > Muridae > Apodemus > Apodemus agrarius. Next base: position 21,490,178 of record OZ030021.1, read on the forward strand.
TCTAGTCCCCGCCCAAGCAGTGTAGGCAACGGACACTCCAACATACCACTTGGCCACTCTGAGGCGGCACCTCAGCTGGGCAGCTGGCAAGGCTCCCGGGATGACTGGGGTCTCGGCACAGTGCAGGTCCCCTCTGCCTGCACACCCTGCGGCTCCTCTGCTGGCTCATGCAGCCAGGCAGAAGTTTTAAAACTGCCTCCTAGGACGGTGGTTCTCAGCTCTCAGCCTATGGGTCAGGACCCTTCCAGGGTGGCATTTCAGATAGCCTTCATATGAGATGTTTACTTTCTAATTCATAACAGCAAAATTAAGTTACAATGTAAAAACAAAGTAATCTTATGGTTTGGGGGGTTACTACAACATGAGGAACTAACTGTACCAAAGGATCACAGCATTAGGGAAGTTGAGAACCACTGTCCTCAGAGGACCAGAAGGATTTAGTTTTGTGTTAGGAAACAACAGCAGTCTCTCCAGGACTCTGGGTCCGGTGTGAGACTCATAGGACCCTGGGATAACTCGGGGGTCTTGAATGTTACAATCCACTGAGCAGGGAAGGCCCAGAGCCAGCCTGAGCCAGTCCGTTGTGGACGGAAATCTCTCTGGGACCTTCAAATCTTGTTTCTACTCAAAACAGAGAATCCCACCCAATGAAGGTCAGATTGGGAGTCTTTTATTTGCTGGGGGTGGAGGGCAGGCTCATGTCAGGAAGGGCTTTCAACTCAAGGAAAGGGTAGGTAGAGTTTATAAAGACAGACATTTTCATCCCACCAGCAGAAGCAGGCCACTTTCAAAAGTGTCAGTTCAGTTGATTGAAACAGTTTGTATTATGTTGTAAGACAGTAAACTTGCAGACACTGCAGGTTTGGCTGGATGAGAACGTGTTGCCCAGCAGCAGGGTGTGCTTAGCAGCGGCTGGGGACTGATGGATGAAGCATGAGATGGATTAGCTAAAACAGACAAAATGGAGGGACTTCGGGCAGTTGAGTAGGTGGTAAAATGGTATCAAAAGGAAAGTTCTGGGGCTTGCCGATTAAGAATTAACTTCAGGACCTCGCACATTTATGCTCTGCAAACAGTCTACCTCCGAGCCACACCTTCTTTCTGAGTGGTTTTGGTTTTAATGAAGAAAGTGGTAGGGGCTGCTTGACCTCATTTCTGTGTGCTTACTGTGAGGCAGCAAATCATGACAGGAAGGTTTGGTGGAGGAAATGGTTGAATTGGTTGGAACAGGGCAGGGTTGGGAGACAAAATACAGTTTTTAGTAGCATATCCTCCACACGGACTAGTTGGATCATAGCTGTAGCGGCCTCAAAACGCACGCGTTCCTGAGGGTGAAGCACGGCTGCCTGGCAGCAGGGAGGTGCCATAGGCCTTCATTCTCAAAACAACTTTCCCAAGGAGTTTGTCCTTTGGAACCTGCCGTGGGTCGGACTTGGGCAATTCCTGAGATGCTGGCACAGCATTTTTTTTTTTTTTTTTTTTTTTTTGGTTTTTCGAGACAGGGTTTCTCTGTGTAGCCCTGGCTGTCCTGGAACTCACTCTGTGGACCAGGCTGGCCTCAAACTCAGAAATCCGCCTGCCTCTGCCTCCCAAGTGCTGGGATTAAAGGCGTGCGCCACCACGCCCGGCTTGGCACAGCATTTTTATGTTGGCCTTATGCAATGTTTTTGCCTGGAGTTTATTAAAAGATTTTGGCCGGGCACACGCCTTTAATCCTAGCACTTGGGAGGCAGAGGCAGGCGAATTTCTGAGTTCAAGGCCAGCCTGGTCTACAAAGTGAGTTCCAGGACAGCCCAAACTACACAGAGAAACTCTGTCTTGAAAAAAACCAAAAAAAAAAAAAAATTGACATAGTCCTAAATATCAGATTAATTGAGAAAGTAGTTTAGAAAAAAACGTTGTATACTCTACCCAGGTGTGGGAGTGGGGTTCTAAAGAGAGTGTCAGGCGAAAGTGACATACTATGACTTTAATGCATTAGGAGCTGGAGTTAGTCAGGAGGCTGCTAAGTTCCTGAATGATAGCACGTTGGTTTCTGGTGTGCTGCTGTGCCTTAGATAGGGTAACAGCTGTGGTAAAACCCTTCATCCGGGGACTTAAGCTAGATTTGGTTTGGTTTTTAGCTGGCTGGTTCGTTGGTTGGTTTGTTGGTTGGTCTGTTGGTTAGTTGGTTGGTAGGTTGGTTGGTTGGTTGGTTGGTTGGTTGGTTGGTTTGAGATAGGATCTCTGGCTCTGCTATCCTAGAACTCACTGAAATCTGCCTGCCTCTGCCTCCCAAGTGCTGGGATTAAAGGCATGCACATACCACCACCCCTTCAAAAATCCATTTTCACTAACACCTTTGCTGCTGATGTGGCGAGCACAGGCCCTGCCTATCCAGAGGAAAGTCTCAACCCATCTGACCTGAGAGAAAAGAAGCTTCAGTTTGGAGACTGGAGGCCCATTCAGTGCTAGGCTGAGCATCTGACCACATAGACACGATGGCTGTGGCTGATCCGAACTGTAACCCAGGTTAATATAGGGAACGAAGCCCCTCAGCCGTGAGACTCCTGAACAGTGTGTTAGTGATTTCTAGACCTAAGGCAGGGAGCCATGTATAGTAGAGCATGCCCTTAATCCCGCAGTCAAGACGCAAGAACAGGGAGAACTCCAGCCAGGCTACACAGTGAGCCCTGGTTTGTTTTGTGTTGTTTTTTTAAATTTTATATACATTTTGTGTGCGCGTGTGCATGTGTGTGTGTGTGTGTGCGTGTGCGTGTGCGTGTGCGTGTGCGTGTGCGTGTGCGTGTGTGTGTGTGTGTGTGTGTGTGTACAGAACAGACAGAATGAATAAGTGTAGGAAACCACCAAAGAACAGTTTTAACAAGAATCTAAGGAAGTAAATGAAAAGAAAAACAATATGAAGGTGAATCTCATTGACTATGCACCATCGCAACGGTGCCTAAAAGGAAAACAGTGACACAAGACAAAATACAAAGTAAGATTGCAACTGCTGGGCTGGAGAGATGACTCAGTGGTTAAGAGCACTGACTGGTCTTCCAGAGATCCTGAGTTCAATTCCCAGCCACCACATGGTGGCTCACAAGTTAGTGGTCATCTGTAATGGGATCTCATGCCCTTTTCTGGTGTGTCTGAAGACAGCTCTAGTGTATTCATATATATATATATATATATATATATATATATATATATATATATATGAATAATCTTTTTTTTTTTTTTTTGGTTTTTTTTTTTCGAGACAGGGTTTCTCTGTGTAGTCCTGGCTGTCCTGGAACTCACTCTGTAGACCAGGCTGGCCCCGAACTCAGAAATCCGCCTGCCTCTGCCTCCCAAGTGCTGGGATTACAGGCGTGCACCACCACGCCCGGCTCTTTTTTTTTTTTTTTTTTTTTTTTTAAATTACAACTTCTGGCCCAGCGGCGGTGGTGGCGCACGCCTTTAATCCCAGCATTTGGGAGGCAGAGGCAGGCGGATTTCTGAGTTCGAGGCCAGCCTGGTCTACAGAGTGAGTTCCAGGACAGCCAGGACTACACAGAGAAACCCTGTCTCAGAAAAAACAAAACAAAACAAAACAAAAAATTACAACTTCTGTTAGATGGATGGATGGGAGAAATTATTTTTCCAAAGAGATCCAGTTGGGTGGCTCACTGCCTATAATCCCAGCTACTCTTTTATAAAGAAGAAATACAGGCGGTGGTGGCGCATGCCTTTAATCCCAGCACTTGGGAGGCAGACGCAGGTGGATTTCTGAGTTGGAGGCCAGCCTGGTCTACATAGTGAGTTCCAGGACAGCCAGGGCTACACAGAGAAACCCTGTCTTGAAAAAAAAAAGAAAGGAAGGGAGAGAGAGGGGGAGAGGGAGGGAGGGAGGGAGGGAGGGAGAGAGAGAGAGAGAGAGAGAGAGAGAGAGAGAGAAAGAAAGAAAGAAAGAAAGAAAGAAAGAAAGAAAGAAATTAGTCTTTTAATAGTTTGCAGGTATAAATGGCTTTGTCCTGATGATATTCTTGAAACTGGAAAATCAAAGGGTTTTATTCTAGTAAATCACTTCTTAAGTCCTTTCGGTCTGGGCAAAGTACACTGCCCATCCAGCAGTGTTTCAGAGATCGTTGTCCGCCTTTGTTGGAAGAATTGAAAAGGAGAGAATATTTGGTCACTCTGTGAACAGGGGATAGAAAGTTGGGATCTTGTAGTCTTTTCCTTCTGACAGCAGAGGGGATAGAGGTGTAAGGAGGCCAGTTCATGGTCGCATTGGTGTTTGTCTGTCTGCATTCATCTGTGTGTGTGTGTGTGTGTGTATGTATATATATATATATATATATATATATATATATATATACACACAGAAGAATTGGGAAACCAGACTTGACGTCTTACGGTTTTGCTGAGTGACATGAAGTGAGAAGATAAGGAGATATAAGACGGTTTGCAGTTATTAGGGATGGTGGTATAGGATGTGACTGTTAGAAGTGAGATAGGGCTGCAGAGATGGCTCAGCGGTTAAGAGCACTGGCTGCTCTTCCAGAGGTCCTGAGTTCAAGTCCCAGCAACTGTGTAGTGAGTGAGTCAACCATCTGTAATGGGATCTGATGCCCTCTGCTGGGATGCATGAAGACAGAGCACTCATATAAAGTAAATTAATAAATCTTTTTAATTATGATTTGTACACCCAAGCTATATGAGCCATTCTAGTTCCTGTTAGTGTTAACTTTCTCACTCCAGAGGCATTTTACCTTTACAGTGTGCAGGGAATGATAGGAAGCAGTTCACAGCTCCTTCCTCAGTGAGGATATGTGACATACTGTCAGGCCCACAAGAGGCCTCCGCTATCCCTCCGACCAGCCTCAAACTTGTTCTTCCAAAGTGCTCATTGGTGTGTGTGCTCCCTCCCCAACAGCAGTCCCTCCTCTGGCTACCAACACCGTGTCTCCATCTCTCGCTTTGCTGGCAAGCAACCTGTCCATGCCTCCAAGTGACCTCCCCCCTGGTGCCTCCCCGAGGAAAAAGCCTCGGAAGCAGCAACACGTGATCTCGACAGAGGAGGGGGACATGATGGAGACGAACAGCACTGACGACGAGAAGTCCACTGCCAAAAGCCTCCTGGTGAAGGCCGAGAAACGCAAGTCTCCTCCCAAAGAGTACATCGGTAAGAGCAGGAAGACCACATCGGCGGTGCCTCCTGGCTTCCCTAAGTCAGGCCAGTCTCAGTTTGTCTCCTGCGTCTCTCTTACTGCAGTTGAGCTTGTCTGAGATCTCCTTTTCTCTCTTGACAGATGAGGAAGGTGTGAGGTACGTCCCAGTGCGGCCAAGACCTCCCATCACTTTGCTTCGTCACTATCGGAACCCCTGGAAAGCTGCTTACCACCACTTCCAGAGGTACAGCGACGTCCGGGTGAAAGGTCAGTTTCTTCAGAAACATCTAGTACTGATCATGTAATGGTATAACATGTGAGCTATGTTGTAATCACAGTAAAAAAGTATCAGAATCACAGTTCTCTGATTTCCAACAAAAATATGTAAAACCCAGTATAACAATAGAACATTATTCTTTGCTCCCAGAAAGCTGCATGTTTATTGAAATCCTGGTGCAGCCTTAGTTTTAATAAATTCTATGTGCTGACAGCTCCCCAAGTACTGATACATTAACCTCTTTAATTCCCCGCAGAGAGAAACCTGTAATTGTATTGCAATTTAACAGTCAGAGGTGCAGTGTGCTTTCTACGATGCTACAGCAATTACATACACTTATATTTTTTTTCCAAAAGATCTTTATCAACACTATGTGGGACATTTAGAATGACCTGGGGGATAGGCTGGAAAGACGACGCAGTGGTTAAGAGCAGTGGTTGCAGCCAGCTGTGGTGGAACACATATTTAATCCCAGCACTAGGGAAGCAGAGGCAGGTGGATCTCTGTGGGTTTGAGGCCAGCCTGGTCTACAAAATGAGTCCCAGGACAGCCAGGGTTGTTACACAGAGAATGCTACAATGCTTAACTTATTGTGTGTCTCAAAAAAAAAACAAAAACTCCAAAAAAAATTAGCACTGATTGCTTTCAGTTCTCAGCACCTACATGGTGGCTCACCATAAGATAACAAGATAACTGCAGTTATCCTGGTGTCCACAGAGGCCAGTGCCCTCTTCTGAAACACATGTGGTGCATAAACATAAAAGTAAAGTAAAATAAATAAACAAACAAATAGAAAGACTTCTCTAGGGCAAATGCTTGTTATTTTGTTTTGTTGAACTTTAGTATTTTGTTTAAACACATGTTGGTATTTTGCCTGCACGTGTGTCTGTGCGCAAGGGTGTCAGATCCTTGAAGCTGGAGTTCCAGGCAGTTGTAAGCCTGATACATGGGTCCTGGGAGCTGGACCTGGGTTGCCAGGAGATAAGCCTATGCTCCCAACCGCTGAGCCATCTCTCCAACCCTAGGATGACATTTTAATAAGCCTGCATTTAATGAAAATGGTTGATAACTTTAAAAATATTTCTACTTAGTGGTCTTTTAAGTATCACTCATCTCCAATATTATAATACATGGAGAGCTATACATTTCCAGAAATTGGTCACACTGTTCTGTTTTTATAAATTCAACTTGGAAACTTATATGGTAATTTTCTTGGTCTCATAATGAGTCTGATTTGACCAGTTTTCTGTCTTATGTCAAAGATCAGAGTACCTCAAAAAAATAAGTAATCTAGTATTTTAAGTAAACCTGTGGTTTTTGTTAGGCCACACTCATAGCTAATGTAGCGCTCATATCCTGGTCTGGGTACATGTGCAAGGTCACAACCTTCCGAAGCAGTGCCACCGCCTGGGGACTGGCAGAGTGCCTGTGGCATCGGTCTCCAGCCCTGAGAAAGCCTGTGTGTTAGGTGCTCACACCACCACTGCCAGTGCTTAAGAGGCTGGGACACGTGGATTTGTCTGTTGGAGGCTAACCTGGAAGTCATGGGACTCTGCTTCAGAAAACAAATGAGTCTACATGGAATATTTTATAATCAGATCACAAGAAAAATATATAAATAGTTGATACACTGCTTAGGGACTGGTGACAAGAAGAAGTAAGTCTGTACATGCACAGTACAGACTCGGAGGTTTGCTTTGTAATTGTTGATATGCAAATACCATCCGGCCCACGTTCAGAGGGCCAGTCATACTATGGAGTTCTCAGAGATGAGAGTATTGATCATCAGTGGAAAGAAACACCTCCTTATCCCTCAAGAACTCGGCAGCTGTACGAGTTCAGAGTTCGCCTGGGAACAGTCCACCCATACCGAGTAGAGACCAGCTCACGGGGACAGTCCACCATACCGAGTAGAGACCAGCTCACGGGGACAGTCCACCCATACAGAGTAGAGACCAGCTCACGGGGACAGTCCACCCATACAGAGTAGAGACCAACTCACGGGGACAATCCACCCATACAGAGTAGAGACCAGCTGACGGAGCCTCACTTTTCCAAAGCTCTCCAGTGGGAACACCCGACACCCGGCGTATGCTCCCTGGTGTCTTTCTCTGAGCATAAACTACAGTTGCCACACCAACTCACTCCAAGTCTAGCTGGATTACAGAGTCAAGATTATAAGTAAAGCTTACGATTATAAGTAAAAGCTCAGAAGACCAATGAAACACAAAAACTGAAAAGAATAAAGAGATAACACAGAGCAGAGATGAAATGGCACAAGTCGTGTAGCCATTCAGAGCACAGCCCTTCAAACTGTGATCTAGACAGGGAGGAAGTGGCTTTACCTTGAAGACTGAGAAATGACCCAGTGCCGCTGTGGTGTCGGACTGATGGTTTGTCGCAGTGTGTGTGTGAGGCCCTGCCTGGAGAATAACTAAGCTTTTTTATTGTTTGAAGCACCACCTGACGTGTATCCCAGGCGAGCCTTGAACTTGTGACCTTCTGCTTCAGCCTCTCAGGTGCTGGGATTTCAGGCCTGCACCAGTGCCTGTGAAAGGGCGAGACATGATGGCGCATGCCTGGAATCCCAGTGCACAGGAAGCTGAGAAGGATCTTCAGTTGAAAGCCAGCCTGGGCCTCTCGGAAGCTCTGGGCCAGCCTGGGCCTCTCGGAAGCTCTGGGCCAGCCTGGGCTTCCCGGAAGCTCTGGGCCAGCCTGGGCTTCTCGGAAGCTCTGGGCCAGCCTGGGCTTCCCGGAAGCTCTGGGCCAGCCTGGGCTTCTCGGAAGCTCTGGGCCAGCCTGGGCTTCTCGGAAGCTCTGGGCCAGCCTGGGTTGAGCCTGTAGCTCAGCTGGTAGACTGCTTGCCTGCCCTTCGAAAGATGCCTCAGTTCAGTTCCCAGCACCACTGGGAGGCAGGCAGAGCAGCACACCTCGGCAGGCCAGGACTCAGGAAGTAGAGGCAGAGGGTCGGGAGTTCAGCCTCAGCCTTAGCCGCAGCATTCCAAAGCCTGCCGAGGGTTATTGGTATTTTGGTATTTGCCAATTAAACAGTGAGCAGAGAAGGTTCACCTCAAAACTGAAATTTTGGAGCAAAGCTTTACCACACCCTGATTGATACCTCTCTCCAACATCTTCCCCCTGTAAAACTCCACTTAGAGCTGCACAGTGGTAGCTCACACCTTTAATTCCAGCACTTGGGAGGCAGAAGCAGGCAGATTTCTGAGTTCAAGGCCAGCCCGATCTACAGCGGGAGTTCCAGGACAGCCAGGGCTACACAGAGAAACCCTGTCTCCAAAAACAGAAAACAAAAAAACAAACAAACGAGCCAGGCGTGGTGGCGCACGCCTGTAATCCCAGCACTTGGGAGGCAGAGGCAGGCGGATTTTTGAGTTCGAGGCCAGCCTGGTCTACAGAGTGAGTTCCAGGACAGCCTGGGCTACACAGAGAAACCCTGTTTCGAAAAAACAAAAACAAAAACAAACCCAAAAACAAACAAACAAACAAAAAAAGAAAGAAACTTCACTAGATAGAAGGCCCATTGCAGAGGACTTAAGACTAAACTCGCCATTTTACAGATAGCCCTCAAACCTAATCTGTGTCTTTCAATCTTGCTGATAACATATCATATTTTATTTACATTCATGTTTATTTTACATATGATTTCAACGAATCCCATGCTATAGGAAGTAATCAGAAAGGAATGTCCCCTTATGCCCAAGGCAAGAAAACTACCTCTGTGCGGCCCAGTTACTATATCTGAGTCATTTCTGTCTCCTCTTGAATCAGAAATGCAGTTCCCCTAAAGTTACAGCTAACTCCAAAACAGCTGCCAGAGCTTGTGGTCCATCCCTCCAGCTGCACATAAACAAACCCACACATTGAACAAGGCTCACTTTCCCTGAAGACCATTTCTCGTCTAAGAGATTACCACCATTGCTAGCTGTCCTCTTAGCTCACCCTGTTAGCAGAGTGTTTCTTCAAAGCTTTATTGTGGAACAGGTGAGAATACAGAAAAGCTGGTATAGTGGTACCCTCTGAAAGCCCAGCACTCAGAAGGGACAAGTGTGTAGCTCTGGGTATGAGGCCAGCCCGCTCTACAACAGCAGGCCACACAAGGCTACACAGCGAAGCCCTGTCTCAGAAAGAAAACACAGTTTTATTCATGTTCTTAACGACTCCTACTCTACCTGACTTAAATACAGGAGATATTTGAGGGAAGAAATTCTGGTAAGATATTGACACTTAAGCTGCTTGAACCCAAATGATGTTGCTTTTATAACAAATGAAATATACTTACTTTGATGTGTATGTTATTGCAGAGGAGAAGAAAGCTATGCTGCAGGAAATAGCTAATCAGAAAGGCGTGTCCTGCCGTGCCCAAGGCTGGAAAGTCCACCTCTGTGCTGCCCAGTTACTACAGCTGGTACGTACAATTCTGGCGGTGGTTGTCAGGCCAGAGAGGTGACCCAACAGGTCACCTGTCTGCGGTGCCGTAGGCCCTGGGTTTGACCCTCAGTGCTGCCTACAGTGCTCATAAAGGCGCATAGGCCTGTGATCTCAGTTAAAGCAAGCGTTATCTGTTGCTTTACTTTATTTGTTTACTTATTTATTTAGTAGAGGCGAGTCAGAGAACAGCTCTTAGAGTAGATTGTCTCCTACCATGTGGTCCCAGGGGAGTGAGTCAGGTCCCACTGCTTGGGAACAAGGGTCTTTACTCCTGCAGCCATCTGTCCAGGCCTACATCTCAACTCTGATCCCCAGACCCAAAATATATAAAAGTGCTGTGCTGTAAGACTTGAAGTGAAACTTGATTGTTATGTCCTGTCAGGACATAATTAGCTAAGGAGAGCCTTAGTGGCTTTCCCATGAGCCTCTTCTCCCTCCACTCCTCTTCCTCAAAGGAGGTTCCATAGCCAACCAGCCCTCTCACCAGGAGCCACCACACACTTGGCTTCTGTTTACTCTTTGGGTTTTTTGTTTGTTTTTTGTTTGTTTGTTGTTGTTGCTTGTTTGTTTTTTGTTTGATTTTTGTTTTTCAAGACAGGGCTTCTCTGTGTAGCCCTAGCTGTCCTGGAACTCACTCTGTAGACCAGGCTGGCTACATTTTGCTTCTTACCAAGTAACAGACTTGAGTGACCTACCAGCTCCTCGTAGGACACACAGACCCTGCCATCTTGCTTTAGAGAACAGGCAGGAGTCCTTTCTACAAAGCCCACCTCCCACAGCCCCGGCTCACTCACTCTGTCCCTGAGAGCATCCCCTGTTGCCCCCAGGCACACTGGGCCGGCCCTCTGTCATCTCTCCAGGGCTAGAGTTTCCATGACTCACCCCTCCCCTGAGGGAAGAAGGGAAGCAGCCACAGAAGCCTCACAAAGTGTCCCCATCTTAGGGTGACGTGATCGCAAAATCATTTTCTACCGAGTCTCAAAACACACGTGGCACACACTCGAATCAGTATTTATTTGTGAAGCTGAGGTAGAAAGTCTTGTGTCAGAGGCCAGCCTCAGCCACCTAGCCAGGTCCTACCTAAGGAAAAGGGTGACAGGCGCCGTGTAGCCACTTGTTGGGTGCTTACCTAGCATGCAGGGGTGCTTGCGTTTGGTCCTCAGCACTGTCCGAGCTGGATGGAAGGGCAGGCTGTAATCAGTGGGCTCAGCTCAGAGGCACGCTGGGCTACGTGGCACTTTGAGGTCAGCCTGAGATGCATGGAAGTCTTTGGGGGGGGGAAAATGCCATTATATTTTGGCTAGGGTTAAATTAATATAAAATTATATTTCTGTAAAAATGATAGCTATTTTTCAAGTGAATTATGGATTCAGTGTAGTATTTCAAAATTATCTTTGAAGGTGGACTATGATCTATGGCAAATTATAGGATAATATATTTATTGGTTCATTCCTTTATTGTTTGTTAATATTTGTGCCTTAGTCCATGCAAGCAAGGTCTTTTTTGGGTTTTTTCGAGACAGGGTTTCTCTGTGTAGCTCTGGCTGTCCTGGAACTCACTCTGTAGACCAGGCTGGCCTCGAACTCAGAAATCCGCCTGCCTCTGCCTCCCAAGTGCTAGGATTACAGGCGTGCGCCACCACCGCCCGGTGCAAGCAAGGTCTTTCTCACCACAGCACTCCCCAGCAGCTCTGGGAGGGCTCCGGTGGCTTGCTCTGCTTCAGAATGACACAGAAAAGTGTGCAAAGTCAGTTTCTCTCTTGTGTGTTGCAGACAAATCTAGAACACGACGTTTATGAAAGACTCACCAACCTCCAGGAAGGGATTATCCCAAAGAAAAAGGCAGCAACAGATGACGATCTTCATCGGATAAATGAGCTGATCCAGGTGTGCTGAGTGCCCTCCCTCCGCGGGCGCGGTCACGGGCAGCATCCTTTTCCTCTGTGTTCTTACCAGCCGCCGCCCTAGGAGTCAGTCTGGTTGGTTGGTTGGTTGGTTGGTTGGTTGGTTGGTTGGTTGTTTATTTTGTTTATTAATAACTTTATTAATTGTTGAGATTGTGTTTTAATACATTTCTGTCTTCCTTTCCCTCTAACTTTAACATACCATTCCTCACTACAAGAGTGTCTTTTGTACAAATTCATTTGCTTCAGTGTGCATTAGAGATACTTAGCCATTTTTTTATTTTATTTTTTAGGGTTTTTTTTTGTTTGGGGTGTGTGTGTGTGTGTGTGTGTGTAGGTATAGGTATACGTGTCTGCAGAGACCACAAGAGGGTGTTGGATCCCTTGGACTGGAGTTAGAAACAGTTGTGAGCCTCCTGACAGGACTGGGAACCAAACTGAGCTCCTCATAAAGAACAGCGAGAGCTCATGGCTGCTGAGCAGTCTCTCCAGCTACTTTTTTTTTATGTTATCTTTTTGTCTCACTCCTTTCTTCCCAACTCCTTTCTATATTAATATCTTTTTTTCCCAGTAACCCCTTGAGTTTCATCAGAGTTGTTCATAAGGAGCTTGGGGGGATGTTTACAAAAATGTGTGCATCTGTCTGTGAGCCTAGGACCTTCCCAGCCACGGGCTTCTAGTCAGGTTGACAGCATCAGACATGGCTCACCTCCTGTGGAGCCAGCACAGATCCAATCAGATCCAAACCAAGCAGTTCTTTTCCTCTAACAGACTTGCCACTGTTTTATCAATGAACTCAGTCTGTCTGGGAACTTGGTATCACTGAGTCCACAAAACGAGTAAGACTTAAGTGATTGAATGTTGATGACCGTTCTCCCAGCACAGTAAGGTCTAGCCAGCAAGAGCAGCATATACTTCGAGCTTGACGTCCCTTGGTCCTTTGACCACGTCATTCAGCATCCCTATCAATAGAGTCTTAGAAATTAGTCCTAGTCCGAGGCCTCCCTAGAGCTCCCCAAGAACTCAGAGCGATAGTCTAGTAAGCCTTGGTCTCTGCCCTGAAACATGCAAGCAGTCCTCCGTGACATCAGGTAACAGTGTGTCCTTTTCTGTCTCAGGGAAACATGCAGAGGTGTAAACTGGTGATGGACCAAATCAGTGAAGCCAGAGACTCTATGCTTAAGGTTTTGGATCACAAAGATCGGGTCCTGAAGCTCCTCAACAAGAATGGGACTGTCAAGAAAGTGTCAAAGTTGAAGCGGAAGGAGAAGGCGTAGACCCGGAAGAATCAGGACTTGGAAACAGAATTTATGAAGAACGATGCTATGGGGGGAGGGGGGAGGGGAGGGCTTTGCTACTTTGACAATGGAGCATTGAAACGCAGGACACTTTCCTTCATTCACTTGAGGAAGCAGATCTGGTGGCACAGAAGGATCAGAACTGGACTGACACGCCGAGTCCTCCTTCCTCCAGGCACACACCTTTACACCTCAGTTTTCAGGGACACCAGACGTCAGCGACACGGACGGCCAGCTGAGTCCGTAGACTGTATTCATCTGGTGGATTCCTGCAGGGCCTGAGCTGAGCCTGGACTGAAAGTATCCACTTGGACAATCTGTTCTCTCTAGACTAAACCTAAAACCTCTTCTTACCCCAGTCAGTTCTCCTGTTTGACTGTCCAGTGCCCGAATTGGCCTTCCACGGCGGAGCCCCACACAGCACCCAGAGAGCTGCCTCATCTCATGAAGGATTCCAGCTACCAGTTCTTGTCATTTATTTTCAAAAGAACCATTTCCAAGAGATACTGTTACATTGTCTGTCCTGCCTGTGTCAGAGCTGGTTTCTTGTGGAGGTTGAGAGCAGACAACACTAAACTGCTCTGGAATCCTGTCCTAGAGAACGTTCTCAGCTATCTGTACTTCTCCTGGTGTGATGCTGTTAATCATATGTACCACGCATCTCCAAGCGTTAATAAAGGACTAGAAGAGGTTTTTGTAGATGAGCAGTTTGCCTCTTTGTAAAGAGCCCCTCTGAGACGCTCACTCTGCCGCACTTAGAGTGTTGGGCCTTGGCAGGAGTGTTCCACTGAGTTCCACTTACCCCAGTACTCTGTTTTCAGTGGTAAAGCCTGTTGGCTCTTGTTTGTCTTGTAAGCCTGTTATAGCACCAGGCACACCACTAATCCCAGCACGGGAGGCAAGGGCAGGCAGATCTGGTCGAGCCTGATGGGGGTGGAGAGCCTAATATAACTTGGTCAACACAAGGATGGTTGAGGCTCTGGTGCTGTCGGCGGAGCCCCCAGGTGAGTAGATTTTCTTCACGGGATTGTGGAGGAATCCCTGAAGGAATCTGTGTGGTATGATAACCAGTCTTGATCTCTCTATTTGTGTGTTTATTTCGGGAAGGGGACATGCACGATGGGGTGTGTGTGTGTGTGTGTGTGTGTGTGTGTGTGTGTGTGTTCACTCACCTGCCCGTGTATGTACAGATGTAAACCAGGGATCAGCGTCCATCAAGAGCCTTCCTGACTCATCCTCCTTCGACACACGGTTTCTCTGTGTAGATCTGCCTGCCAACGTGCATCTCCGTGTTCAACCGCATGTTTGTATTTGTATGTACATGCACATCCTCAATGTAATCTGTCAAGTTCATGTGGTGTTACTGTCATTTGCTCATTTTCAGGGATGGCTGTCTGGCACTGGGTGACCAGTTGGTGTGCCTTTCCCTGGGGAGCACACCCCTAGGATATAGGGTTGAGGCCTCATGGGCTTTTTTTCTCCATGCAGTTCGGCATAGTCTTTGGTGTTATCCATGAAAACTCAAATCATCAGAACCCAGCTTAATGCCAGCCATCATGGCTTGGACCTGTAATTCCAATCTATGGGAAATGAAAGGCTAGGAGTTCTAGGTCACCCTCCCACACCCAGTAAGCTTGAGACCAGCATAGGCTATGCAACATACATGTGGGTAAAACACAAAGTGACTAAATAATACAAAGTATTCTGCTGGGTATGTCAGTACATGTCTGCAGTGCCAGCCCCCAGGAATCAAGAGGTAGAATTTAAAGATATCCTGTACTACCTACCAAAACATCTTCTAAAACGACCAACAAATAATGTATACTTATGCAAAACATGGTGCTGCACGCCTTTCATCTCAGTACTCAAGAGGCACAGGCAGGCACATCTTTGAGTTCAAGGCCACCCTGGTCTGCAGAGCAAGTTCCAGGACAGTTATACAGAGCTATACAAAGAAACCCTGTCTCAAAAAAGTATATATTTACAATAATGTAGTCTTTATATAAGTCAACTTAGGTTTACTAGGTATTTCCTAAACTAAATATATAGTTACCACATAAGCTAGATTTTTTTTTTTTTTTTTTTTTGGTTTTTCGAGACAGGGTTTCTCTGTATAGCCCTGGCTGTCCTGGAACTCACTCTGTAGACCAGGCTGGCCTCGAACTCAGAAATCCGCCTGCCTCTGCCTCCCAAGTGCTGGGATTACAGGTGTGTGCCACCACGCCCAGCTTAGAAATTTTATCTTAGTTAGGTATAAGAAAATTTCCTTCTGAAGCCTAGTACTATGTCATTCAGCAAAAAAAGGAGAAGTTCTTGGGCTGGAGAGATGGTCCGGTGGTTAACAGTGGTGTTCTTGGGAGAATTCAAGATGCCAGCAGCTGGCAGTGTCTGAGGGGCCCACAGAGGCTTCTGGGAAAGTTGCGATGTGGCAGAGGGGGGTGGCGCTTAGTATTTCCATGTTAGTTAAATAATGAATTTTTCCCAAGCAACTGAAAAAGGGGTGGGGGACGGGCCTTCTTGGGAAGAGACTTTTAAAAGTGGCTTCGTGGAATTGGGAGAAAAGATTATGGAAAAGCAGACCCACGATGGAGGGAAGCAGAGCCAGCGACGTGGTGGGAACAGGCATGGCGGTGAGCAGCAGAGGTGGACAAAGGCGGCGCACCCTGGTGCTGCCGGCACTGCTGTGTACAGCAGCCTGGAGCTCCTGCGGCCCCAGACCCGCCGCCCAACCGGACTCCAAACAAGATCTCTGAGATGAATGTTTTTTTCCGGATTACGTCTCCTCCAAGGTTCGTGCTGCCACCAGAGGCCATCCTGATGGTCTGTCATGTCCATGGTCTGTGCTGCAGCCAGATGCCATCTGATGGCCGAGGTCCGAGCTGCCACTGGAAAGAAACCGTGTGTATAAGGGAGGCTGCACCGGCCCCACGGCCGCCGAGGATTTATTACCCTGAAGTGTCGAGCAGGGAGGGCTGCCTCTGGAGTTTGTAGGAGTGGGTTTGATTGTTGAACCTTGGTGTTCTGTCTCAGGAATGAATCGGGGGCCAGATAAGGGAAAGGACCTTGGGGGCTAGCTTTAGGAATGGAATCTCTTTTCAGTAAGGAAGAGGGGAAAGGGCAAAGCCTGTCGATGCCGTTTGCCCTTCTCTGGCCTGTTAGCCCTTCGGTGTGGAAACCCGTGTCCTGTGCTGCTCCCAGCTGCTAGAGGCGAGAAAGCTTTTCCAGTGGCAGGGATGACTCCAGGCTCGTAACAGACAACTGACATTGAAGGCTTCTGTGACTAATGCCCCCCATCCCCTACACATTCCCCGCCCCCCCCCAAAAAAAAGAAAGGGTCCAGACCACTATTGAAGAGTCCTTAAAGACAAAACTATGAGAATAGATCTTGGGAGGGTAGGGGGAGAGGAAACTGGTAAGGATGTAGTATATGAGAGGAGAATATATTTTTTAAAAAAGAAAGCAAAAGCTGCCGAAGTGTGGCTCTTCACCACTGATGGAGTTGGGGTGAGGGGGTGGACTCGGTGTTCCTTAAGGGGCTGGCTGCTGGTAGCTTGGCCATGCTCCAGTGAATGTATGAGCAATGTAATTGCACTCAGTGTGGGAGGGTGGACCCGGGAGAGTGTGGACCAAGTATGATCAGGATGCATTGACAAGATTCCCAAATAAAAATACTACGTTGGTGTGTGTGTGGTGTTCGTGCAGAGTACCCAATTCCTAGAGCCCATGTCAGTTGACTCACAACTAACTGCCTGCACCTCTAGGTCCAGGGGACATAAATGCCTCTGACCTCCAAGGACACACTCATCTACATGCACATATTCTATACTACAACTTTTAAAAAGGATTGAAGTTCTCACACATGCTGTAATGTAAGTACAACAGTAAAAAGATAGACCCCAGAAGCAGAGGCAGGCAGATTTCTAAGTTCGAGGCCAGCCTGGTCTACAGGGTGAGTTCCAGGACAGCCAGGGCTACACAGAGAAACCCTATCTCAGGGGGGAAAAAAAAAAAAGACCCATAGAGACAGAAAGTGCACCAGGGGCTAGTGTGAAGGATACAGGGACATAGAGAGTGGGAAGTGCAGAGATAGGTAAGAGTCGTACAACACTGGGATTATGATTGAACTGGAAAAGTGACTAGTGTCTCAGTGTTTTTGTTACTGTGATAAACACCATGACCATGGCAAGCTGGGAAGGACAGTATTTTATTGTACTTCCACTTCCACATGAAAGTCCATCACTAAGGGGCAAACACTCAAGGCAGAACCTGGAGGGCGGGGCTGGTGTAAAGGCCATGGAGGGATACTGCTTACTGGCTTGCTCATTCTACCTTATAGCCCCCAGGACCACCCAGCCCGAAATGGTGCTGCCCTCAGTACGCTGGGACCTTCCACGTCAACCGTTAGTCCACAAATACCCAACAGTCCAGTTGCTGGGAGCATTTTCTCAGTTGAGGTTCCCTCTTCTAACAGAACTTTAGCTTGTGACAAGTTGACATAAAACCAGCCAGCACAAACAGTGAAAAGGGGAAATGTTCACTTCACCCCACAGAGAAACCACGTCTTGAGAAACAAAAACCAAATACATGTGTACATGCAGTAACAATGAAAAGAGACTGAATTTAAAGGAGAGCGGGTAGGAGTATATGGGATGTAATTAAGTTACACTCTCAAAAATAAAAAATATTAATATTGCCAGGCAGTGGTGGGGCACGCCTTCAATCCCAGCACTTGGGAGGCAGAGACAGGCAGATTTCTGAGTTCGAGGCCAGCTTGGTCTAAGAATGAGTTCCAGAACAGCTAGGGCTAAACAGAGAAACCCTGTCTCAAAAAACCAACCAAATGCCAGGCGGTGGTGGCGCACGCCTTTAATCCCAGCACTTGGGAGGCAAAGGCCAACGGATTCCTGAGTTCGAGGCCAGCCTGGTCTACAAAGTGAGTTCCAGGACAGCCGGGCTACACAGAAACCCTGTCTCGGGGAAAAAAAAAAAATTAGCTTTTGGGGCTAGAAAGATGGCTCAGTGGTTAAGAGCACCGACTGTTCTTCCAAAGGTCCTGAGTTCAAATCCCAGCAACCACATGGTGGCTCACAAGCATCCCTAATGAGATCAAATGCCCTGTTCTGGGGTGTCTGAAGACAGCTACAGTATATTTACATATAATAAATAAATAGATCTTTAAAAAAAAAAAAAAAAAGCCAACCTGGGCTACATGATCCAAAGTGAACCAGAGGTAGAAATGGGATATAGCTCTATTGGTAGACTTCTTTCCTAGCACACAGGAAGGCCTGCCTGTGATCCCCGGCTCTGAGGAAAATCAGTTGTGTTGGTGCACATCTGTAATACCACTAATGAGATGGCGTTAAAAGGCTCAGAAGTTCAAGGTCATCCTTGACTACATAGTAAGTTTGAGACCAGGCTAGACTATGTGAGATTCTGCCTAATAAAGGAAGGGAGGAAAGGAGAGGGAGAGAAGGAGGGAACAAGGGAGGGAATGAGGGAGGGAGGGAGGGAAGAGGGGGGAGGGAACCGGAATGTTATATTTGCAGTTCAAGCATAGAGAGTCCCTTCTGTAATCTCTGCACTCAGGAGGCTCAGGCAAGAGGACTGCAATGAGGTCAAGGCCAGCCTGGGCTACAGAGTAAAAACCATCTCAACCAAACAAAAATGAGGGTGAAGAGACAGCTCATGTTGCGATCATGAGGACCTGAGGTTAGGTTTTCAGAGCCCGTGTAAAAGCCAAGTATGGGTCCCAGCTCTAGATCCAGCATTTAGAAATGGAGATAAAGTCCCCTGGGGCTTGCTCTGGTTTTTCAAAACAGGTTTTTCTCTGTGTTAAAGACCAGGCTGACCTCTCCCTCCCAGGTGCTGGGATCAAGAATACTCCAACCATGGGGTACAAAAATCTCTTGGACCCGGCAAAGATGAGCACCACCACATTATCTGCAAATACAGAACTGCAGCAGTCACTGTCCCCTGCAATGCACATTGTATCTTCAGCTTCTCTTTTGCTGAAAAGCTTGAGGATATCCCCTGTATCAGGAGGGACTGCCTGGGTTGGGATGTTAACCTGACACAAGCTACAGTCATCAAAGAGGAGGGAGCCTCAGTTGAGGAAGTGCCTCTGTGAGATCCGTCTATAAGGCAGTTTCCCAATCAGTGATCAATAGGGAAGAACCCAACCTATGGCGGGTGGTGCCATCCCTGGGCACATGGTCCTGGGCTTTATAAGAAAGCAGGCCAAGCAAGCCATATGAAGCAAGCCAATAAACAATAATCTTCCATGGCCTCTGCATCAGCTCCTGCCTCCAGGTCCTAGCCCTATTTAATTACGTCCCTGCCCTGACTACCTCTAATGATCAACTATGACCTGGAAGTATACAATAAATAGACCCTTTCCTCCCCAGCCTGCTTTTTTTGGTTGTGATAGTTTTGGTGCAGCGGTGGAAACCCTACGATGGTTCTCTACAAGAAACATTGGCTACGAAGAAATAGTTGACTTTATTATAAAGAGTATAGAATTCCAAGCCGGGCGTGGTGGCGCCCGCCTGTAATCCCAGCACTTGGGAGGCAGAGGCAGGCAGATTTCTGAGTTCGAGGCCAGCCTGATCTACAGAGTGAGTTCCAGGACAGCCAAGAGTATATAGAGAAACCCTGTCTCGAAAAGCCAAAAAAAAAAAAAAAAAAAAAAAAAGAGTATAGAATTCCTTGATGCTCTATCAGTCCTTTCTGTCCCTCCTTGTGTGTTAACTCCCTCCACCCTCCTCAGGCGGAGCCCACTCTCCGTTATCTGGTCTCTGACTTCATAGCACCTGTATCTGCTACTCCTGCCTCAAGCCCCCTCCCCCCACCTCACCTGTAGTGCCTTTGTACTGTCCTGCTCTCTGTGGTTGCCCCATGTTGTATACTCACATCTGAGGATTTGTATCTAGGAACCACACATGAGAGAGATATTAACCATATTAAGTGATAATATAATTTTTGGCTTGTAATTCTAGCTCCAGCGGAATCAGCCACCATAACCTGGCCTCTGTGGGCACCCAAAACCACACATATTCACACAGAGGGACACACACACACACAAACACACACACACACACACACACACACACGTGTATAAATAATAAAATTAAAATTTCGGGCTGTGTATGTGGTGTACACCTATAGTGCCCTTGCTCAGGATGCAAAGGCAGACTGATCTCCATGAGTTCGATACCAGCCTGGTCTCAGAGTTCTGGGCCACCTACAGATACATAGTGAGAACTTCTCTGTTACAATATTTAAAGTGTAATCCAAACAATAGCCTGCAGAGGGGAAAGTGAATCCCGAAGTACAGCCTTGAAGAGAAAACTCATACAAGGAGGAGCGTCTGACAATCTGTTTCCCCAGTGGGCTATACTAGAAGTTGTGGACACCTGGTTGGATTATATTGTCTCCTGGTTGTTATACCTTCATTTGGAAGCCTCGCTTGAAAAGACACTCTGCTCTGCTATTTCTATCTGGAACTCCAGGTGAGTCCCTCAGCGGGGCATTCTCGGCCCTGATGTTTTTTTGTTTGTTTGTTTTTTTGTTTGTTTTTGGTTTTGGATTTTTTTTTTTTTTTTTGAGACAGGGTTCCTCTGTATAGCCCTGGCTGTCCTGGAATTCACTCTGTAGACTAGGCTGGCCTTGAACTCAGAAATCCGCCTGCCTCTGCCTCCCAGAGTGTGCAATTACAGGCGTGTGCCACCACCGCCTGGGTTTTCTTTCTTTCTTTCTTTTTTCTTTTTTTGGGGGGGTGGGGTGGGGGGGTGGGGGGTGGGGGTGGGCCTGACTTATTTTTCCATCTATCACTTGCTATTAGTTCTTTCCCTGTAGCTTGCTGTGTCCTTAAACTCACTCATTCAAAATCAAAGGTGTGGCTATCATGGATCGTTCTGCAGACCATTGAACACCCCACTGAAGAAAACAATAGAAAATATGTTTAATGCAAGGAACCGCAAGGTAATCCGTGTGGATATATTATTGCTAAACAGAATAGACTTGAGGGAGTGGAGAGATGGCTCAGCAGTTAGAGCACCTGCTCCTCTTCCAGAGGTCCTGAGTTCAATTCCCAGCAACCACATGGTGGCTCACAGCCATCTTTAATGGAGTCTGATGCCCTCTTCTGGTGTGCATGAAAAAACAGAACATATGTAAAATAAAGAAATAAAATCTTTTTAAAAAATAGACTTGAGTGCCGGGCATGGTGGCGCACGCCTGAAATCCCAGCACTTGGGAGGCAGAGGCAGGTGGATTTCTGAGTTCAAGGCCAGCCTGGTCTACAGAGTGAGTTCCAGGACGGCCAGGGTACACAGAGAAACCCTGTCTCACACACCCCCCCCCCCCGCAAAAATAGACTTGAAATGAAAATGGTTGCAGGAAACAAAGGCTACTTTGTGTTGATAAATGTTTGATGCAGGGCTGGAAGGACGGCTTAATGATTAAAAGGACTCGATATTCTTCCAGAGGACCCACGTTCAGCACCCAGCACCCATGTTGGGAGTTTCGTAACCACATGTAACTCTAGCTCCAAGATAGCCAACTCCTTCTTCTGGCCTCTGAGGGCACCCACACATGTGTGACATCTACTCCCACATACACACATACATGTAAATTAAAATGTTTAATCCAGCTAGAACATATAACATATAACATACGTGTATACAGCATATAGCTCTATAGAAAGCAAGGCTGGCAGAGCTGAAACGTGAGTCTCCGTGTTAACATGCGGCAGTGTTCCTCTCCTGGTAGTAAGTAAGACAACTAGACAAAAGAGCCACACGGGGCTGGTCAACAGGGAAAACTACTTGTTGTGTGAACTTGACAACCTGTATTTAATCACGGGGACCCATGAAAGGGTGGAAGGAGAGAAGCAACTCCTGGACGTTGTTCTCTGAAATCCACATGGACACTGGCCGTGTAGAGCATCTGCCTAGTGTGATGACTGATCTTGCTTGTCACCTTGGAATGCCGCTACGGCGCCAATTGCTTCTGCGAGACATGGTTTTGCAGACTGAGGCGAGGGAATGCCTCTTGGAGCCTTCCGGAACACCTCTATTCAGAAGCCAAAAATCTCACTGGCAGCCTGCTTTACTTCCTAAAACTTCCCCTCTTCCTAGTAGCCGGGACTAAGAAAAACCAAGCAAATAGATGTGAAAGAATTCTTCTTTGAAATAAGTCACTGGCCAAAAGCCCTCTCTTCTTAGAACTGCCCCGCTTTGCCTTAGTAGTTTACATGATTACATTAATCTCCCAACAAAATGTAAACTTTTGTGGCTATGTTAATGAGAGTGGCTCTGACACTGTGGTATGAAAGACATTGACTGAGCACAGGTTTCTACAGAGAAAGGCTAGGTGTCAGGTTAAGTTTACCCACAGAATCTCACTAAGACCTAGGGGATCTGGCCTAACATCCTTTGAAGTCTCTTTTAGAACTGAAGTTTATATCAGGAAGACGGATGTTATCTATGTTTGAGCTTTTAATTTTGTTACACAGGAAACGTTTTACCTGGTTGATTTTACATTTCCTTGTGGCAAATGATTATACTGATTGTTCTTCCTGCCTGCTTTACTGGATACATTTTTTTTGTTGTTGTTTGTTTTTGTTTTTCGAGACAGGGTTTCTCTGTGTAGCCCTGGCTGTCCTGTAGACCTGGCTGGCCTCGAACTCAGAAATCCGCCTGCCTCTGCCTCCCAAGTGCTGGGATTAAAGGTGTGTGCCACCACCGCCCCGGCTGGATACATCTTTTGAAATGGAAAAATCTCATGCTTAAAACCTTCTGCCTCAGAGCAGCATAATACAGTCAGATACTAAACTACCTCTGTCTGCGTCTGGTGTCTATTTGTCATTCACTGAATCCGTGCCTTCCTGCTTCACCAAAGAATCCTGGTTCCCTGCAGCTACAACTCCCGGTTGAGTTTGGTCTGCGGCATTGGCAGGATCTGTTAGGTGGTTTGAGTAAGAATGCACCCCATAGGCCATATTTGGGTGCTTCAAATATCTGGATGTTTGGTCATTAGGAAGTAACCTTACTTGATAGAGATCAGAAGTGTGGCCAAGCCGGGCGTGGTGGTGCACGCCTTTAATCCCAGCACTTGGGAGGCAGAGGCAGGCGGATTTCTGAGTTCAAGGCCAGCCTGGACTACAGAGTGAGTTCCAGGATAGCCAGGGCTACACGGAGAAACCCTGTCTCGAAAAAACCAAAAAAAAAAAAAAAAGAAGTGTGGCCATGTTGGAAGAAGTGTGTCACTGGGGGTGGGCTTTGGGGTTTCAAAAGCCCACACCAAACCCAGGTCTCTCTCTCTCTCCCTCTCCCTCTCTCACGGGTGTGTTTGTGTACTCCTCTGTCTCTGTTGTCTGTCATACACACACACACACACACACACACACACACATCACATCACATCACATCACATCACAATAATTGATAATAAGGTATTTTTTTTTGAGGTAAGCTCTCACTATGTAGGTCTGGCTGTCCTAGAATTTACTGTGGCTGGCCTTAAACTCATAGAGAGTTCAAGCCCCTGAGTTCTGGGATCTGTGTGCCACCACAGCCGCCTAACAATAACATTTTAAAGATCAATATGAAAATAGAGACTTTGAATAATATTGTAAGTCAATCTGATCTGGCCCACATACATAGCACACTCAGAGGGAGCAAAACGAGAATTTATTAGATTGGCTAACATGAAGGGCCTGGGTAGTTCACCCATGACTATCCGATAGGCTGACAGCACAGCAGCTGCTCAGGCTGAGCTGGTCCCTCGGCAGCCACGGTCTGGTACCGAAAGCCTGGAAGCTCCCAAATTGTTGCTGGTGGCAAGCAGACAGGTGACCCTGCTTTTCCCCCAGACCTCTTTCCGCCTGGACTACTCCATGAATGATGCTACTTGCTCTGAGTGCAGATCCAGATCGTCCCCCTTAGTTAATCCTCTCTGGAAACACCCTCACAGGCATGCTCAGAGCTTTATCTCCTGGGAGATTCCAGAGTGTCTTAGTCAGGAGACACCGTGACCGAGGCAACTTACAAAAGGAATCATTAAAAGTGGGCTTGTGAGCCGGGCGGTGGTGGCGCACGCCTGTAATCCCAGCACTTGGGAGGCAGAGGCAGGCGGATTTCTGAGTTCGAGGCCAGTGAGTTCCAGGACAGCCAGGGCTATACAGAGAAACCCTGTCTACAAACAAACAAACAAACAAACAAACAAAAAAGTGGGCTTGTGTACAGGCAGTCTCAGAGGCTTGGTGAATCCATTATCATCATAGTGGGGGCATGGTGGGGACGTGGTGGGGACATGGTGGGGACGTGGTGGGGACGTGGTGGCACATATGGCACCAGAGCACAGCTGAGAGCTACATCCTGATCTGCAAGCCGAGAGAGAGTGACAGGGAGACAGACAGGAAAGGAGACAGAAAGAGAGCCTAGGCCTGGTTTGAGCTTTTGAAGCCTCAAAGCCCACCCCCAGTGGCACACTTCCTCCAACACCCCCAGTGGCACACTTCCTCCAACAAGACCACACCTCCTAATCCTTCTCACCCTTTCAAACAGTTCCACCCGTGGCTAAGCACTCAAACATATGAGCCTGTGGAGATCATCCTCATTCAAGCCACCTCACAGATCCTTTCAAGTTGCCACGCAAGATGAAGGCAGGCGCTCGACCACAGAGCCACATCTCCCGCCCTCAAGACATAAGAAGACACAAATCATAGATGAGATTTAACCAACCACAATGAAATGAACCTAGAAAAGAGGAATACAAGTAAAGGTAGAGATTTTGCAAGCACAGGGAAATTTAGTTCTTAATTGGTTAAAAAAAATAATAATGATGATAATAATAATAATCCTGAAGGAAATTATAAAGTATATCAAGGCCGGCTTGTGGTGGCGCATGCCTTTAATCCCAGCACTTGGGAGGCAGAGGCAGGTGGATTTCTGAGTTCGAGGCCAGCCTGGTCTACAAAGTGAGTTCCAGGACAGTCAGGGCTATACCGAGAAACCCTGTCTCGAAAAAAACCAAATCCAAAAAAAAAAAAAAAAAAAAAAAAAAAAAAAAAAAGGACAACATTAATTGGGTTCAGAGGTTCAGTCCATTATCATCAAGGCAGGAAGCATGGCAGTGTCTAGGCAGACATGGTGCTAGAGCTCTCCATCTTGATCAGAAGGCAGCCAGGAGAAGACTGGCTCCCAGGTAGCAGTCTAAGCCCACCCCCTCGCCCAGTGACACACCTCCCGATAGTGCCACTCCCTGGGCCAAGCATATTCAAACCACCCCAGTAAGTAATACTTTTAATTTTTTAAAAAGGGACTAGAGGGCTCATGGTTAGAGTGTATACTGCTACCCACCTGTGACGGTTTGTATATGATTGGCCCAGGAAGTGACCCTATTAGGAGGTGTGGCCTTGTTGGAGTAGGTGTGTCACTGTGGGTGTGGGCTTAAGACCCTCCCCCTGGCTGCCTGGAAGCCAGTCTTCCACTAGCTGCCTTCATGCCTTCAAAACCAGTACCACCTGGATGATTCTTACACATTACCAAGTACAGCTGCAGCATGAAGTACAACCTTGGCTATCTCTGGCCAATCGTATACAAACTATCACATCACCCCAACACACAGGCAGACAAAAAAAAATCATTCTAGGTTACTGAGATGGTTTGGCATGTGAGGTCCTTGCTGCCATGTTGCCTGACGACATGAGTTCCATCCCTCACCTCTGTTTGTGCACACCAACACACATGTGACCTACGCACACAATTATAATAATTAAGTAAAAAGGAATCTGTTGTACTAGATGAGCTCTATATCTGTAAGTGAGTATGTCTATGTGTGGTGTGTGTGTGTGTGTGTGTGTGTGTGTGTGTGTGTGTGTTGGAGACCAAGCCTACAGTTCTGCACTTGCTAGGCAAGCCTACTTACCGCTCAGCTTCATTCACAACCCTTCTGGATTCATTTTTGTTGGTTCTGTTTAAAGATTTATTCTCATTTTATGTGCACGAATATTCTGCCTGCATGCTTGAAAGTGCACCACACAAATGCAGTGCCTACAGAGGTCACAAGAAGGTGTAAGATCCCCAGTGGCTGGAGTTACAGGTAGTCTTCGAGCCACCATATCAGGGCTGACAAGCAAAACCAGGACTTCGGCAAGGTCAGCATGCTCCCCTTGCGGTCATGAGGCACCACCCCTGAGCTGTTTTCATATTGACAGCACTGAATTCCATTTCCCTTATATCTAAATGGATGATGTCAGGAATTAATGAAGGTTGTTGGAAACTGTTAGGGTCTTTTGTTCTTTGTTTTTAACTACCAGAACCAAATTGTGCTAAGACCTGTAATCCCAGCAGTCAGGAGATGGAGCCAGGAGGATCAGGAGTCCCAGGTGAGCCTGGCTAGAGAATTAAAATCAAAATCAGCGCAGTGGGATGCCCATGCAACCATAGCGCCTGGCAGGAAGAGTAAGCTCGTTTTGAGGTCATCCTGGGCTACATGCTATGTGTGTGTGTGTGTTGGAGACCAAGCCTACAGTTCTGCACTTGCTAGGCAAGCCTACTTACCGCTCAGCTTCATTCACAACCCTTCTGGATTCATTTTTGTTGGTTCTGTTTAAAGATTTATTCTCATTTTATGTGCACGAATATTCTGCCTGCTATACCGGAGTGATTCAAACTAGAGATGGAAAAGCTGACCTGACCATGGCGCTCAGCTCCATCCCAGGACTTCTGAGGCAGAGACAAGAGGCCAAGGCCAATGAAAAACATGAGGCATGGGGAGAGGGGAGGGGTGTGTTTTATCTTTCTGATATAGCACTTTGTAGCATGCAGGAGGCCCTGAGTTCAGTACTAGGCCTAGGGAAGGTTTGGGCTGGGATGAAATGTGAAGATCTCACCACCGCGGGGTTTCCTCGGCTTTGCCCTCTATCAGTTTCACCACTTCCTGTCTCTGTCACCCTCTTACTTATAGATGCTTCCTTGTCTCTAGCTCATTTCCGGAAAGAACAGAACTAGGGGAGCAGAGATGCTCTTGTTATGCCCTGTTCCCGGGGGAACCCCAGAAGAATGCTAGGAAGTGCAAGTCCGATGTAATAACAGAGAGAGTCTTTATTTAGGAGTCAGACCCGATGGCAAGCCTTTCCCACGGCGAAGGTTAGGGATACCCATGCTCAGGGGCTCGGAGTGTATGCATACACGCGCATGTGCCTAAGCAGGGATTCTCAGACTTTGGGGTTACATCACTGGAGAGGTGTCAAGGGGAAGCCATCCTTCAAACCCGTTTGTTCAGACAGCGGGGCGGAACAGTGCAGCTGGGGAGGGGACCCGGGAAGTAACTTTATGGTGCTGCCGGGAGCTTAGTGTATTTTTTACAAACGGGCTACAGCTGTCTGGGAACGCTTAATTGCCCTTCCCTTATGGTCCAAGAGTGGGCCCCTTATCATTTCAAGGATGTTTGGTCCTTGTTCCCTTCAAGGGCAGGAGAAATGTTGGGTATCTACCTATCAAGGAAAGTGCCAGCCTCGGTAACACAGAGGCTAGGGGGGGGGGGGGAGGACTGGTCGTTAGGGGGAAGGGAGTGCCACCAAGAAAAAGAGGACTGCAATATTCTGGCACCAGACTGGGCCCTCTCGGTTAGCCCTCTCCAAAGGCCAGAGACATCTCTGCTGGGAAAGCGGTGAACTGAAGCTCTAAGTGAGCCCCAAGGGGTGGGAAAGTGCAGAGGCAGGTTTCCTGTGTCTCCACTCTGCAGTGATTATCCGTGTCTCTCCACTCCGCAGTGATTACCCCGCGTCTCTCCACTCTGCAGTGATTACCCCGCGTCTCTCCACTCTGCAGCGATTATCCCGCGTCTCTCCACTCTGCAGTGACTACCCCGCGTCTCTCCACTCTGCAGTGACTACCCCGCGTCTCTCCACTCTGCAGTGACTACCCCGCGTCTCTCCACTCTGCAGTGACTACCCCGCGTCTCTCCACTCTGCAGTGACTACCCCGCGTCTCTCCACTCTGCAGTGACTACCCCGCGTCTCTCCACTCTGCAGTGATTATCCCGCGTCTCTCCACTCTGCAGTGATTATCCCGCGTCTCTCCACTCTGCAGTGATTATCCCGCGTCTCCCCACTCTGCAGTGATTATCCCGCGTCTCCCCACTCTGCAGTGATTATCCCGCGTCTCCCCACTCTGCAGTGATTATCCCGCGTCTCTCCACTCTGCAGTGATTATCCCGCGTCTCTCCACTCTGCAGTGATTATCCCGTGTCTCTCCACTCTGCAGTGATTATCCCGTGTCTCTCCACTCTGCAGTGACTATCCTGTGTCTCTCCACTCTGCAGTGATTAAACTTTGGTTCCCAGCACCAATGCCAGGAGGCTTGCAACCATCTGTAATTCCTGCTCCCAGAGGAATTACATGGGTGGTGGTGGTGGTGGCCTTTAATCCCATCACTTGGAAGGCAGAGGCTGGCAGATTTCTGAGTTCAAGGCCAGCCTGGTCTACAGAGTGAGCTCTAGGACAGCCAGGGCTACACAGAGAAACCCTGTCTAGAAAAACCACAAAAAAATAAAAAATAAAAAATAAAAAATAAAAAATAAAAAAATAAAGGAGACCCAACACCTTCTTCTGGCCTCTGAGGGTACCTGAACACACATGGCATAGAAACGAACAGGGGCACACACACACACACACACACACACACACAACCAAACAAAAAATATTTAAAAAAGAAACTCAGATGTCTTTTTCTTTTTTGTGTTTGTTTGTTTAGACAGAGTTTCATGTGGTCCAGAATAATCTCAAATTTACTATTTAGCCCATGTTGGCAATGAAACCTCTTGTCTCTGTCTCCCAAGTGCTAGGATTATAAGCATGTACTACAACACCTGGCTTTTTCTTCAGTTTTAAACACCAGGATCCCTAAGGTAAGCTTGTGGAATATTAGTGTAAGTTTAGCATGGGCTTGACATTAACAAAAGGAGGTCCCTGCCAACCCCCAAGTAAACTCACAAATTTTCTCTTTTTTTTCTTTTAAGGCAGGATTTTACAATTCCCAGGTTGGGACTGAACTTGTTTATACAGCAGAGCATGATGTCTAACTCCTGATCCTCCTATGGCCATGGTGCTGGGATCCACAGGCTGGCCCCACCTGCCTCTTCTGTGGGAGGATAAGGACTGAACACACAGTGCCACACATGGCGGGGAACTGCTCCACCAGCCAGGCCCTGGGCTAACACAAGAGGAATCTTGAACCTAGCTATTACCCATCAGAATGTTGTGTCTGACCCGCTTCCTCAAAAGTCCTCCTCCCTGCAAAAACCACACAGGCATGGGTTAGATGCAGACACTGGATCCAAGGCACACTGAAATGTTGCCTCCTGCAGTCCCTGCTAAAGGATGGTACGTTACGTGTTAAAGCCTGGGTAACCGTTTCCTGCCTAGCCAACCATTTTATGCTGTTATTACTGTGACAAGGAAAGTTTCTCAAATGCTGTGACTACTGTTAAGAGGAAAATTTTCATGCCCGAGTCGATTGCATATTCTGTTATGTTCTGTACTTTGGTGTTCTTGGAAAACAATAATTGACAATAGAGGTCAATTAGAACGGCTTTGTATAGTTAGCCACAGTAAGCTTGGACCCAAACCACCTGCCAGGTTCCTGCGTCTGCGTATGAGAAGCTGCCTCTGGGATGGAGCCCAGCATAGGAGAGACACCTGCACCAATATAAGAAGCAATTTGGAATAAGACTTCCGTTTCGAGTAGAGGTTGAGTGAAGTTTTTTGTTTTTTTTTTCTCAAAGATTTATTTATTATTATATGTAAGTACACTGTAGCTGTCTTCAGGCACACCAAAAGAGGGTGTCAGATCTCTTTATGGATGGTTGTGAGCCACCATGTGGTTGCTGGGTCTTGAACTCAGGACCTTCAGAAGAGCAGTCAGTGCTCTTAACCGCTGAGCCATCTCTCCAGCCCGAGTAAAGTTTTAAGTTCCCAAGATATCCCTGGGAATTGACATCCTACTTGTAAGCACGTGGAATATTCATGTAAATTTAACATGGGCTTGAAGTTCAGCAAAGTATGTGTCTGCCAATCCCCAAGTAGATTCATGGAATTTTTCTTTCCTCGAACTCAGAAGTCTACCTGCCTCTGCCTCCCAAGTGCTGGGATCAAAGGCGTATGCCACCACCACCCAGCCAACTATTGAATTTTTGGTTTTGTGGGGGTTTTTTGTTTTTTTTTTTTTGTTTTGTTTTGTTTTGTTTTTTGGTTTTTCGACACAGGGTTTCTCTGTGTAGTCCTGGCTGTCCTGGAACTCACTCTGTAGACCAGGCTGGCCTCGAACTCAGAAATCTGCCTGCCTCAGCCTCCCGAGTGCTGGAATTACAGGCGTGCGCCACCATGCCTGGCTTGTTTTTGTGTTTTTTGAGAGACTCTTACTATGTGGCCTTGGCTGGCCTAGAACTTGTAATGTAGATGAGACTTGCCTTGAACACAAAGAAATCCACCAGCCTCTATTTCCTAAAGGCTGGGATTAAAGGTATGTGCCACTAATCCCAGATTCTTTTTTTTTTTTTTTGTTTTGTTTTGTTTTGTTTTGTTTTGTTTTGTTTTGTTTTTCGAGACAGGGTTTCTCTGTATAGTCCTGGCTGTCCTGGAACTCACTCTGTAGACCAGGCTAGCTTCAAACTCAGAAATCTGCCTGCCTCTGCCTCCCAAGTGCTGGGATTATAGGCGTGTGCCACCACGCCCGGCTCCCTAATTCCAGATTCTGAAACAGTTGAAATAACACATGGGAAGCCCCTGCTGTTGTGTCTGTTGTATAACAAGGCCTGTTATGTAGACCTTGTTAGCGTGTGTGTTCATATGTGTGCGCTCATGTACACACATGTGAATGTACACATGGAGGGGAAAAAAGTCATCCTCACTTCTGAGAGCCTAGAGATTAGGCATTGGCTAGTCCACCTGTCCAACAAACTCCCAAGGTCCTTCTGTTTCTTCTCTCTCAAACACTGTGGTTTATTGAGACATACCACTCTATCTGACTTTTTAATGTGGACACTGGAGATCTGAACTCTGGTCTTTACGCTCGCATAGAAAGCCCCTTAACAAGTAATAATCTTCATGGGGACACTGTCTGTCATCAGGATGCCCGTGGATAGGCACTTGAAACCTGTTTCCATGGGAACTAGTCGTACAGGTGTACCTGCTGAATGAATAGCATGAGCAGGAGGCCATAGGCCATGCACGGATAGAATTCCCTGCCAAGGTTCCTGGATGAGACAGAAGCACAGGCAGCCAGGATCAACTCCTGTTGGCAGGTCGGAAGTAGGAATGGCTTCCACGGGACATAGAATGGCCATTAGCTTAATTCTTTAAGGTCATTCTAGAAGACTGTATTTGGCACAACTGTCCTGGCACAGTCACGACAATAACCTTAATGCAGGTTCATGGTTGTTGTAACTGAGAGTCATTTCCTTGAAGTCAGTGAGGAGGCTTTTCTTAGAGGGTTGATTTTCTAGAGCAACTCTGGAAGTAGCAGCCAATTAATAATACTCTGGGGTCTGGAATATGTCTAAGAAAACCTGTTGACTGGCCCAGCCTAATCCAACTGACTGTGATGATTTCTATATGCTTGGGCCGGGGAGTGGCACTACTAGGAGGTATGGCCTTGTTGAAGGAAATGTGTCACTGTGGAGGTGGGCCTTAAAACCCTTGTCCTGTTGGGCGGTGGTGGCATACACCTTTAATCCCAGCACTCTGGGAGGCAGAGGCAGGCAGATTTCTGAGTTCGAGGCCAGCCTGGTCTACAGAGTGAGTTCCAGGACAGCCGGAACTATACAGAGAAACCCTGTCTCAAAAAAACAAAAAAACCCCCAAAAACCAAAAACCAAACCAAACCAAAACAAATCCAAAAAAAAACCGAGAGAGAGAGAGAGAGAGAGAGAGAGAGAGAGAGAGAGAGAGAGACTTGTTCTGGGGCTGGAGAGATGGCTCAGAGGTTAAAAGCAATGACTGCTCTTTCAGTCATTGGAAAAGTTCAATTCCCAGCAACCACATGGTGGCTCACAACAATCTATAATGGGATCCAGTACCCTTACAACCAACTGTAAAGACATCTGCACCCTCTTCTGGTGCATCTGAAGACAGCTACAGTGTACTTAGATGTTAGATATAATAATACATAAATCTGGTCGGGCAGTGGTGGTGCACGCCTGTAATCCCAGCACTTGGGAGGCAGAGGCAGGAGGATTTCTGAGTTGGAGGCCAGCCTGGTCTACAGTGTGAGTTCCAGGACACAGCCAGGGCTACATAGAGAAACCCTGTCTCAGAAAAAAGAAAAAAAGAAAAAAAGAAAAAAAAGATAAAAAATTAAAAATCTTAAAAAGAAAAAAAAAAAGACCCTTGTCAGGACCCTTGTCCTAGTGCCTGGAAGCCAGTCTTCTCCTAGCTGACTTCATCCTAGCTGGATGAAGATGTAGAACTCTCAGCTACTCCAGCCCCACATCTGCCTGGACACTGCCATGCTTCTTTCTGCCTTGATGATGATGAACTGAAGCTTTGAACCTATAAGCCAGCCCCAAGTAAATGTTTTCCTTATAAGAGTTGCCTTGGTTGCTGGGCGGTGGTGGCACACGCCTTTGATCCCAGCACTTGGGAGGCAGAGGCAGGCAGATTTCTGAGTTCGAGGCCAGCCTGGTCTACAGAGTGAGTTCCAGGACAGCCAGGGCTACACAGAGAAACCCTGTCTGGGGGTGGGGGGAAGAGTTGCCTTGGTCATGGTATCTGCTCACAGCCATAAAACTCTAAGACATTCAATTCTTTGTCTAGCCAAGGGACCAGTTAGACAATCTGTTAGCTCTCCACTAGAACCCTGGTATATTTCTTGGGAGGAGGTGCTCATCTTGGTTTGAGAAGACCTCTACTCAAGGTAATACACCTTACTGAAAAATCTCTGAGGACACTGAAGTATCCTTGACAGTCCTGCATTCCAAAGGCTCCATTCAAGTGAAGAAATGCCTCAACAGTGTCTAGCACAGTCAGGATTCCCAGTCAACCTTTCAACCCCTGAGAAAATAAGCAGAGTAGGTCCCTGGGTTCCTACAGAGCATCATACTCTATCTCAGACATCTAGACAGCTGGACAGAGATTTCGCCTGTGACAACAAAGCCTGTCACTCCTAGGCCAAGAAACACAGCAAACTGGACCTCAAGAATAGTCTTCTGAGGAAGAAGGGTGAGAGAGGACAGACTGACATTCTATACAGCTGGCAAAGGTGTGGGGGTTAGTCACTCATCTCCTCAATCACTTCCCTCACTGTGGGCTTGGGCTCTTGACCTATGAACAGCTCAAGTGTAGGCACCTCGGTGTAGACTGATTCAATGAAGGAAAGACTTGATCAGCTTTCTGTTCCTTGGGCTGTTCTAGCTCACAGACAACACTGGGAGCAGTCCTAAGTCTTCCAAAGTACAAAAAAGAAAGCAACGCCACCCTTGCTTTGAGTTAGAGGTAGGAAAGGCCTAAAGTTCAAGTGGAGGCCACTATGCCCGAGCTGGGGGGCCTGGGGGGAGTTCTGTCTCTCTGTAGGAAAGCTTCCTGGGCTGCTAGTACCCGTGAGGGAATTTAGCTGTTTTCCCAAAACCTACATGACTACTTGAAGCGTGTCTTTGCTCTTTCATAGAACTCTTAAGACTAAAAGTAGAACTTGCTGTGAGCTCTAAGGGAGGGCCTACGACGGTAGGAACAAGCAGGGTCTCTGTCGGCTGGACTGTCCGGCAGATGACATGTCTTCCCCCAACGTCAAGTGTCCAGAAGGTGTGCTGGAGAGCAGGAAAGATGTCAAAGAAGTTGCTGTATAATTCCTTTTGTTTTACAGTTGGGTAGACATCAGCAAAAGCTCTGCTAGAGTGTGTCCTGACCCACTGAGGTCTCTCTGATCTGTGGCCCTTAAGAAAGCAATCCCTTGATTAGACATAGTGATGCGCACCTTTAACCCTAATACTCAGAGGCAGAGGTGAGTTCAGTCAAACAGCAAAGAGAGTTCTGGGACAGCCAGGGCTACATAGAGAAAAGAGACCTTTTTTTTTTTTTTTAAACAGGGTTTTTCTTTGTAGTCCTGGCTGTCCTGGAACTCACTCTGTAGACCAGGCTGGCCTCGAACTCAGAAATCCGCCTGCCTCTGCCTCCCAAGTGCTGGGATTAAAGGCGTGCGCCACCACCGCCCAGCTTGTTTTTCTTTTTCAAGATGGCGTTTCTTTGTGTAGCTTTGGGGCCAGGGGCAGGAAGGGTTCTGGAACTCTTTCTTACACCAGGCTGACATCAAATCTCAAACTCAGCCTCCCTAGTCCTGGCATTAAAGGCTTGCAACAAGCGCCGCCCTCCCCCCTCCCCCCACCCCCACCCCCACCCCCACCCCCACCCCCACCCCCACCCCCGCACCTCCCTCCATGGGCAATTTCTTAACCAGAGATTGGTGTTGGAGAGCTCAGCTCATTGTGGGTGGTGCCATCCCGGGCTGGTGGTCCTGGGTTCTAGAAAGCAGGCTGAGCCAGCCATGGGGAGTGAGACAGAAAACAGCCCCCTTCGTGGCCTTTGCATCAGCTCCTGCCTCCAGGGTCCTGACCTGGAGTTTATTTTGTTTTGCTTTTCTTTTATAGAAAATAGAGGGGGGGGAGGATGGCTCAGCAGTTAAGAGCACTGACTGCTTTTCCAGAGATCCTGAGTTCAATTCCCAGTAACTACATGGTGGCTCACAACCATCTGTAATGCAACCCAATGCCCTCTTCTGGTGTGTGTGAAGACAGAGACAGTGTACTCACATACATGAAATAAATAAATCTTATAAAAAAAAGTGATCCTCAAAAGAAAGAAAGAAAGGAAGGAAGGAAGGAAGGAAGGAAGGAAGGAAGGAAGGAAGGAAGGAAGGACGAAAGAGAAAAGGAAGGAAGGAAGAAAGGAAGGAAGGAAGGAAGGAAGGAAGAGAAAAGAAGGAAGGAAGGAAGGAAGGAAGGAAGGAAGGAAGGAAGGAAGGAAGAAAATAGAGCCGGGCAGTGATAGTGCATGCCTTTAATCCCAACACTTGGGAGGCAGAGGCAGGCGAATTTCTGAGTTCAAGGCCAGCCTGTTCTACAGAGTGAGTTCAAGGCCAGCCAAGGCTACACTGAAAAACCCTGTCTTGAAAAAAAGAAAGAAAGAAAAAAGAAAAAAGTTTTTTTCATCCAATTTATTCTGATTATGGTCAGGTCTGATTCCAAAAGTCAGGAATTGCAGGAGAACAATTAAGGGTCCTAACCAGGTGGATATGAGAAAGGTTAACCAGGGGAAGAGTTAGACCAAGGCTTGAACCAGCCCTGACTTTGCACGACTCTTTCTCTCTTCCACTTGGCTAGCCTTTCTCTCACCTTGGCCACTGAATCGTTTACAACCCCAGAATGGTCAATATAAAAGCAACACTCCTCAGCTAAGGCAGCACAGAGCCCTCCTCGCAGGAGGAAAAGTTAAGTCTAATCCCTTCCTAATCTGTAGTACTACTTCTGATAATGAAGTCAATGCTTCTTGAAGGAACTGATGGAAGTTTCTACTTTCTCTATATCTAAATCAATGGCAGCCCTGAGACTGTCATAATTTTTCCCTTGTAAGACCAAAGCAGAGGTCCTGGTGACTGCCCCAGACACCCCCAAGCCCTACAGAAGGGAGACAGCTCTAACAGGTTTGGTGGACGATCACATAGGATGGGGGGAAGGAACCGGTATCCAAGAGGTCCCATCAGGCAGCCATGATCAAGGTCGAGTGACCTTGAGCTTCAGTGGATTGTCTGTCTTCTCTACTGTCCAGTGGGGGTCCCCAGGGAGAGGGGCAGCTGCAGGTTTCACATGGGAAGTGTGTACACAGGCCGAAATACCGTCCACGCAATACCGTGAGGGCTGTGGGAGTGGCTAGCAGAGCCAGGAAGGGTCCCTTCCACCAGGGTTCCAGCAATGTGCCCGATGCCTCTTTACATAGACCCAGTCACCAGTCTGGAAGCGGTGAGGGGTCTCTGGCATCCCTGGAGCATTTAAGGCAGACAGTTTGGGCCAAATCTCATGTTGTATTGATTGAAGGGCTTGGACCCTCAAAAAGAGGTTCCTATCAGTGAGTTGGGATACCTCCAGGGAGGGTCCAGTGGACACCAAGGGAGTTGGGGTACCAAACAGGATCTCAAAAGGGGTCAGGTTAAAATGTTAGGGGATATTCCTGGCTCAGAACAGGGCCAGGGGAAGGAGCACCACCCAGTTAGCGCCAGTCTCCAAGGACAATTTAGTTAAGGCTCTTTTAGGGTTCTGTTCATTCTCTCTACCTGCCCTGAGCTCTGGGGACAGTACGCACAAAGGAGCTTCCAATTAGCTCCTGATATCTCTGCCAATCCCTGACTTAACCTTAGGAGCAAAAGCAGGACATTGTCCAATCCAATTACCTCAGGCGCTCTGATCCTCAGGAAAAATTCCCTCTAATATCTTCTTGGCTGCCATGGTAGCTGTTTCCTGCTTGGTGGGGAAAGCCTCAACCCACCCAGAGAAAGTGTCCACAAACACT
This sequence comes from Apodemus agrarius, assembly GCA_964023405.1. Classification (NCBI taxonomy): domain Eukaryota; kingdom Metazoa; phylum Chordata; class Mammalia; order Rodentia; family Muridae; genus Apodemus; species Apodemus agrarius. The sequence continues at coordinate 21,526,794 of OZ030021.1, forward strand.
GGAGGCATGGCTCAGCGGTTTAGAGCACTGGATACTCTTCCAGAGGTCCTGAGTTCAGTTCCCAGCAAGCACATGGTGGCTCACAAAAACCATCTGTAACTCAGGAGGCAGAGGCAGGCGGATTTCTGAGTTCGAGGCCAGACTGGTCTACAGAGTGAGTTCCAGGACAGCTAGAGCTACACAGAGAAACCCTGTCTCGAAAAACAAAACAAAACAAAACAAAACAAAACAAAACAAAACAAAACAAAAAAAAAACCATCTGTAATGAGATCTGGGGCCCTCTTCTGGCCTGCAGTCATATGTGCAGGCAGAGTGCTGTATACACAATAAGTATATCATTAAAAAAAAAAAAAAAACATGTCAGAAGGTATTTGTAACCATATTTTCCTGGCTTAACTTCTGTAAAAAGCGACCTACCAATATACTCCAGGCTGTACTCCCTTAGGCCTTTTGCCCTGTTTACTCGTGGCCACATACGCATTTACTTGTTGGCATACCTTACACAGTTCTCTCTGGCCTAAAACCTGAGGTCTATTATATATATACTTTAGATCCCTTAGCTGCTTGGATAAGCTTTTTGTCCCCTAAATAAGTCCATCTGTGCATTCGGCCTAGTAAATCTTTGTCTCGCTTTCTACGGAGTATAGTTTTTCCTTCTTGTGTTCGCCAGTGCCCTTCCTTCTCTAGGTAATAGTTAGTAGGGTGGCTAGCAATCTGAGTTCTTTCTTCAGTATATTTTAAGTGAGGCCACCCCTTAGTCCAGTCCCATTCCCCAAAGGGTCTCTCTCTCTCTCTCTCTCTCTCTCTCTCTCTCTCTCTCTCTCTCTCTCTCTCTCCCTCTGTCTCTCTCAAGACAGGGTTTCTTTGTGTAGCCCTGGCTGTCCTGGAACTCACTCTGTAGACCAGGCTGGCCTCGAACTCAGAAATCTGTCTGCCTCTGCCTCCCAAGTGCTGGGATTAAAGGCGTGCGCCACCACCGCCACCCGGCTCAGAGAGTCTCTTGCAGGTTCATAACCAGGATAGGTTCCTTCGTAGTCACTTCTCGGGCCACTTGATCTGCCAGGCCACTGAGTCTCTGGGCAATGAGTAACACTCATATTTGCCGGCTTCATCGGGGCATCTAAGAGATCCAAGATCTCCTGCTTGTTTTTTATTTCTTTTCCCTCTGGTGTGAGCAGTCCCCTCTTTTAGTATATAGCCCCATGGACCTGGCCTGTGGCAAAGGCATGCCTGCTATCCGTGTAGATGTTAATTTTCTTGTCAGTCCCAAATTCCAAGGTGTTGGTGAGGGCAATTAGCCTGCTTTCTGCTCTGACCTTCCAGAAGTAGAGGTTCAGCCCAGATGACATTTGTGCCACCCACCAACACTCACTCACCTCTGACCTTCATGGAGAAAACTGCTCCGGTCTGTAAACCAGGTAGCCTTGGCTCTTGGCAGCGGTCAGTCGGAGAGGTCGTTCCTCCGCTCATGGGCTCTCCTTTTGGGCCGGTTAGTTGTGGTCCATTGGGCAGGAAGTGTATCTGGGTCCCATCTTGGAGAGTAAGTCTCGCCCCAACAGAGGGTAGGGACAGACTAGAATGACCATAAATGAATGGGATACCCAGCCCATTCCTAGGCCCACTGTTCTTTGGGTAGTCCATGGATACATTTTCATGCCAGTGGTTCCTTGGACTCAAGATTTTTTTCTTGGAAGCAAGTCCATCAGCTTGGAGGAGGACAGTGTTGAACCCCTGTCTCCACCAAGAATTGAGTGGGTTTCCCCTCCACTCTCAGAGTTATCCTGGGTTCGGAGGAAGCAGTCCAAACCCCATTCTTCCTAGTTGCTGTCTTCACACAATGTTTTCTATGGTATCTTCTGCACCTGAGATTCTTTCTTCTATCTCTAGTATTCTGTTGCTGATGTTTGCATCTATGACTCCTGATCTCTTTCTTAGGTTTTCTTTTTTTTTCTTTTTTCTTTTTTGGTTTTTTGAGACAGGGTTTCTTTATGTAGCCCTGGCTGTCCTGGAACTCACTCTGTAGACCAGGCTAGCCTTGAACTCAGAAATCCGCCTGCCTCTGCCTCCCAAGTGCTGGGATTACAGGCGTGTGCCACCACTGCCTGGCCTTTCTTAGGTTTTCTAGCTCCAGGGTTGTCTCACTTTGTGATTTTTTTTATTGTTTCTAGTTCCATTTTTATTATTTTATTTTTTAAAGATTTATTATTATATGTAAGTACACTGTAGCTGTCTTTTTAAAAAGATTTATTTATTTATTATATGTGAGTACACAGTAGCTGCCTTCAGACACTCCAGAAGAGGGAGTCAGATCTCATTACAGATGGTTATGAGCCACCATGTGGTTGCTGGGATTTGAACTCAGATCCTCTGGAAGAGCAGTCAGTGCTCTTAACTGTTGAGCCATCGCTCCAGCCCACTAGTTCCATTTTTAGATCCTGGATGGTTCTGTTCACTCCCTTCACCTGTTTGATTGTGTTTTCCTGCAATTTTTTAAGGGATTTTTGTGTTTCCTCTTTAAGGGCTTCTAGCTGTTTACCCGTGTCTCCTGTATTTCTTTAAGGGATTTATTTCTGTCCTTCTTAAAGTCTTCCATCATCATCATGAGAAGTGATTTTAGATCCGAGTCTTGCTTTTCCAGTGCGATGGTGTATCCAGGACTTGTATGGTGGAAGAATTGGGTTCTGATGATGCCAAGTAACCTTGGTTTCTGTTGCTTATGTTTTTACGCTTGACTCCCACCATCTGGTTATCTCTACTGCTACCTGCCCTCCCTGTAGCGGACTGGAGCCTGTCCTTCCTGTGATCCTGGTTGTGTCAGAACTCCTCAGAGTCAAACTGTCTCTGTAATCCTGGGATCCTGGGACCCTATGATCCTGAGATCCTGGGTGTGTCTGAGCTCCTGGGAGTCAAGCTGCCTCTGGGATCCTAAGATCCAGGTGTGACCAAGCTCCTGTGATTCTGTGATCCTGTTATCCTGTGATCCTATGATCCTATGATCCTATGATGCTATGATCCTATGATCCTGGGTGTGTTAGAGTACCTGGGAACTTCCCCTGGGTGTTGTGGGACTGGCTGTGGAGTTTGCACCCAAGGTCTTCTCTGGCCCAGACAGACCAGAAGGAACCTGAGCCACTGGTCTGGCAGAGTTTCTGTGTGCCTGGATCCCGCTGTTCCCAGTTACTCCCGGTGTTGGGACAGATGCTGTGTCCTCATCTCTGATCCTATAATCCTGGGTGTGTTAGAACCAAGTAAATTAAAAAAAAAAAAAACCAGCAAATAAACTCAGAGATCTCCTGTCTTGTAAGAACAAACAATACAGCCAGGCGTGGTGGCACACGCCTGTAATCCCAGCATTTGGGAGGCAGAGGCAGGAGGATTTCTAAGTTCGAGGCCAGCCAGGTCTACAGAGTGAGTTCCAGGACAGCCAGGACCACACAGAGAAACCCTGTCTTGAAAAAACAAAAACAAAACAAAACAAAACAAAACAAAACAAAACAAAGAACAAACAATAAATTTGCTGGGTCAGATCACAGCCTGAGATTACCATTCCCACCAAGCCTGGACCTAAACTGGCTCTGTCCCAGACTGACCTTGAATTTAAGGATCTGCCTGCCTTTGTTTTTTTGTTTTGTTTTGTTTTGTTTTTAGTATAGAGTAGAGTTTATTCTGGGCATGGGAGGGGCGTAGCGGCAGAGAGAGGGAGAGAGTAGAAAAGCAGAAGCTTGCCATGAACACGTGGAGAGAGGGGGAAGGGGAGGAGAGCCCAAGAGGGGGCAAGAGAGAAACTGAAAGTGAAAGAAAAAGAGATGCAAGAGAGAGAGCCTGCCTGCTTTTGTAACCACAGACAATAAGCTAGCTGGGTGGGATCCAGCTCCTAGATCACCATTCCCACCACCAAGGGACCTAAATTTGTTCTGCCCTATGCTGACCTTGAACTCAGAAATATGCCTGATTCTGTTCTGTATCTTTTTGACAAGCTGTCTCAGTTTGAAATATGTATATATTGTAGGAGGCTTCTACTGTACTACGTTTCCATATGACCCTTCAAGTGGTTCTTAGTTTAGCTGTCCTTCCCTGTAGTCGCTCCCTTTCTGCCCTCTTCCCTCTCACTCCCTGTTTGATATTCCCAAACCAGTCGCTGCCTGACCATGTCTATCCATAACTATCTATTCTAAGCCGGGCGTGGTGGCGCACGCCTGTGATCCCAGCACTTGGGACGCAGAGGCAGGTGGATTTCTGAGTTCGAGGCCAGCCTGGTCTACAGAGTGAGTTCCAGGACAGCCAGGACTACACAGAGAAACCCTGTCTCGAAAAAACAACAAAAAAAACCAACAAAAAAAGAAAGAAAGAAAACAATCTATTCTATTTCCCATTTTTAGTGATAACCATCTCTTCCCCCTAGTCCCTTACCCTCTCCCTAACTTCTTTGGAATATATATATATATTCCACATATATATATATATATATATATATATGTTATTTTTTCCAGCTGCATATATATATATATATATATGTGTGTGTGTGTGTGTGTGTGTGTGTATGTATGTATGTATATGTATATGTATATATACACACATACATACATATACATATATATACATACATATATATATACACATATATACATATACATATATATATATGTTAAATTATTATACAAGTTAAGTTGGGCTGGAGAGATGACTCAGTGGTTAAGAGCACTGACTGCTCTTCCAGAGGTCCTGAGTTCAAATCCCAGCAACCACATGGTGGCTCACAACCATCCATAACGAGATCTAACGCCCTCTTCTGGTGTGTCTGAAGACAGCTACAGTGTACTTACATATAATAAATAAATAAATCTTTAAAAAAAACAAGTTAAATTATATAATAAATATATATGTTAAGTTATTATAAAAGCAAGCCTCAGCCGGGCAGTGGTGGTGCAGGCCTTTAATCCCAGCACTTGGGAGGCAGAGGCAGGCCAATTTCTGAGTTCAAGGCCAGCCTGGTCTACAGGGTGAGTTCCAGGACAGCCAGGGCTATACAGATGAAACTAGAAGAAAATCTGAGTGAGATAACTCACTCAGAAAGACAAATATTGTATGTACTCACTTTTATGTATATGTTAGTATAGAGGCTTGCTTTTTTTGTTTTTGTTTTTGTTTTTTTTTTGTTTTTCGAAACAGGGTTTCTCTATGTAGCCCTGGCTGTCCTGGAACTCACTTTGTAGACCAGGCTGGCCTCGAACTCAGAAATCCCGCCTGCCTCTGCCTCCCAAGTGCTGGGATTAAAGGCGTGGGCCACCGCACCCGGTACAGTTCTCCTTTTTAACTATTGTTCATAGTGCTTGAGGTTATTGGGGTCAGGAATTCTTTTCCTGTACCAGTGATTTCAAGGCTATTTCCCACTCTTTCTTCATTCAGATTCAGTATATCTGGTCTCTCCCCACCCCCCCCAACCCCCAGACAGGGTTTCTCTGTATAGCCCTGGCTGTCCTGGAACTCACTCTGTAGACCAGGCTGGCCTCGAACTCAGAAATCCACCTGCCTCTGCCTCCCAGAGTGCTGGGATTACAGGCGTGCACCACCACCACCTGGCTAGTATATCTGGTCTTATGTTGAGGTCTTTGGTCCATTTGAGGTTGGAATTTTTTTATGGTAATGGGTATGAATCTAATTGTATTCTCTACATACAGCCATTCAATCTGACCATTTGTTGAAGATTTTTTTCTAGGGTGTATTTCTGCCTTTATATAAAAAACCAGGTGTACATAGGCATGTGGACTTATTTTGGGGTCTTCGATATGATTTCATAGGTCAACATTTCTGTGTGCCAATACAATGCTATTTTTATTGCTAGAGTTCTGAGGTACAATTTGAAACCAGAGATGGTGATAACCTCCAGCAGTTCTGTAATAGTGGGCTTTTCCTCCTGGGGTCTTTGTTCCCCAAAATAATGACCATATGAATGAATGAATGCCTAGGCCATAAGCTTTGGCTTGTTCCTGCTAGCTCATAAATCAATTATCCCATCTATTCTATTCTCAGTCCTTCTATGTGATTAGTTATATCTCTTTAGGTTCACACATCTATTCCTTCAGTGTTAGGGGCAAATCTCCTGAACCTATTTCCCAGAATCCGCTCTCTTGGATGTCCCACCTTCTAATCCTGCCTCAGCTCATGGGTCATAGGGTTTTTATTGACAGGTGAAGCTTCCACACAGTATATGAAGATATTATTCTCTCTACATAGTTCTTTTACCATTCATGATTGTTTTTAGCTATCTTGGTTGGTTTGTTTGGTTTTTGTGTTTTCATATGTCCTTTTAAATTCTGTAAAGAAAAAAAAAAGAAAAACAAAAAACAAAAAACAAAACAAAACAAAACAAAAAAAAGCCGTACGTGGTGGCCCACGCCTTTAATCCCAGCACTTGGGAGGCAGAGGCAGGCAGATTTCTGAGTTCAAGGCCAGCTTGGTCCAAAGAGTGAGTTCCAGGACAGCCAGGACTACCCAGAGAGAAAAACAAAAACAAAACCAAAACAAAAAACACCAAAATTCTGTAAAGAGTTGGGTTGGAATTTTGATAGGAATTGCATTTTTTTGTTGTTTTGTTTTGTCTTTTGGATTTGGTTTTTTCAAGACAGGGTTTCTCTGTATAGCCCTGGCTGTCCTGGAACTCACTCTGTGGACCAGGCTGGCCTTGAACTCAGAAATCTGCCTGCCTCTGCCTCCCAAGTGTTGGGGTTAAAGGCATGCACCAGCACTGCTGGGCAACCAAGGCAACTCTTATAAAGATAACATTTACTTGGGGCTGGTTTATAGGTTCAATCCCAGAGTGTGCCACCACTGCCTAGTTTAGGAACTGCATGAATCTGTAGATTGCTTTGGTAGGATTTATCTTTTTTTCTTTTCTTTTCTTTTTCTTTCTTTCTTTTTTTATCCTATTGTGGGGACAAAGTCTTCAAAGCTCTCATTCCCAGTCTGTTTCATAGTTTTTATTTTTATTTTTGTTTTTCTTTTTGGTTTTGGTTTTTCGAGACAGGGTTTCTCTGTATAGTCCTGGCTGTCCTGGAACTCACTCTGTAGACTGGCCTTAGAAATCCGCCTGCTTCTGCCTCCCAAGTGCTGGAATTAAAGGCGTGCACCACCACTGCCCGGCAGGATTTATCATTTTATCATATTAATTCTACTGATCCATGAGCATGGGAGAGCTTTTTTTTAATGTATTCACCATTGCATTCTTCAGACACACACCAGACCCCATTGCAAATGGTTATGAGCCACCATGTGGTTGCTAGGAATTGAACTCAGGACTTCTAGAAGAATAGCCAGTGCTCTTAACTGTTGAGCCATCTTTTCATCTTCTGACATCTTCAATTTCTTTGCCAGTGTTTTAACATTTTAATCATACGAGTCTTTCAATCTGTTCATGTATGTTGAGCCATTCCTGCATCTTAGGGAAGAAGCATACTTGATCATAGTAGAAAATCTTTTTGTTGTTTCTGTTTTTGTTTTTATTGTTTTGGTTTTTGAGGGCTTCTTTGTGTACCCTCAGCTTTCCCAGACTTCACTCCCTAGAGCAGGCTGGCCTTGAACTGAAAAGTCAAGAGATCTGCCCAACTCTGCCTCCCAAGTGCGGGGATTAAAGTCATGTGTCACTACCACCTGGCTGTTGGATAACCTTTTAGATGTGATCTTAGATAAGTATGCAATATTTTATTGAGGACTTTTGCACCCAAGTTCATAATGGAAATTAGTCTATAATTGTTTATTGGGTCTTTACATGGTTTAGTTATTAGAGTAACTGTGACCTCCCGTTTTTTTGTTTGTTTGTTTGTTTTTTGTTTTTGTTTTGTGATCTCCCAAGAAAATAAAGATTTAACTGTCTCTCTTTTTTTTTTTTTTTGTTTTTTTCGAGACAGGGTTTCTCTGTGTAGCCCTGGCTGTCCTGGAACTCACTCTGTAGACCAGGCTGGCCTCGAACTCAGAAATCCACCTGCCTCTGCCTCCCAAGTGCTGGGATTACAGGCGTGCGCCACCACGCCCGGCACCTCCCGTTTTTTTTTTTAAATGAAAAATATTCTTTCTGTTTCTATTTTGTGGAATAATTTCAGAAGTATTAGATTTAACTACTAGTATTAGGATAGGTGGTATATATTGAAAAAGAATCCATTTCTTTAAAATTGTCCAATTTGGAATACAGGTTTTCATGTCCTTTGATTCTCTGGGTTTCCTCAGGGTCTTCTTAGGTTTTCTTTAGTTTTTCTAAATTGGACCTTCTTCCACCTTTTAGTTAATTTGGCCAAGGGTTTGTCAATCTTAATTTTTTTCTCAAAGAAGCCTTTGTTCCATTGATTCCTTGTTGTTTTTTTTTTTGTTTTGTTTTGTTTTGTTTTGTTTTGCTCCTAGCTATTTTGATTTTCCCATGATATTCAATCTTACTGTTTCCCAAATTGCTTTTCTGGGCCCAGGAGATTTTCCTGTTCATGGAAGTGAAGGTTAAGACCTACAGTCACCACACCCTTGTAGCCAAGGTTGAACAGTGATGAGTTGGAGGCCATCTTGAGCTTCATAGTCAGACCCTGCCTCAAAACCAAAAAGGACTGTGGGTCTGAAATTGATGGCTTTATGCTAAAAAGCACTAGCTGTTCCTGAATGGAGGGTGGGTCCTGAGATCCTGTAACTCCAGGTTCAGGAGCTCTGAGGCCTTCTGACCTACCTCTATGGGTACCGTGCACACACAGAGCTCACAGACATACATGAACCAATGCACACAAAATAAGGCTTAAAATTTTGTTTTACTAAATTCTTTGAATAGTATCATGTCTTATTTAATCTTTTGTGTGTGTGTGTGGTACGTCATGATTGAAGGAGGTGACATGGAAATAAAACAGAGAGATATCTCCGGAAGCAGAATTATTTTTGAATCAGAAGAATTTAAGGGCTGAAATCTCTGCAGAAGTGAGGACTGTGTACATGGTGTGGGATTCTTGGGGTTTTATAGGACAGAAAGTGGAATAATTCGGGGAATGTGAGAGTCCATCTGCAGGCCAGCTTCCCTGCATTGGCTTGTGGGACTCCTTCTCAGGCTCTCTCACAGGGTGTAGTGGCTATTCCTGGTTGTCAACTTGACTATATGTGGAATGAACTACAATCTAGAATTGGAAGGCTCACCTATGATCCTAATTTGGAGGCTCAGAGATATAAGTTTCTGACCTGGACTTAGCATGGAGATCTTGAAGCATGGATTCCAGTCAAGGTCATCTGGGATTAAAGGTGTGGAGACATACACCTTTAATCCCAGACTTCAAGTTCATCTGGGATTAAAGGTGTACACCTTTAATCTGGGCTACACCTTCTACTGGAGACATATATAAGGACATTGAAAGAAAGAAGACTGATTCTTCCTTGCCGGCTTGCTTCGTGGGACTGAGCAACTGCAAGATCCTTGGACTTCCATCCACAGCTGCTGCTGACTACTGTTGGGGAGTTGGACTACAGACTGTAAGTCATCGACAAATTCCCTAACTACATAGAGACTGCCCATACGATCTGTGACTCTAGAGAACCCAGACTAATACACAGGGGTTGTCAGTTAAGTCAAGTTCTTTCCAGACCACCAGAGGCTTGTAAGTCATTAATCCTTCTGGGAGGTTAACGTCCACGTGACGTTTTGGGTTTTTGATGTGTTGCTCAAACTCCATAGACCCTTTTGCTTCATCCGTTAAGGACTAAGACCACCACTTAGTAGTAGTGGGTAGCACTACCTCCAGCTCTGAAACACATTTTTTTATTCTAATTTTCCTTGTAATTATATGTTCAGGAGTGGTTTGGTTTGGATTATTAGTCAGTTGGCTCTTTTGTTATTGCCTGCCTGAGTTTTTAAGACAGGGTTTTACTATATATATATATATATATATATATCTGACTAGCTTAGAACTCATTAAGTGCTGACTCCTGAGTGCTAGAATAAAGTCATGTGCCACCATGCCAGGCGATATGTGTATGTTTGCATGCCTATGTTATTGTGACTGCCCATGGAGCTGCCATCTAGAGGAATTCATTTGTCCCCCCTCCCCTTGTTGGGGCTGCCGCCTAGGAATTTGGCAGGAATTTGACATTGACAAGGAGGTAGGCTCCAGATGTATACAGCTGAGGAATGTGTTCTTTGTACCTTGCTGGGTCTTTTTAAGACCTGAATACAGTAATCATGGGGCCTTTGTTTATGCACTGTTTGTTCCTTGACTACTTTATTTATGCTTTAGGGCTGACCACAGTCTTAGTATGTACTTAGAAAGATATATATATATCTATATATATATATATAGACTGGAAACAAATGAACCCACTTCAGGTTCAGCATCGGAATGGGCTTGAGCCTGTTCTAGTGCTGTCTAATTGTCTTTTTCTTTTCAATCCTCCCTCCCTCCCTTGAGACCCTGCTGACTGAGCAGGCTTGATAACATTGTCAATGATCATGCAAGCTTAGTTTGACAGCTTACACCTCCCCACAACCTATTGTGATTCTTACTGACCTTGTTGACCTGGTCTTGTGCAGAGATCTCCATAGCTGCAGAGGGTGCATGACTGGGGACAGGGACAGCCCTTCACAGTACCCTTCCTCATCTTCAGCTCTTCCATCCTTCCCACCCCCTCTTATGCATTGCTCCCTGAACTTGAAGGAGGGGCAGTGACCTACATGTCTTATTTAGGGCTGAGCATTAAACTAACTTATTCTCAGCACTTGGACCATGAGTTTCTTCAGCAGCACCAATCTATGGGTAAAAGCATAAGCATTTAGAATCCAGCTGAGGGAGCCTGGAGACATCCCTCAGTGGTTAGAACACAGGCTGCTCTTCCAAAAGACCAGGATTCAATTATCGGCACCCACATGACAGCTCACAGCCGCGTTGCTCTTGTGGGCAAGGCGGAGGCTGTTTTGCAGGAAGTCTTGCTGCTGTCAGGTAAACTCTTCTTGGCCTTGATGTCACCCTCAGGTTTGATCACTTCTATGGCTTAGCATGTTTGGTGATAGCCATTCAAGCTACTTCTGTCCCAGAAAAGCCAATCCTGTTTCTGCCCCAACTTTTTCCTGGTTCTTGGCTTCTTATCCAAGGAACTGAAAATCAGTGTTCACACAGATTTTCAAAAGTAGCAAGTTGGCCGGGCGGTGGTGGCGCATGCCTTTAATCCTAGCACTTGGGAGGCAGAAGCAGGCGGATTTCTGAGTTGGAGGCCAGCCTGGTCTACAGAGTGAGTTCCAGGACAGCCAGAGCTATACAGAGAAACCCTGTCTTGAAAAAACAAAAACAAAACAAAACAAAAAAGTAGCAAGTTGATACTACAAATTAAAGAGGAGACACTGTCAAGATTGATGTGGGCAATGTGAGTAAAACCACAGGGGCCCTGATCCAGGACTCTCTTCATGGGATCCTTTATTCATAAGGGACATACGTAGCTCTCTATCTTGATAGTGTAGGTCATTCGTTTTCCTTGTTGTACATTTCTTTTCTCATAATGCACATGATTTAAATCATGCACATACCCACATATGTATAACATAATTAGGCTGTTGCTAGGTGTAAGGGAACAGCCTGCTGTGCGGAGATGGGATGTGATCAGAGGTCAGTTTTTCAGCTTCACAGTTGCCCCCATCGGCTTTGCACGCCAGCATCTAGAACAGTCGGGGGTGGGGGAGTCCTCTCCGAGAACCATAGCAACCTCATTGTCCTGGAAACAGCTGTGAAGCATCAAGTCTTGGCCTATAGCCTGCCAATCTCTGAGAGGCCAAGAAAAAAAAAAAAAAAAGAAAGAAAAGAAAAAGAAAAAAAAGATCTGTCCCCAGATCCATTCTTCCCTGGCATGTCTAGATGACCATAGCATTAGGAAGCAGAAATCCAGAAGCACAGTAGGCCCCACGCTGCCAGACAGTTTAGGGATGACGGCTTTCAGTATTCCTGGAAGAAAGCCCAGACCTTCTAAGGTTTCCACCGGGTCCAGAAGGAACTGTGCCTAGCTTTGTCTCTGGTAGCGCAGAGGCAAGCTCACCTCCTTAGACCTTTCAGTGGCAGATATATGCTTCTCTCCCTGTCCGTGCAGGCCGAGGCCAGCTTTCTCTACTTGGCATTGGATGGCTGGGAAAGAACAGATGAGCCTCTCACCATGGCGTTTCCTTTCAGGGTCTGCTGATGCTGAGAGGAAGGTGGGAGAGAAGTAGGCCTCTCTTCCTGTTGCTTGTAGTGACGGTACAGTGACAACCTCCTCTGGAAGGAGACCAGGGACTTCCCAGGGGTCTCAGCGCTGCCTGCATGGTTGTTTCCTTGAGATGCTCATTGGAGATTACTGTAACAGGGCCCCAGACCTCAGCACAACTGAGTTCATGACGGAAGTACCATTTAGGCCATGAAACTCAGCACATAAACAAAAATAAAGACCTAACCCATCAAAGTCCATAGTTCAGGAAAAGTCTCTAAGTATACTATTAACCCCTTTTTTTTTTTTTTTTTTTTTTTTTTTGTCTTCTGTAATTCCACTTCTGGCTACCTGTTCCCATTAACTAAAATATTGTCAACCCAGAATATGGTTTTTATGCTTAAAAGTTCACCCTGAGGGGTTGGACAGGTGGCTCAGTGGTTAAAAGCACTGCCTGTTCTTCCTGAGGACTGGGTTCAATATGCACCCAGGAATGACCTTGACCGTCTGATCTTCCTACTTTCAGCTCCCGACTGCTTAGGCTATAGACATGTGCTAGCCCTTGTGGTTTACGCGGTAGTGGGGATAAAACCCAGGGTTTGTCCTGCAGGGCAGGCGCGCTACCATGGAGCTACATCCCCAGATCCCTTACTTTCTTTTGAGCTTTTTAAAAAAAGATTATTATCATTATTTTGGTTTTTCAAGACAGGGTAAGATTATTTCTTATATGCACGAGGTTTGCCTGCATATGTGTACTACAAGCGTGACTGCTGCCAGAGGCAATCAGAAGGACCCACCAGGGCCACTGAGCTCCCCTGTGGGTCCTAGAAACTGAACTTGGGTCCTCTGAAGAGGAGCAAGGTTCCTACTGCCGAGCCATTTCTCCAGCTCCCCCTTTTAGATTCTTCACATCTATGTGACCAAGTCCTAGAATTAAATTCCTTTTTACTTGAAAATAGTTAATTTTGCCTATAGATTGTGAGATTTTTTTTTCTATTATCATGGTGGCTATATCGTGTAAGAAGCTTTTTCTGTCAAGATGGCTAGCCCATCGTCCTCCTCATTTTGTAAAACTTATTTCTGTCTTTGAAGACAGGTTTTTTCTGTGTAGCCCTGGATATCCTAGACCAGGCTATCTTCAGACTCATTGAGTTACCTGGCCTTGCAAACGCTCACAAGCACCAAAACTTTCCTTTAAGAAAAGATCCTGATGCCGGGCGGTGGTGGCACACGCCTGTAATCCCAGCACTCTGGGAGGCAGAGGCAGGAGGATTTCTGATTTTGAGGCCAGCCTGGTCTACAGAGTGAGTTCCAGGATAGCCAGGGCTATACAGAGAAACCCTGTCTCAAAAAAAACAAATCAAAAAAAAAAAAAAAAAAAGAAAGAAAGAAAGAAAAAAAGAAAAGATCCTGATGCCATAATGGTGGTGCACACCTTTAGTCCTAGTGCTCCAGAGGTGGAGGCATGGGGGTCTGTGAGTTCAAGGACAGCCTGATCTACAGAGTTCCAGGGCAGCCATGCTATGTAGAGAAACCCAGTCTCAAAAAGCAATAACAACAACAACAAAACAAAGCAGAGAAAGAGAGGGAGGGAGGGAGAGACAGAGAAAGGGGGAGGGAGGGAGGGAGGAGGGAGAGAGAGAGATAGGGAGGGAAGGAGGGAGGGAGAGAGAGAACGAGCCTTCTTCATGCATTTTTTTTTTTGAATTAGCCAATAAAAAAAGACACTGTGAGTTCTAACCTGAGCCATTCAGGGATAGCCTAGCTACTTCTTGTATTAGGGATAAAGAAGACAGAGGCCATCTTGGCTACATATCACAGCATAAGTCAGTTTGGTACATATAGTACCATTTTTTATTTTATTTTTTTTTATTTATTTTGTTTTGTTCAGATATTTCTTTGTGCAACACCAAGAATATTCTTTTCTAAGATACCCTAAGTGAGATATAATTTGATACCAGAATTGGGGTTCATTCCATCTTTTAAAACATAACTGATCACACCCAATCCATATCCTATCCTGGGGATGGGAGAAAAGGTCTCAGACACAGTACGTATGAACTCCAACACTGAGACACACCCACCAGGAACAGAGCTTGGGGATTTGGTGTTTTGTTTTCCTTCTGTTTTGTTTTGAAGTACAGGTGATCAAATCCAGAGCCCACAGTCCACACAGGCCCTCTGCCACGGAGTTCTCTCTCAGCCTTTTTGCTCTGTTGTACGGGCTGATCTGAAACTCCCATAATCCAGTACCAGCCCTCAACGTAGCAACACATGAGTTTGATTTTATTTTAGACTGGTTCTGTAGTCTAGCCTGGTCTTGAACCTTTTCTGTAGTAAAGGATGACCTTGAATTCCTAATCCTGCTGACTTTAGTTTTGGGGTAGAAAGCATGGACTATTCTCCACCCCCACTTTATTCTAGACTAAGGGCTGAATCCAGAGACTACCTAACTGAACTCCAGTCCTAGCCCGTGTTTTTGTTTTGCTTGTTTATTTTGAGAAAGTGTCTCACTTTGCAGCCCAAGTCGAAGTGGAACCATGTGGAGCAGACTGGCCTGGTACTCACAGAGTCTTGCTAGCATTTTCCTCTCAAGTCATGGGATGAAAGGGCTGGGCTGCCACACCCACCCCTTGCTTGCTTGTTGTTATTTTTTGTTGTTTCTCTGTCCCCCACCTAGATCAAACCCAGAATCTTCTGCATATTAGGACGGAGCTGTATTACACTCAGCATATCTGGTTGTTTTTATTCAACAGTATTGTTGGGGGGGGGTCAGGAGTTGTCCCACAAACCACACACACATTGATCTCAGTCAAGCAGAGATAGTTATTGAGCATTTGCCCCAGGACTGATTGATCCGGGCTGCAAACCAGACTCAGGAGCTGACTTGCAACTACAAAGCCAGAATCCTACAGAGCTTTTAAGCCTGAAATCCACAAACATCTGTGCCAAGTTATTTCAACAACCAGGATTTAGGGATAGGAGACTTCCTTAGGAACATGTCTTTGTTGCACATTTTTCCTGTTCCCATGGGTTGGAGTATTAAACTATGGCCCCCGGGGTGGGAGTGGGTGGGTAGGGGGACTTGCCTTGCCTCTGCTGACACACCTCCAAGAAGACCACACCTCATAATGCTTCCCAAGCAGTTCCACAAACTGGGGACCAAACATTCAAATATATGAGTCCACAGGGGCGAAATTTATTCAAACTACCACACATGCCAATCCTCTTCAGCTCGTTACAGAAACTTTTTTAAGTTTTCACACGTGGGCGTAAGGTACTTACCTATATAATCACAGCACTCAGGAAGCTTAGTTAGGAGAATTGCAGGTTAGCCTGGCCTATTATAGCATGAGATACTAGTCCTGTCTATAGAAACAAGCAACCTAGGCCTGGTGGTTTGTGTCTTTGATCCCAGCACTCTTTTAGGAAGAAGAGAGCAAGATCCTTGAGTTTTGGGCCGCTCTACACAGTAAATTCCAAGCCCGTTAAGGCTACATAGGAAAACCCTGTCTCAAAGAAACAAATACAGGAGCCTGGTATGGTGGCTCACGCCTTTAAACGCAACACTCGGGAGAAAGAGGCAGGTGGTTCTCTTGAGTTGGAGGCTAGCCTGGTCTACAAATCGAGTTGCAGGACAGCTAGGGCTACACAGAGAAAGCAATCAACTAACAATAATAAATAACAACAATAAGACAAGAATAACAACAACTTAAACAAATTCAGGTGGCTGGAGAGGTGCCTCAGAAGTTAAGAGCACTGACTGCCCCTTCCAGGGGTACCAGGTTCAACCCCAGCATCTGCCTGGCAGCTACCTACTGTTTCTAGCATCAGTTCTAAAGGGATCCGACATCCTCTTGCCTCTGAATGCACATGGTACACACACATACATGTACACAGAACACTCACACATGAAAAATAAAAAATGTAGAAATGCTTTTAAAAGCCAAATAGTAACTGTGTGGAGACAGGTTTTCTGTTAACTAGTGAGTGTTTTTTTTTTGTTTTGTTTTTTTTAATCTCCTTTTCTCTAAGTTCTGTTCCCTGCCTTTCTTTCAGCATCAGTTAAAGACAAAGACAGTATCTGGACCCTACTTCTTTTTGTTTTGTTTTGTTTTTTGTTTTTTGGTTTTTCGAGACAGGGTTTCTCTGTGTAGCCCTGGCTGTCCTGGAACTCACTCTGTAGACCAGGCTGGCCTCGAACTCAGAAATCCGCCTGCCTCTGCCTCCCAAGTGCTGGGATTAAAGGCGTGCGCCACCAACGCCCGGCTTGGACCCTACTTCTTAAGAAAGTTCCTTTGACCAGCTCAAAGCAACAACTGTGTTTTTAATTCGAGGGCCTTTTTTTTTTCTTTTTCTTTTTTTTCCGAGACAGGGTTTCTCTGTGTAGTCCTGGCTGTCCTGGAACTCACTCTGTAGACCAGGCTGGCCTCGAACTCAGAAATCCGCCTGCCTCTGCCTCCCAAGTGCTGGGATTAAAGGTGTGCACCACCTCGCCCAGTCTCAGGGCCTTTTATTTTATGTCCAGCTTAGTCCTAGTATTCCCCTCCCGGCAGCTGGATAACCCGGGAGCAGTCACTCCCTCAGCTCTGGGCAGTTTAATGACTGTTGAGTACTACCCTGGGAGCAATAGACTGAGGCTGTTTCCCAAAAGGAAAACATTCAGCTAGAAAGGAACTTCGCTGTGTGAAATTTATTTTGATTAAAGTTGGAATTTAACCTCCTCCTTATTCAGTAGATAAAGAAAAAACACAAAAACCTGATCTCTGGCTTTCTGCCTCCTGCAGTTCTGGCTCTAAGTCATGATCATACAATTTTCAGTTCTTCAGGAAGACAGGGAAAGTCAGACACTAAGTAAGCACATCAAGCCTGTGACAGGAATTGTGAAGACCACACACTGTAGGGATTACATTTTAAAACAAGTTATCTCCCTTTCTTTAATGCACAGGGGGCGACATCTTTTGATTCTCTAAAAGCTTGGGTCTAAAAGGTGCTGAACATTCTGTTTCCTTGGGTTTTGTTTCCTACAGGTAATTAATGCACTAGTAAAGTTTATTTCAAACATCATGAATTCTCAAGTAGATGGGGTCTGCTGGAAAGCTTCACTATTAAATATGACTTATATTTTAAAAAGAACCTTTCTCCGGTCTTTTGAAGACAAACACATTAAGGATGCATTCATACTTTAACAGAAAAGCAAAACGTGCTTGAGCCTCTTTTAAAAAAAAAGACATTTAAAAAAATATGTATGTGTTTATGTGCAGCTCATGCGTACAGTGCCTGGCAGGCACCGCCAGAGGAAGGTGTGCAAGCTATTGGCACTGGAGTTAGAGGCAGCTGTGAGCAATCTTGTGGGTACTGAGAACCTGTCCTACTCAGTCTGCCGAGTTGCTTAGTTTTTAAGCCTAATTCTGTATAGTGGATATTCTGCTGATGTCATCTGGGGCTTCTGGTGATGAACTACAGACGGGAGTAGGTGTTGCCTGGGCCATCCCTAAAGCTGAGTCAGCCTGCCTTTCTCCAGTGCAATGGGAAGGCAAGGAGGCCAGGTGCCAATGTCTGACATTCAGCCTGACACACTCCACACGGGCCTGGTTCTGGCAATCTTTGGCTTGATCTAAGCTGCCTACTTCCACGCCGCTTTCGAAAGCGGATCTCGGTCAGGCAGAGTGATGTGAGCGTGGGCACACGGGGAGAAAAGCCGTTGGCAGCTCCGAATTGCATCGCTGACGTGGGCGACGGCTTGGGCAAGGCCGCGGCTCCCTAGGCGGCAGCTTGAAGTGCCACCTGCAGCCTCCCGGACAATGCCTTCGCGCGACTGGGACTACAACTCCCGGCGTGCTCTGCGCCGCGGCCTGGCCGGGCGGCCAGGCAAATTGCCGCGGCCGGCCTGACATCGGTGAGCCGACCTGGGTGGGCTCCTCACCCGCGAGGGGAGCCCAGTAGGTTTCAGGTCTTCCCGGAGAGACTCTTACTGCCATCTGCGTGAGACTCGGCCCCCACAAATGAAAGCAGTTGCCTACTCGCCAACCAGCGCCAATCACAAAAATGTGCGGACCAAGGTCACGTGACTAGTGGGCGGTACTCCCAGAGCTTTGGGATCTCTATGGTTCTCACCGACTCACTAGAGGACGTTTGGTCCACTGGAGGACTCCCTACATTCTTCCTCCATTACCTCACTGCCTCCGGTGGCTGCTGGGATAGAGGAGGACTCGGGTCCGACTCGACTCGGTCCTCCACCCGCCCCGGGAATACCTCTAGTTCTCCCCGGCCGCCGCCGCCCCGCTGCTTCCTCCTCTGCCCTCCCGCCGGCCTCCTTCGGGCGTCCTCACCCGTCTTGGAACTCTGCTTTTCTCGGGAGCCTCCACCTGGGCGCATGGCTCCATGAAGCAGGAGGAAGAGAAGGCAGAGCGCGAGAGGTCCCGTCCGCCCCGGCCGTGTCTGGGTCAGGAGAGAAGGTGGGGAATTCTAGGGGGCTGTGCCGAGCTTCCCCTTGCCAGGCCTTCTCGAGGCCTGCTCAGTTCCGAGGCGGACAGTACCCTGGACAGGCGGGTCTCGAGGTGCCGGGCGAGGGGTCCCGGGGCGCCATGGGGGAGGGGCTCATGGAGGCGGCCACCGCGGGTGGGCAAGGCCTCCTCGGGGCTGCCTGTCCCCGCCGAGGACCAGCGGGATCATGAGTCCGGGTGGCCGAGTTCTGGGTGGCAGCGGTCGCCCCTGGCCAAGGAGGCGAGGCAGCAGTTGTAGCCTCAGTGCCTGAAGTCCCTCCAGGAAACAGTCGGAGGAAAGTTTGGTGGTCTCCTGCGCCGCCTGGTGGCCCCCCACCCAGAGTCCCCTCCCCCGCCCGGCGTCTGGATTCCACCCCCGCGGCCCAGACCCAGTTGCTCTACCCGTCGCCCTGTCGTTTCCCCAACTCCCACTGCGCCCTGTACTCTCCTGTCCCACATCCTCCTTTTCACCTTTTCCTTCTGCCTGTTAAACCCCTCCCGGTTCCTGCCTCTTCTTTCCCTCTTGCCTCATCGTTTTCTTGCTTAACTCTGTTCTCGCACTTTATTTTTCTTTTTTTCCCTCCCGCCCCATCTTCCGCATCTACTTGTAGCCCCCCTTGCTTACTACCATCCCTCCATCTTAGACTTTGGGTCCTATGCCTGCCCTCGGAGCTGTGTGTTTTGCCCTTCATTCCTTGTCCTGATCTGACTCCTCTCAGTTGCTCATTTACCCCTCCGGGCCTATCTGCTTTCCGTGCCCTCTCTTAGGATTGAGTGGGTGGGGCCTGGAGTTTCTGCTTTGCATAAATTCTGTAGTACTGGAGAAGTAGCAAGGTGGAAGAGACTGAAGAGATTCATGCGGAGCTGAGTAAGGATGAATGGCTCCACCAACACTTCCCATCGCCTCCTGGCACAAGGTGCCTTGTCCTCAGGGGCCTAGCATGTTGTCCGGTAATTTTTAAGACTTGGGAGTATGCTTGTATACAGAAACCTGTGGAGAACTCAAAGTGATGGATCCTTGCTGGAGAGCAAGTGACCCAAATGTGTGTGTGTGTGTGTGTGTGTGTGTGTGTGTGTTGGGGTGGGTGGTTAGTAATGTATGTCTCATTCAAGTAGAATACAGCCTTTGATCCTGGTGGAACTTCTGTTACTTGTCTTGAAGTAAATTGAGTTTATTTCCAGATGGTTTTGCTTGCTTGCTTCAGAGATTGCTCTGTTAAATTGTAACTTTTGATCCTGGCACACATCTTTAATCCCAGCGTTTATCACAGCAATCTGTAAATCTTTTCAGTGGTAAAGTCTCTCGGTACTTGTTTGTCTTGAAATAAATTATGCCTGATGTGAAGCTGGGTGTGGTGCTGCACACCTTGAATCTCACCACTTGGGATGCAGAGGCATACAGCTTTCAAGAAAAGTTTGACCAGACTGGTCTTTCTATACAGTGAGATCTGGGAAACTGTCTCTGGAAAAACAAGCAAACAAAACTTCTTGTGCAGATACTTCCACACTACCTAAACTTTGTTCACTGCGCCTGCATTTCTGTCTTAGGTACTGGAAGAAGGAATGGAATTGGAAGAAAGAAGATTCATTCCAGAGACAAAATAGCTTCCCTTTCCTATTGTAGCTGTTTCCTCTGGGACTGTAAACGCTCTGCTTTCAGTGAGTATCACCTTGGACATACTTGAAGTGGGATTTTGTTGTGTTTGGTTTTGGCTTGTGTCTAGATTTAAGGTGTAAGTGTACTTCATTTCTATTTCTCTGAGTCAGTGGTACTATCATATAAGCTCTAATATTAAACTTACATTTACTTAATGTGTTTGCCCACATGTATGTGGATGTTACCACAGTGCATGTGCTGAGCAAGTTAGACAACTTGAGGGAGTAAAGAGTGGAGATGGAGTCAGACTTGAGGCTGGGTGGCGAGCGCCTTTCCCTGTGTTTCTCAGTGTAGCCTTATTCACCCTGTAGACCTGGCTGGCCTGGAACTCAGTGTTGAGCTTGCCTCTGCATCCCACGTGCTGGGATTAAACTCAGTTCCCAATCACTCATTTTTTAGACAACCAAAGAGGCCTTTTCCTCCCTTAATTATTATGTTAATTGATCCATGGACTTAGGACCTTGGCTCACCTTGTGTGGAAGTGCATGTGTGTTATGTTTTCATTTGAGAAGCGAATATGAAAGATGGGAAATTGAAGGTCATCTTGGGCTACATAATGAGCATAGGCACAAAAATGAACTAGTTCCTGAACAGTTCTCATTCATACAGATTTGGTCTTCTGGATCATTTTGACCTAAATCTGCTATGGTGACTTTGATTAAATCCCATCACACATTTGAAAAACAAAAATTCCATGTGTAAACCTTGACCATAATTGTATAAAAGTGCCTTGTTTATTTACGATGCTTGGGTTGAAGACAGCCCTGTGAGGAATCCTTGGCTAGAATGCTCAGGTACCTGTGATATATCTCAAGTACAATACCCTAACATCATTCTACTTTACTACTGTAAGAGTTTGTCAGAGCCTCCAAAACCCTTTGTGATGGAAACAGAAGAGGAAATGTCTTACTTTTTTTTGTTGTTTGTTTGTTTTTTGGTTTTTTGGATTTGGTTTTTAGCTGGGAGTAGAGGCGCATAGGCGCATTGGAGACAGGCAGGCAGATCGCTACAAATCCCCCGCTGTTACACATAAGGATGTAGACTTTGGTCTTTGGGTTTGTTGTTACTGAGACAGGGTTTCAGTAACCCTGGCCACCCTAGAACTTGCTATGTAGACCATCCAGGCTGGCCTTGAATTTAGAGATTGGTTGCCTTTCTGGGGATGTGTTAAGGGTAAAGATATGTGCCACCAAGTCCAGTGAGGTTTTATTTACAAAGTCGCTATGTAGCTCAGGCTGGCCTTGAAATCATTGCAATCCGATTTAATACACATACCCAACCCCCTCTCCAGTTCTAGGGTTACAATTAGCCATATGCCTACACGCTGTAAGCACTTTGTTACTTATGTTGTGTAAGTCTTAAGTATTTATAAATAGATGGTAAATGTAATTGCATGGGTTTGTTTGTATTTTTGTGAGGAAATTGCCCATGTATCAAATGCTCTGTCTTTATTTGGCAGATGGGTTTTTTGGTGTTGGAGTTGAGACAATGAGACAGACACCCTTGGAGCCCACACTGGTCTCAGACTCCCTGTGTAGTTAAAGGTGCATGAGCTTGTAGGGTCACCCTCCCCACCTCCCACCCTACCCCCCCTTCTGAGTTTTGGAATGTACCACCATGCCGAACTTGACAGTTGAGAATATTCAGAATTGAGAGCTTTTATGGTAATTTGGAGGAGGGGGTTCAATTTAATGTACTTTTGTTTTTGCTTTTGTTTTTTTGAGACAGGGTTTCTCTGTGTAGCCCTGACTCTGTAGACCAGGCTGGCCCAAGTGCTGGGATTAATGGCATGCACCACCACTGCCGGCCTCGAACTTGACAGTTTTAAAAACAGGAATAATTGTTTGGAATGGTGGACACCAGAACGTAGCATGTCTCATCTGACCTTCTGGAACAACACCATAAATAGCCAGGATTGCAGCTCAGGCGCCACAGTAGCTACATTGGATTTCACTTCAACTTTTCAGTGTCTTCTCTTCAGAGAAACATCAGCCTGTTCCTGTCTGAGGAAGGCTTTATTTAAGGACACATCCAGACACTAAATAGTAACAGAATCTTTTACCCCAAGTCCCAGATTATGCATGTCTTCTGATAAACTATTGTAAGGGTTGTCTTCAAAGATAAACCCAGACAAGGTTTCTCTGTAGACCATGCTGGCCTGGAACCATTTCTTGAGCACTGGGATTAAAGGTGTGTTCTACCACACCTGGATAGAATTTTTATTTCTAGATATTATGATTACAGTTTGAATGGAAACAATTGACAAAACTCTCTAGCTTTTCATTTGTATTAAGATGTTTGTGGTAATAACAATTAGCAAGGAAAGTTTTTTTTTTTTTTTTTTTTTTTATGGTCTCTACTTTTTGGGTATATTCAATGAAGTTAAAGGACTAGAATAATCCCAGTCTTTCCTCCTTCCCTCCCTCCCTCTCTCTTCCCCCTCCCCCTCATGATTTCTATGTAGGCCTGGCTGGTATATAACTGCTGGTATATATCTTCCTGAGTGCTGGGATTAAGATGTAAATACAAAACCCGTTTCATTCTTTTTTGAGATAGGGTCTCACTTTGTAACCCATGACTAGCTTCAAATTCTTTCTTCCCCTTCCTTGGTCTTCCTAGGAGACCTCCAATGTTCTTCATGGCTTCTGCCATCACAGACTGGAAAGAAACCATAAATGGTTTCTTAGAGGCCATTACATTTTAAAGAAGAAAAGTATCAAAGTCTTTTAGATTACAAGGTAGCGCTTAGAGAATTGTATTAGTAGTAATTATGTGCCGAAGAATTACCAGGTTCCTTTCCTGTCTTTGGATTCAGATAGCCCTGTGGGCATGACAGCCCACACCTTTCTGTAAGCCCAGCTCTCAGGAGGCCAAAGTAGGAATAGCTCTTGAGTTCAAGGCTATGCCTTCTGGTGACGCCCTATATAAAAGAACCTGGAAGGAAGCTTTTGCTTTTTGCCTGCTTGCCCTCATTCTCACTGGCAAGTTTATCTATCCTGCGGTTGAGGCATTCCCTCACTGACCTTAGACTCTCCTTCAGGATTCAGTGTAGACTGAATTCCAATAGCTCTCTGGGAATTCCCTAGTACCCTTAACCGGGCTGAGACTGCTGCGACATCAAGTCTCACAGACTGAATCAGATTCTTGATCTTTCTGTCAAACCATTGTTGAAAACTGCCCGGACCAGAGCCTGTGAACTGCTCTAATGAATCACCTGCATGTACGGCTTGAGCTACAGTTCCACCTGCCTCTGCCTCCAAGTGCCGGCCAGTGAGCACAGTCTACACAGAGTTCCAGGACAGTTAGGACTATGGAGAGACCCTGTCTCAAAACCCCACAAAACCAAAAAATAGCCCTTTGTGGTAGCAGATACACAAAAGATATTACAGCTTGCCTGAGTTTGTAGTCAGATATTGGATCTCAGAGTTGGAATTTGAGCCAGAGTTGGCAGCTAGATTGTTGCCTCAAAGCCAAGATTCTGTCCTCAGAAGGTGGGGGCGTTTCTGGTTGTTTTGTAATGGGCTTTTGAAAGAGACACAGGGAAAAGGAAGCCTTGCTTGTCCATGTCGGTCAGGGAAGCCTTGTGTTCTTGAACTACTCCTGGCTTTGATACTTAGGAATGTTAGCAGTCTACGAGAAATTATTTATATATATTAATTCCTGAAATCATAAATTGCCACCTAGGCAAATAAACACTATAATGGAGCACTAAAAGTCCCAGCATTTGTTAAGGAGCTTGTTGTTATTGTTATTATTATTTGAGACATGGTTTGTCAGTGTAGCTCTGGCTGTCCTGAAACCAAGATGGCCTCAGAGATCCACTTGCCTCTGTCTCTAAGTGCTGGAATTAAAGAGGTATGTCACCATATCTGGCTTTACATCAGGCTTATTATAAAATAAGACAAGAGTCAAATGAGACACCCAGAGTACTGGGATAAGCATGTGCTACCGACACCAGGCTGGACCTGTGTTCTTACCTGCCTATCTCCACTTCCTGTTTGGGAGCAATTTTTGAGACAAGACCTCCTGACAGTACTGGGGCTAAAGGTGTGAGCCGCCACTATCCAGTCAACATTTCCCCAAGTTAAGTTGTATCTATTCAAAGTAAGCCAGGACTGACTGGTAACTCCTATAACAGTTTCCAGGATAAATTGGATCAAGAAGAGAATTTACAGGATAATTGACATAAATTTTGAGAATGAAGTGTGCAAACTGTCCCCTTTAGGTGTCCTTGTTTCCTTTAGGTGGTGGTGGTGGTGGTTGTTCTTCTTCCTCTTCCTCCTCCTCCCCTTCCTCTTCCTCCTCCTCCCCTTCCTCTTCCTCCTTCTCATACACATGGCAAGTATGAGCTTGTGTGGCTGCCAGAGGTTGATGTCAGGAGACTATCTTTTTAAACAAGATCACTCATTCAACTTCAAGCTTATGAATGGGCTAAGCAGGCAGGATAGTCATTTCTGTGAATCTGCTTGTCTCCACCTCCCTCTGTTGGGCTTACAGACACCCCAACGCCATACCTAGTATGTGTATGTGTATTATAATGTGAGTGCCAGAGATACAGGTGCCATACCTAGTATGTGTATGTGTATTATAATGTGAGTGCCAGAGATACAGGTGCTAGGTCTGTTGTGCTTGTATGGCAACCAATTTTCTCATTTGATTTTTTTTTTTCCCTGAGACAGGGTTTTTCTGTGTAGCCCTGGCTGTCCTAGAACTCACTCTGTAGACTAAGCTGGCCTTGAACTCAGAAATCCGCCTGCCTCTGCCTCCCAGAGTGCTGGGATTACAGGCGTGCGCCACCACCGCCCAGCTCGCAACCAATTTTCTGAACCATTGTCTTACTTAGGGTTTTACTGCTGTGAACAGACACCAATGTAAGTTCTATGAAAGACAACATTTAATTGGGGCTGACTTACAGGCTCAAAGGTTCAGTCCACTGTCATCAAGGCAGAAACATGGCAGCATCCAGGCAGATATGGTACAGCCTCCTGCTGAGAGTTCTACATCTTCATCTGAAGGCTGCTAGTGGAAGACTGACTTCCAGGCAACTAGGGTGAGGGTCTTAAGCCCACACCCACAGTGACACACCTACTCCAACAAGGCCACACCTCCTAATAGTGCCACTCCCTGGACCAATCATATACAAACCATCACATTCCACTCCCTGGCCATTTCTTCTTCCAAACAAACTCTAATACCATGTGTTCTGCCCACTGTGAAGATTTTCCTTCACCTGTATCTTTCAGGGTTGTCCCAGAAAGGGGTTGTGATGCTTCAGCTGTCCACTTCTGGGTAGTGCCTACATAAACCAATGTGAGCCGGGCGGTGGTGGCGCACACCTTTAATCCCAGCACTTGAGTATTAGTCTGGGTTCTCTAGAGTCACAGAACATATGGGCAGTCTCTCTCTATATATATGGTTGGGGAATTTGTTGATGACTTACAGCCTGTAGTCCAACTCCCCAACAATGGTCAGCAGCAGCTGTGGATGGAAGTGCAAGGATCTAGCAGTTGCTCAGTCCCATGAGGCAAGCAGGCAAGGAAGAGTCAGTCTTCCTTCTTCCAATGTCCTTATATGTCTCCAGCAGAGGGGGTAGCCCAGATTAAAGGCTGTAGGTCTCCAGAAGAGGGTGTGGCCCAGATTAAAGGCGTGTGTCTCCATGCCTTTAACCCCAAATGATCTTGTCTTAATCTTCTAGAATTCATAGCCACTATGCTTTAAGATCTCCATGCCAAGATCCAGGTCAGAAAAGCCTTCCAATTCTAGATTGTAGTTCATTCCAGATATAGTCAAGTTGACAACCAGCAATAGCCACTACAACCGTGTTTCCAGTCGTGATTTGTTTTGAGTCATAGCCCAACCATATAGCCTTGGTTCCTCTGGGACTCATAGATCATGCTAGCTTGAACTTGCAGTGTGGGCCATCATCTGTGATACATATATGTGCGTGTTGTCAATATTTGGTAGACTTTTTTGTTTGGTGTAGAAAAAATGTTTAGGTTATGTTAACCATATAAGCCTATATACTTCTGGTGTACAGGAGATTGATTACCCATTGGACAGGGAAGCTGATGCTTCAGGAGCCTATAGGGGAAGGGGATCTTTGAACACAGAGGGCAGGCCTAACTATTTGATATTTGCAAGGTTAAAAGAAATGTATGAGAAATCATTTATATTCTTGAAATCATAAATTGCCTACAACTACTACTACTTAGCTTAATGTTGGAGCGTGGGCAGTGTCTCCATCTGGTGGATTTCAGTGTTAACTACTGTGTTCATGTTGATGTGGAAACTGTGTAGGAAACTGACTACCACTGAAACCTGAACTTGGCCCAGGAACTTTACAAGGCACCAGCCAAGGCCTCTATGGGTCACAGTGTTGCATGCTTTGATCAAGGGACAGTTTCTGTGCCCAAGGCCACATACCTATGGTGGTTGTTGGGAGGAACAACAGATTCACACAGTTTTTAGAAGTTTTAGAAGTGGTAGCAGGGCTGTGTGGTGGTGGTGCACGCCTATAATCCCAGCACTTGGAGGCATCACTGAGGTACCTGCTTTTTTTTTTTTAAGGCCTATGTTATTATTCTATTGTGAGGAGACATCATAAAGCAACTCCTTTAAAAAGTATTTGACTGGGGCTTGCTTACAGTTTTAGAGTGTTAAATCATGATTACCATGACACAGGAAGGCAGACATCCCACTGAAAGCTTTATATCCTGACCCATAGGCAAGAGACAGAAAGAGAAAGACCTGGACTGTCTTTTGAAACCACAAAGTCCACCTCCACCTCCCAGTGACATTCCCCTAACAAGACAACATCTCCAAATAGTTTACTAACTGGGGCCCAGGCATTCAAGCATGAGCCTGGGGGTGTTTCTCGTACAACATTGGAGTGTATTGTGTGCCATGTACTTGCAGGCACCTTCAAAGGCCAGAGTTCTACTGGAACTGAACTTACAGGTGGTTGATGTGAGAGTTGGGAACCAAACTTGGGTCCCGAAAGACCAACCAGTGTTGTTACTTACTGAGCTATCCCTATAATTCCTGAGAAAGAGGAAGCTTTAATACAATTAGCAGGTAATTGTTGATGTTTGTATGGTGATAACCTTTGTGGCTGAGATGTTTTCTGCCAATACTGATTCATTTTATGTTTTTTTTATATTTTGTTTATATGAGTACACTGTAGCTGTCTTCAAACACACCAGAAGAGGACATCAGATCACATTACAGATGGTTGTGAGCCACCATCTGTGGTTGCTGGGAATTGAACTCAGGACCTCTACAAGAACAGTCCAGGCTATTAACTGCTGAGCCATTTCTCCATCCCTCATTTTACTTTTTTTTTTTTTAATCTTCTAGCTTAATAGTTGCTTATTTTGGCAGATAAGTATTAGGCTCCTTAGATTGTTCAAAAAGAAGGAAGTAAGCAATACATCTTAAGTGAAATAAAGTGATTGACTCTTTAGTGAACTTTGTCCCCTAGCCAAGCATAGGAGCACATACACTAGGTAAGTATCATAGAATGCTAGTCGCAAGGAAGTGGAGCTCCTTGGAAGAATTAAGAATTGTCTTGGTCATAGTGCCTTTTCACAGCAATAGAACAAAGAGTAAGATTTATTTTTATTTACTTATTTATTTTGCTTGGTTTTTTTTTTTTTTTTTTTTTTTTTGAGACAGGGTCTTACCATGTAGCCCTGGCTGTTCTGGAACTCACTATGCAGATCAGGCTGGCCTCAAACTCAGAGATCTGCCTGTCTCTGTCATCTGCCTGTCTCTCCCTTCCAAATGCTGTGATTAAAGGCAAGAAAACCACCATGCCAAGCCATAAAAACTCTTCCCAATGAAATAATTCCTAGGTTTGAGGTGCTTAAGGGCAGACATTGACAACTAACTGGCCACCCACAGACAGAAGTTTCCAGGGCGTTCTTTGGACTTACTCTCCACCTCAATATGTTAGACAGTGCCTTTCACTGGACCCAGAGCTCACTCACTGGTTGGTCAAGACTGGCTGCTCTTCAATAAGCTTCAGGATTCTTTCTTCTACCATGCGCGTGGGCGCATGTGTGTGTGTACTTACGTACTAAGCTGTCCTTATAATACTCTTAGTATGTTTTTTTTTGTTTTTGTTTTTGTTTTTTTTGGTTTGGTTTTTCGAGACAGGGTTTCTCTATGTAGCCCTGGCTGTCCTGGAACTCAATCTGTAGACCAGGCTGGCCTCGAACTCAGAAATCCCGCCTGCCTCTGCCTCCCAAGTGCTGGGATTACAGGCGTGCACCACCGCCGCCTGGCTGTTTTTCTAATTTAAGGTTTTCTTATGTGTATCGGTGTTTTGCCTACATGTATGTATGTGTACAACATGTAATGCCCATGAAGGGCGGAAGATGGCTTTGGAGTTGTCTGACCTGTGTCTTAGGCTAAGTAGAATACGCTGAGAACTTAGCACAGTGGCATCTATTGTGTGCTCAGGACAGGTACTACTGTGAGGGGAGAAGGTATACAATTGCTTGGTTATGGTTTAGTAAGCTGGCTTTGAACCTGAGATCTTCATTTCCACTTGTTGACAAACTCCTTTAAACTGTTTTTAGTATGTCCTAGGTTGCACTGTGTTTTCTTATATTCTTAGAAAAAGGCACTAAAAGCCGGGCAGTGGTGGCGCACGCCTTTAATCCCAGCACTTGGGAGGCGGAGGCAAGCGGATTTCTGAGTTCGAGGCCAGCCTGGTCTACAGAGTGAGTTCCAGGACTGCCGGAACTACACAGAGAAACCCTGTCTCAAAAAAAAAAAAAAAAAAAGAAAAGAAAAGAAAAGAAAAGAAAAGAAAAGAAAGAAAGAAAGAAAAAGGAAAAGGAAAAGGAAAAGGAAAAGGAAAAGGAAAAGGAAAAGGAAAAGGAAAAGGAAAAGGAAAAGGAAAAGGAAAAAAAGAGAAAAGAAAAAGGCACTAAATCCAGTGGGTATTCCTGGCAAGTCTCTCTCTGCCATGCGGCTTGGTGAGAAGGTCCAGGTCTTGGAGCCTGACAGATTGTGGTCCAAATCCTAGCTCTACCATTTAAGTGTGGCCTTGGAGGATTCTCATGCATTCTATTTGAAATGATGGTCATTTGTCTGCCTTGAAAACATTGAGTAAAATCCTGAGTTTGAAGCATTCTGAATGCATAGAACATGTCTAGGTCATCTTTAGGTTGTTCTGTAGGAGGGAACAGTGGGTTTAGAACCCAAATGAGAAAAACATGGTAGTGTTTTTATTTGGCTCTCCCAGTGCAGTAACTCTAGAGAGCAATTACTTTTATTCTAGTTTTGAGGAAACTCAAACAGATTAGTCTCAGGTTAGCCAGTTTGAACTCTACCTAGCTCCTTAGAGGTAGGTACTGACAGTCTTTGGTTTGGTTTGGGATAGGAGCTTTCTAAGTATCTGAATTGGCCAACTCTGTGTAGAACAGGCAGGTCTCAAAGTCATAGATCTACCTGCCTTTGTGTCATGAAGGAAGCCAATGTGGCCTGGAAATTGAGATATATAGAGACCCAAGGGTGACTTTCAACTCCTGATCCTCCTGCCCTACTTCTAGAGTAGTGGGGATATTAGTTTATACAGTCCTGGGAATGAAAGCCTTGTGTTAGTCAGGCAGTCAGCTGAGTCATCCCAGCCCTGGTAGTTTTTTGTCTTTCTTTGGTTGTTTTGAGGCAGGGTCTCACTGTGTGTCATTGTCTAGCCAGCAACTTGCTATGTTAATTTTAGTTAATGTGTATGGATGCTTTTTGTAGTTTTTATTTTTTTGTTTTATTTTACCTGAATGTGAGTCTGTGTACTACATACATTCCTAGAGCCATAGAGGCTAAAAGATCCTTTGGAACTAGAAACACACAGATAGCTGCTGTGTTTATTGCTGCTCTGTTCACTATAACAAGGAAAGTGAACCAACCTAGTTGTCCATCAACAAGGGAATGGATAATGAATATCTGGTGCATATACTAAAATAGAATATTTAGCTCTGAAGGAAAAGTAAAATCAAGAAACTCTGGAAAATAGATGAATATAGAATGTGTAATATTAAGTAAGGTCATACAATCCAGAAAGGAAGCAAGTGTAGACAAATGTCTGTGTGGATAGAGCAGGCCGTGTAGACAGACCAACCAGGGCAGATGCAGTTGGGCCGCAGGTGAGTCAGGAAAGGATGCCAAGCGTGGCTAGCTTGGATCTCCCCCCTTCCCCCCTTCTGTGTGGTAGAGAACTTCTTTTTTTTTTTTTTTTTGGTTTTTCGAGACAGGGTTTCTCTGTATAGTCCTGGCTGTCCTGGAACTCACTCTGTCGACCAGGCTGGCCTCCAACTCAGAAATCCGCCTGCCTCTGCCTCCCAAGTGCTGGCGCACGCCTTTAATTCCAGCAGAGGGATTAGGAAAATATTAGAAGATTCCTGTCTAGAACTTGGTATTTGACCCTTTTGACCGTGTCACCTGGATGGAGTTTCTGGTTGAAAAAAAGCTTTAAAAGAATCCTTTAATTGCAATTCATTTCTGCTAGGGGGAGGGGAGAGACCGACTACTGTGCCATGTCAAGGTCAGAAGATCACTGTCCTTCCACCAAACGAGGCTTAGGGGTTAAGCACAGGCCATCAGGATTGATTGGCAGGCAGCAAGTGCTTTACCCATTGAGCCATCTACTGGTCCTTGACAGTTTTTAACTGATCCATACAAACATTTTGTTTTTTTGGTTTTTTTTTTTGTTGTTGTTGTTCATGAATCATTCCATTAATACTTAACCTGTTCTCTTTTGTAGGGTTCTGCAGCATTCCAGATCATAAACACCAAATCAGGATGGGAAAAAGACGTTGTGTTCCTCCCCTTGAGCCCAAGTTGGCAGCAGGCTGTTGTGGGGTCAAGAAGCCCAAATTATCTGGAAGTGGTACACACAGTCACGGGAACCAGTCCACAACTGTTCCTGGCTCCAGTTCAGGACCTCTTCAAAACCACCAGCATGTGGACAATAGCAGTGGTCGGGAAAATGTATCAGACTTAACTCTGGGACCTGGAAACTCTCCTATTACCCGAATGAATCCTGCATCTGGAGCTCTGAGCCCTCTCCCCCGTCCCAATGGAACTGCCAATACCACTAAGAACCTGGTGGTGACTGCAGAAATGTGCTGCTACTGCTTTGATGTACTCTACTGTCACCTCTATGGCTTTCCACAGCCACGACTTCCTAGATTCACCAATGACCCCTAGTGAGTAAATAGGCATGGGCAATGTGGAGGGCATGGTACCATCTTTCTAAGGAGGTTATTCTCTAAACAGGGACTGCCTAAGGGTTCTGGAGACAGACATTGTTGGTGGTGGTTATGTAACAACAGCATAGGGTAGGTAGAGAAGTCACCTCAATAATGTTGGAATCCAGGTGAATGTGTATTGGAAATGGTTGAGGGTCAAACAAGCTAGAGTCTAGGAACTCTTCATTCCCCGGGAGCAGTGCTCTAAGGACGATTCCTTCCGTGTCCATTTACATGCATAAGTGTATACCTGTGTATGCATGTGTGGGGAAACATGCCTGTGTTTGTGAAGGCTTAAGATGTTTGCCAATCATCTTAGAGTGCTCTCCCACCTTAATTCATCGTGGCAGGGTTGATCTTAATCTAACCCAGAACTGGTGGGTATGGCTAGTCTCAGATTAGGCAGCTTGTCCCAGGATCTACTGTCTCCATCTGCTGAAGCCTGAATTGCAGTGGGGCACTGTATCCACGGTCATGTATGTAGATTCTGAGGATCCAGATGCTAGTCTTCACACTTGACCCACAAAGCTCTTTTAACCACCAAGCCATATTCATCTTTATGTTTTTTTTTTTTTTTTTTTTTTTGGATTTGTTTTTTTCCAGACAGGGTTTCTCTGTATAGTCCTGGCTGTCCTGGAACTCACTCTGTAGACCAGGCTCGCCTCAAACTCAGAAATCCGCCTGCCTCTGCCTCCCAGAGTGCTGGGATTACAGGCGTGCGCCACCACCGCCCGGCTCATCTTATGGCTTTAAGGAGTATTTTTATATAAAGTGTAAGATAAAATGAAGGAATGCCAATGTTTTCTTCAAAATTGGAGCTACTTCTGTACTGCCTTTGAAAAGGACTTCTGCTGCCAGGGGGTAGAGGTGCAATCCCAGCACTTGAGGCAGACACGGGTATCTGGATCTCTGAGTTCAAATGCAGCCTGGTCTACAAAGTGAGTTCCAGGACAGCTAGGGCTGAACAGGAGAAACCCTGTCTTGGAGGGAAAAAAAAGAAAATACTTTTGCTTTTGGGTGTTTGTTTCCAGGGCATGCTCTGGTGGTGTTCATTCCTAAGGGTGCTTCAGAACCTTGAGCAAAGTTGGAGAGTAGAAAGAAAAGATCCTTGTTTTTGGGAGACTCAAATATTTGAGTTGGCAATCGATACACATAAATGTAAGGGAGGAAATGTGGAGAAAGTGTGTTGACTTCGTTCCAGGGAATTTTGTTTATTTTGAGACATGGTCTCACTCTGGCTGTCCTAGAATTTACTGTGCAGATCAGATTGGCCTTGAACTGTCCTTGAAGAGGACTGCCTCTGCCTCCCAGTGCTGGGACTAAACGCATGTGCCACCATACCTGGCTTCCAGGGAATTCTCGACGTGGGGTGCTCTGATCAGAAACTCAGAATAGAGCAGAGATTCAAGCCTGGGTAGGGATGGTTATATTCAGAGCCTTGTATTTTTAACCTGTGGGTAGCAGAACTAGATTTTTTGAGTAGGTTTGGCACAATTGCTCTGCAAGTATGTTATTGGAAAGAAAACAGTAGGTGAGAGGTCTTTGAGCTAAAGATGTAGTAGGTAAGGGCTGGGAAGATGGCATCTTGAGTAAAGCGTTCACAAGTGTGAGGATAAGAATCGACTTCAGAGCCTCAACCCACAGAAAAAGGCATGTGGCTTGTCTGTAGTCCCAGTACTCCAGTGAGATGGAGGTAAAGACGAGAGAGGGTGCATGGACGTTTGGAGTATGGAGCAAAGAACAGGAGACCCTACTCCTACTTCAAACAATGTAGAAGACAGACTTTGCCTTCCACGTGCATGCCTTGGTAAGAAGCCAGATGTGACACACCTTAACTCCAGCAGAGGCAAGAGGATCTTTTTTAAGTTTGAGGCCAGCTAGGGTTATGTAGGGAGACCTGTCTCAGAGATGGGGGTGGAGGAGTCTAGGTAACTCTGTGCATTTACTTTGTGTTTGAGAAATGACTAATTCAGACATCTAAACGGTTAAGGGCAGTAGGAATGTGGAGAGATCTCAGGAAGGGGGCTATGCTATCTCTGTCATGGAACTGATACAGCCAATAAACTTTGGCCTAAGAACAGAAAAGTAAAACTTTCTTGAGAAAGGTGTTTTTATCTTATGAAAGTCTATGGGCCAGAACTATTTGTAGTTTGCCAGTAGTTACAATTGTGAGAAAGATTACAGAGAATGCTTGTCACTAAGGGGAGTGCAGTATGGACAAGGTGTGTCATAACAAATGATGGAGCTCACTGAAGGGGAGGATACTGACAGTGGAGAGGGGAAGATTGCTAAGAGCTATAGTGCTAGGTGCACTTGAGTAAGTAAAGATATCTCAAGTTCAAGTCTGCTTGGGCAACTTTGAAGAATAGTCTCTAGAAAAGTAAAAAGGAAGAGTTGGAGGCTCATAGATATTATACCTATGTGAATGGAGGTTGAGGACAATGCATAGGAAATGGGACACAGTGTCTCCTGCCATCTCTTGATACTTTCTGTGTTTCTAGCCAGGGCTGAGCAAACTGCCAGAAAGGCAGAGTTCTTCGAGTAGCTGGCAATTCCGAAAATCTTTTGGGGAATAGCAGAAATAGAAATAGAAATGTATCTGTAATTAATCTAGGGCTGGAGAATATTTTTTATGTCTTGTTTTTTGTTTGTATTTTTTTTAGTCCTCTCTTTGTGACCTGGAAGACAGGGCGAGACAAGCGGCTTCGTGGCTGCATTGGGACCTTCTCAGCCATGAATCTCCATTCAGGACTCAGGGAATACACATTAACCAGGTAATGCCACAAATAGGAGAAAATGTGCATAAACTTTTAACTAGAATTAACTTCAAAATGTTTAATAGAGTCTCAAGAGTACCTTTGTAGGTAAGAAATGTAAGGACTATAACCTGGTGAATTACCCATAAGTTCCTGCAAAGACAGTTCATACTGACATTAGTGTTAGATGCTGTCAGAGGACTTTGGGACTCAGCTATGTGGGCTCTGTGGCACGCAGTGTTGTCTCCTAAGTGGATGCAGCTCACTTATATTTTCTGTCCCCTCTAGTGCACTTAAGGACAGCCGATTCCCCCCCCTGACCCGAGAGGAGCTGCCCAAACTTTTCTGTTCTGTCTCCCTCCTTACTAACTTTGAAGATGCCAGTGATTACCTGGACTGGGAGGTGAGAACAGCTGCATTTGGAACTCTGCATCTCTCGTTGCATTTGGGTTCGGGTTAGTACATGGTAATGTATCTCCTTCATTGAGAGAGGGTCTAAAGCTGGGTCTAAAAAAAACCCGAACAACCAACCAAACAGAGAGAGAGAGAGAGAGAGAGAGAGAGAGAGACTAAGAATGAGAGAAAAGTTACTTCTCTCTAGGAGAGAAAGAAATGGAAAATCAGTACTCTTTGCTGTGAGCCAGGTGTGGTGACAGAAACCTTTAATCCCAGCACTCAGTGGACCTCTGTTTAAGACCAGCTTGGTTGGTTGAGTCAGGACTGCATAGTATGATCATGTCTGTCCACCTACCTTAGAAAAAGAGCCTCTGCTATTTCTTTCCAGTCTAATCTATTCTAGATTAAATAAGATCCATCTGATCTTTCTCCTATTAGTTAAGAAATAATGAGATGGCAGGTGTGGTGGTGACTGCCTTTAATCTCATCACTCAGGAGGCCAGCCTGGTCTACAGAGTGAGGTCAGAAACCTTGTCTTGAAGAGAGACAGAAAATAAAGAATGAGAACAAAACACTCCAGATGTCTCTTTACAAATCCCTGGAGAACAGTTTATTAGCATTCAGATGAGGGGGGGGGAAGGGAGAGAGAGAGAGAGAGACAGAGAGAGAGAGAGAGAGAGAGAGACAGAGAGAGAGAGAGACAGAGAGAGAGAGAGAAAGAGAACGAACTTATCTAGAAGCAGTTTGACATATACTTATAGTAGAGTTGGGCTAGAAGTAAAATACTTAAACTGTTTAGGTATGCTATTTCAGGAATTAATTTCTGCAACCTTCATATTCTCAGAGGTGCAACTACACACATATTTGATCTTCCCTTTGGTTTCTGTGCTTTAGAATTAATTAGCCGTGTAAAAAATTTCTTTTTCCAGACCTGGGTCAGGAAGCTCAGGAGACAATGTGGTTTCATATGTGGGTGATGTAAATGTTGTTAGAATCAGAAAATGCCATGTACTTGGTCCTCTTTTTCTGTAGGTAGGGGTCCATGGGATTCGGATTGAATTCATCAATGAAAAAGGCATCAAACGCACAGCCACATATTTACCTGAGGTTGCTAAGGAACAAGGTGAGTTGGACAGATGGCTACTGAGGTGTATAGTTAAAGGGCAGGAGAGAGAAGTACTCAGCTCCACTGCCACCAAGTATGGATGCCCTTCTTCCTCTTAGTTCCTACAGATTCCTGTAGGACAAAGGCCAACCGAAAGAAGACACTGGGAACTGGGGGTGGGGTGGGTGGGGGTGGAAGGGAGAAAAATAGCTTTCTAATGATTATGGCTTCAAATGTTTCCTTCCAATTAATAGTTCTATTTCTTTGCTCCCTTAAGCTTCAGTGATTATCACAGCAAAGTCCCAACAACTAGCTTGACAATGTTTTATTATCTTTTATTATAAAGAGAAGTGCTGTATTTTTAACTGAAATCTGTACATGGTATTATTTGGTAAAGTGTAAACAAACATCTTCTCTATAGCTTTTAAAGAGCTCAGTAGTTGACAGATGTGATGGCACATGACTTTAATCCCAGCACTGGGGAGGCACACACAGGAAAGATTTCTGTGAATCCAACACCAGCCTGGTCTACATAGGACTGGAAGGCCAGTCAGGGTTACATAGAGAGACTCCAGCAAACAAATACACTCAGTAGTTAATGAGTTCTAATTGGGGACAATAAAGGTAGGAAATGGGTTGGGTACATTTTCTCTTTGAAAGAGTATCTAGAATTCCTTTCTTGTACTTTCTGATATGTAACCCCATTTTCTTTCTTTCTTGGAATTAGTCTGGTTTTGAAAATAATATGTGAAACACAGTAATTGTTGGGTGTGAACCTGGAATAGAGAAAAATATCCAGTTAAGTATATTAATGAACTACTTATGTGGAAAGCGATCGCCTTGTTGGTTTTCATTGTGATTGTGTTTTAACTTGTTCAAAAAGCAGTGTGTATGTAGCATAAAAAAGGATGAGGTTTTTTTGTTTTTTGTTTTTTGGTTTTGTTTTGTTTTGTTTTGTTTTGTTTTTTTGGTTTTTTGAGACAGGGTTTCTCTGGGTAGTCCTGGCTGTCCTGGAACTCACTCTGTAGACCAGGCTGGCCTCGAATTCAGAAATCCGCCTGCCTCTGCCTCCCAAGTGCTGGGATTAAAGGCGTGCGCCACCACCGCCTGGCAAGGATGAGTTTTTAAGACATTTTGGTTAGGTCATAAATCCAATAAGCTCCTTTTAAAAGAATACCAAACATAGTTCTTAGTAGTTAGATATGAATTATAGCTCAGTAAAATAATCAAATTGTTTCTCCCATTTTAAAGTTGAGAATATTCAGAATTGAGAGTTTTTATAGTAATTGGGAGGAGGGGGTTCAATTTGATGTACTTTACTTTTTTTTTTTTTTTTTTGAGTCAGGGTTTCTCTGTATAGCCCTGGCTGTCCTGGAACTCATTCTGTATACCAGGCTAGCCTCAAACTCAGAAATCCACCTGCCTCTGCCTCTCAAGTGCTGGTATTACAGACGTGGGCTACCACTGCCCAGCTTTGTACTTTTGATGCTTAAAATGTGTAATACTGGGGGGCTGGAGAGATGGCCCAGTGCTAAAGAATGTGTACTGCTCTTGTCAAGGACCATATTTTGGTTCGCAGCAACGATCTCTAGCTTACAATTACTATCAACTCCAGCTCCAGGGACATCTAACCCCACTGCCATCTTTGGGCACCTGGACACCTTTTTTTTTTCCTTAAAGAATGAGGTACACAAGTCCTGACACTCAGGAGGTTGAAGTAAAAAGATTGAGTTTTTTGAATTTGAGCATAAACTGGGGTATATATATATTACAAGACCATGTATCCAAAACAACAACAACAACAAAACCCCAAACAAACAAAAAATAGTAAAGGACACTTAGCAATACTATAGATGTGAAGAACTTTTCTAAGGAAATAATTTTCTTACTGCTATCAGTTCTGTCATTCCAAGTATCAAACTGAATGAAAGGCAGTAAAAGCCACATAATTTAAACTTCCCTCCTGGGGGCTGGGGAGATGGCTAAGTGGTTAAGAACTGATATGATCTTCCAGAGGTCCTGAGTTCAAATCCCAGCAACCACATGGTGGCTCACAACCATCGGTAATGAGATCTGACATCCTCTTCTGAGGTTCTGAAGACAGCTACAGTGTACTTACATTTAATAAATAAATAAGCCGGGCGGTAGTGCCGCACGCCTGTAATCCCAGCACTCTGGGAGGCAGAGGCAGGTGGATTTCTGAGTTCGAGACCAGCCTGGTCTACAGAGTCAGTTCCAGGACAGCCAATGCAACACAGAGAAACCCTGTCTCGAAAAACCTAAATAAATAAATAAGTAAATAAATAAATCTTTAAAAAAAATCTCCTCTTGGCTGGAGGAATGGCTCGGCAATTAAGTCTTTCCTGCTTTTCCAGAGAACCGAGGTTTGAATCCCAGTATCCAAGTCTGCTTAGAACTTCAGCTCCAAAGGGGATCCTTTGTTTCTGGGATCTGGGATCTCTGTACTCTGGTCCAGACAGCCAAACAAACAAATACACACACATAATTTAAATAATTAAAAAAACCAGTTCCCTTCTTACTGTAGTTACATCTGCACAGGAGGCTGAGAAATTACTTGAAGCTAGAAGTTCAAGATCATCCTAGGTGGCTAGAGAGATGGCTCAGAGTTTGAGAGCATTGGCTGCTCTTCCAGAGGACTCAGGTTCAGTTCCCAGCAGCCACATGGCAGCTCACTGTCCATAACTCCAGTTCCAGGGGTCTGACACCCTCACACAGTCATACATGCAGGGAAAACACCAATGCATATTAAAATAAATAGTAATAACAACAACAACAAAAAAACAACAACAACAAACAAAACCCAGATGTGGTAGTTAGTAGCGCATGCTTTTAATCCCAGCATTTTGGAGGCAGAATGATCTCTGGGTTTGATGCCAGCCTAGTCTACAGAGAGTTCCGGACAACCAAGGCTACACAGAAAAACCCTAAAAAAAAAAAAAAAAAAAAAAAAAAAAAGTGATCCTTAGTGCTTTGCAGAAGACCTAGATTTGGTTCCCATCACCCATGCTGCTGCTCACCACATGTCACTTCACTTTCAGCAGATCCTACATCATCATTTGTCCTCATGTGTTCATGCTACCTCCAACACACACATGCCCAGAGATAAAAAGTAAAATCTAGGCACTGTAGTGAGACCCTGTCTTTCTAGTCTGCCTTTCTATAGAGCAGCCCTGGGTACATGAGCTTCGGAATTATACTTGGGTAATACCTGGTAAGAAAGAGCGGGGACTTGGGGACAGCATCATGGCACAATGAGTTATAATGTCTTGTGTCAGGGTCTTTGCTGGACTGTTAGTGAGGCTGATTTGCGTCCAGTGTGTGGACCATGGCTCAGTGCTTCCTTTTCCCCAGCACACTCTGTTTCTGGAATCCCATTTGTCTTCCTACACTGGTCGTATTGGAGCATGTTCCCCCATGTTTTAACTGTGTGCTGACCCTATTGTGGCTTGTTTTCCTCAGACTGGGATCAGATCCAGACAATAGACTCCTTGCTCAGGAAAGGTGGTTTTAAGGCTCCAATTACCAGTGAATTCAGAAAATCAATCAAACTCACGAGGTAAGCAGCTGCCCTATTTTCTCTGTTAGGTGTTCTTAGATGGGGTGTGAATACAGGATCTGTGGTGGGAAGGAGAAGAAAACAGTATTTGTACCCCTGAGCCAAAGGAGTTTGTGAGAGAGAGTCCTGAGGAAGCAGTGGCTGCAGAAGGGGAGACTCCCGGCTGTTCTTTGTCTCCCAGGCCAGCCTCACAGGACTGAAGCAGAGTTAGACCTGCAGGAGTGTAAGTGCAGGGTCACTTAAAAGTGCCTCTTCCTAGTCACTGTGCAGTCAGTGGGTCCCGTTTGGGGGACAGTACTTCTAGGGCGAGCTGGGAGTTTTATGGAACACATACTAACTTGGGTCTGTATCCCAGGCTCAGTTGTCTAACTGTGTAACCTGGGACGTTAGTTCATCTCCCTGAGCTGTTTCCTGTCTGTAGGATGTGAGTTGTAATTCCTTGAGGCTTTAAGGTAAGGTATAGTGTTTCCAGGCAAGGGCAACACTGAGGCGCTCAGTTAGTGTTCTACCCCTCGTGCTGATGTCGGAACAGAACAGTTAGCTTTGGTAGGCTTTTGCTCTGACCCTCATCTACAAATGCTGAGTCATCTATGCTAGCTTCACAGGTCTGTTTGGAAGATAACCCAGTGTTTTTGAATGCATTAAATTCCAAATATCCAGGGGCTGGGACTGCGGCTCAGTGGTAGAGCTTAATACATAGCATGCTCAAGGCCCTGGGTTCCATCTCCAGCTCCAAATATAACAATAGTCATAATAATAATAATTATAATAATAATAAAAACACTGCAAATACAAAGCATTACTACTATTACAATTTATTTGAACAGCCATTTCCCTGTCAAAATTCAGGAATAAGCACCTTGCAGTGGAGGAGAGATTACAGTGGGAAGGATGGCTCTGGGTAAGGACTCACCCAGCTCCTGTGCTCTGTAGTAGGCTCCATAGGTCTGTAACACCCATGCTTTGCATCCTGACTCATGGCTCTTTCCAGAGCAAAGCCAAAGTGCTATGAATTGTTCTGATGACCCCGTGATATGGCATATTCATCTGGGGAGTGAGACCTTCCTATAGCCAAGGATCCATTAACCTGCTTCATCAGAACTTGACCCAGAATTAGGTATCTATGCCCCTTTTAGTTATAACTTGTTTGTTGCTCTTCTACAAATTGAGGTTGCATTTCTGTCAAATTTATCTCATTTTTAACCTGAACTTAGATAACGCAGTTTACACTGGGTTTTGGTGAAGCCATCTTCCAATCTGTCACCCATGTAATTTGACGTTGAAATTCCTCATCCAGACCTGGCAGCAGATTGCTCCCCAGCAGCCTGTTGATAAGCATATGTAGCGTTCTGAGGTGGGGTGCGCTGAGATACACTCTCGGGGTGACCTGTGGTTGTGCTTTCCCATCTCGTTCATTTGTAATAACAGCATCATTTTTTCGTGCCGTCTTTTCATTTTCTGTAAGTAAGATTGCTCTTGGTCTTCCATCTTATTCTTTGAAACTGTGGGATAAACTTTTGGTTTTCTCTGAGTGACTCTTCACACTGATATATTTGGAGTTCTTAATACTTTGCCTGTTTCCTCATACAGGTATCGAAGTGAGAAGGTGACAATCAGTTACGCAGAGTATATTGCTTCTCGACAGCACTGTTTCCAGAATGGCACTCTTCATGCCCCGCCCCTCTACAATCATTACTCCTGACACACGGCTACATGACCAGTCCCACCCCCCTGTGGCCACCAATGGCTATGACATCATTGGAGCAGATGCCTCCTCCTCCTGGTCCAGTTACTTCTATTACTGCACCATTTTATGATGCTAGCTTCCGTTGCCAAGTCTGCCTCCTGCTGACTGGAGGGTGTGGGGATACATTGAAAGCAACAGAACACGAGGGGCCCAAGCCTTATATCAGCCTTTCCTCAATCTGGGGTTCTGTTGGATCAGGGCTCCCCAATAACCAGTGAGAATGGCTGTGTGGGTTCAGAAGACTGTTGTCTGGTGATTTCCCACATGTGTTGGCCACACACTGCAAACTGGAAGTGATGGTGATCCATGGAGGCTTCTCCCCTCCTCCACAGCCCAGCACATCAGTTAGATGTGCTCCCTGGCAGCCTGGGCAACGGAGACCAACAGGAACCACTTTTAGGTTGTTTTAAATTCCTTTTTTTAAACTTCCAGTTTATTGTGTACCAAGAGTTGGTCCACAACCTCCATGCTTCATAAGCGAACACCATGTTAGGGGTGAATGTGGGCAACATGAGCCCCTGTGAGTCCTGGACAAGATTCTCCTACCAAGATCAGAAGTCCTGTGGATGACATTTCGTTGTACAGTAAGCTGTGAAGGTTCTCATGCTTACGTGACTCTCAGCGGACATTCTGGTACTCTTCCTGCACTGAGGCTCCTGGTGTTGAACAGAGAGCTCTGGCATAGGCTGCTGAGGAGTGGAATGGAGATGCCCACACAGGTCCCAATGTCATCATCGTAAGCAGGTGTGAAAGGAGAGATCTCACCACCCGGCTACCTCAACTCTTTTCTGGTAGCAGTGCCTATGTAGCTGCCTCTAGGTTCTCAGAAGCACAGACATGTAAACAGGTGGTTGGGTTGGGCTTTAGGACATACTGTCACAGGAGAGCTTCCAGGGTCTCTGAGCTGGTTTTCTTCACAGGCAAACATCCCAAGGGACCTTTAGGGGAGTTCTTTTTTTCTGATTTGCCTGCAGAAGTAGGAAGACTTGATATATCAGTCCTCAGTAGGACTCTAGAACAATGCTGTGTAATAAAACAAGGTGAACCTTTAACTTGCCTACCATACTGGGACTCTTCACCTCACCAGTGCAAATGTCCAAACTGTTCGTGTTGCTCATTGAAACTCTTGACATTCCCTTTCCCATCTTTACTCATTCCAAAATAGCTGTTAGCAAATTCTTTTCACTCACTTGGTGGCAAAACGCATAGTACTAGGAGACTAGGGAGGTGCTTTGAAAGCTCTGTCTCAAAGGCACTGCTCAGGCAACCCGAAGGGAACGGCCGATGGAGGGACGGCTCCTGAGGATGACGCCTGGTTTTCAGCAGTGTGTGTAGAGAACGCAGGAGGCAGCTGTGGCCTCAGCTTGGTGAACATATGCTTTGATGTCTTCTTAGGATTGATGTGATGGCGCAGCTTTCCCAAATGGGCAAATATTGGAGTCCTAAGATCATCTGAGTCCCTGTGCCAGGAATGGAGGGAGGGAAGCAGGGCTACTCCCTATGTGCTAGGCTAGGCATCACCTCAAAGTTCCGGGCTTTTGTTTTTGTGTTTTTTCAAAACTGGGCAGAGGTTGTACCAGGATTGATGACGGACCTGGAATGGATGAGGGAAATGCTGATGACATTGGAACGCCCAGAATGCATGCCCCTTACTGCCAGGTT
Organism: Apodemus agrarius; assembly: GCA_964023405.1. Taxonomy (NCBI): domain Eukaryota; kingdom Metazoa; phylum Chordata; class Mammalia; order Rodentia; family Muridae; genus Apodemus; species Apodemus agrarius. The sequence goes on from OZ030021.1 coordinate 21,569,608, forward strand.
GGGTTCCTTCACATACATAGGATGAGGGGTCTCATGCTGCCGAGAGGAATGAAGGCTATGTTACTGACATGTGACAGCAGGTGCTCTCAGGTGCCATGGATTGATGCGGGGTGCTCAGCTCTGGACTGAGGCACCCACTTCCAATTTGTAAAACAGTATTGATACATAGGGCTACACTCATTACTGTTCAAGCGTTCTATGTTAAGAGTTGTTTAATTTCTAAAGATTTAAAGCAAAATGCAAAAAAAAAAAAAAAAAAAATGGTGCTAAACTTCACCCCTGAGCACTCTCAGTGAGACTGGTCATGCAAGCATCTACAGTGCCATGCTCTCAAGCCTGTTTTTCTTGTAGAAATGTTGCCCTATCTTGTCTTTCCCAATGTATAGTATGTATTTTATTTTATTGAGGGTGGGGTAGAATCCTTGCCATTTAAGATGAACAGAAAGACCCAAAAGGGTGGAGGTGGGGGAGTCAGTAAGCAAGAATCCAGCTGGCAGAGCCCAGCATCACACTGAAGTGGGCTCAGTGGTTTCGGAGTGAAGAAGCCTTACTCCCTGCACATTCCCTCATGTTCCCACAGCAGTCCAGCAGGACAAACGCTCAAGTTCCTCCTGCCTTGTCAAGGAGACTTGGAAATCAGGCAAGGAAAATTATTTGGCCCCAAAGAAATGGGCTTTATTGGTGTCAGCATATTCATTCACAAGTTGAAGTACACAGTCTTGGTCACCTCATGGGAACATGTGGCAGATAGCTCTTAGAAAAAAGGAACTGGATTGTCCACACGGGGGCTTTGCATAGGGAGGTAATGCTCTGGATTAGAACTGAGCTGCCTTCTACACGTTGACCAAAGCAGTGATAAGGGTGGGCCAGTCTAGGGCCAGTTGGTAGTGGAAAAGAACCGTATCCTGCCCTGGGTCTCTGTTAGCGACAGGCTGCAAGGGCCCCACTGCTCTCAAAGAACCAGCCAAACTGCTGGCTTGGTTTGGAATTTGTCTCATCCCTAGCTGTGAGTGCCTTTTGGTCTGGAAAGTTGGCTTGTCTCATCATACCCACAGCTAGGACATATACTCTGTAATTATGAATTGTCCTTGTTTTCCTGAGCTGAAAGCGAATGTCTTTGATCATTAGAGTTTGTCAGTGTTGGGTTGTTTCCACTGTGAGGTTCTTAAAATGTTTTTGCTTCATAATGTTAAAATAACATGTTAGAAACCCTTTAGAAAAAGGGTTTGTAGTTGAAACATTACATATATTTTACTGTTTATAATAAATCATCTATACAAAAGTCTTGGGTGTTAATTTTAATATTTTGAGCAAAATCTGTTTTCCACGCTATGTTACATCTACAATTTCACTAATGGTGTTACTTTCTATTGAGATTTCTGAAGCCTAGAAAACTATGTTCTAAACTGTGTGTTTATTTTTGTTTCCCCGAAGAGATTGTATGGCCTTCACTGCAAAGACTTCAGACCAATTATTTGTATCACACTTGGTTGCCTCTAGGCTATATAACTTCTGAGTACAAGTCATCAGAGTCCCGAATGAAGTATCGTAGAGAATAAATCACAACGGATAAAAACTGTCTCTGCCTCTTTGTAACCAGGTGACTTGAGTTATCGGAAACAGATTTTCAGTTTGTTGGTTGATGGTCCTCATAAGAGATCTGTCTGCCTCTGCCCCACAAGTGATGGGAATAAAGGGATGGGAAATAAACCAATCCCAGTAAAATTACCTGAGTAATTAAGATTCCTGAGTTGGGTGTGATAGAGCCATCCTTCAGTCCCAACTCTATAGTGAGAGACTGTTAAAACAAAACCATGAGATGGCTAAGCAGATGAAGGAGGTTGCCACTGAGCAACCTGAGGTTTAGCCCTGGGACATAATAGGAGAGAACCAAGCTATCCTCTGCCTCCTATGCATGTGGTCTGGCACACATACATGCACACAAAATAAGTGGCATGATAAAACCTTAAAGATTGTTAACATTTGGGATTAGAGGTATTTAAATATGTGGTATAAAGTTGGCCTTGTTTATTTAACCTCTGGTGAGGTTAATGTTGCTAATTCTTGGTAAGAGTAAGGATGATTAGATACTTTCAAAACTCTTTCCAACACTATGCATGGTAGCTCATATCTGTAACTCCATGATTTGGGAGACTGAAAGATGGAGTTCAAAGCCAGGATGAACTGCAGAATGAAATCTTGTGCCCACCCCACCTCCATCAACCTCCCCCAAAAACCTAATTAGTGGCACATGCCTGTAACCTCAGGCAGAATGATTGCTGTGAATTTGGCTACAAAGTAAAGCAATAATAATCATCTAGACTGGAGAAACGGTTCAATGGTTAAGAGCAATTGTTCTTAGAATCTGGATTTGGTTTTCAGCACCCCATCTGTAATTCTAGTTCCAGGGAATCTGGCACACACTTGTACCTTAGAGACTGTACACAATATACTGATAAATATGCTGGCAAACACCAGGACAGGTGTCCCGTGCCTGTAATCCCACCACTTAGAAGAGGCAGAGACAGGCAGAACTTTGAGAGCTCAAGGCCAGCCTGGTTTACAAAGTTGTAGGAGTGTCAGCTAGGGCAACACAGTAAGACCCTATCTCAAAAACAAAATTCCACTCCAGACTCCTGGCATGTTAAATGGAATTCAAACTCCAGGTTTATGATTGTGTAGCATGGTTTTTCTTTTGGGTTTTTCGAGACAGGCTGTCCTCAAACTCAGAATTCCACCTGACTCTGCCTCCCAAGTGCTGGGATTAGAGGCGTGTGCCACCGCTGCCCGGCGCTGTGACTCTTCAATACAGTTTCTCATCTTGTGATGACTCCCAACCATAAAATTATTTTCAGTGCTACTTCATAACTAATTTTGCTGTTGTGAGTCTTAATGTAAATATGTTTGGAGATAGAATCATAATGTAAATGTTTACTAAAGGGATCAAGAGCCACAACTTGAGGACTGGTGCTTTAGAACCTGGGCAAGTAGAGATAGGCAGTGTTTGTTTCAAGTCAAGATAAACTTTCTGAAGTTGCAGACATAACAAATGAAGCTTTGGGCAAGTCCAGCTTGGCAAAAATTAGTTTATTAGGGTTACTGACTAGAGTATGGCCAACTCACAGTTTACACTACTGAAAACTGCCAAAACTATACTTCAAGTTCTACTTCTGCCCCTGTTTGAGGGGTGGCAAGTTCTCATGTATTCTGACCAGGCCTTGAATTCACTGAACAGCTAAAATCTGCTAGGATTACAGATGAGCCTGCACCATCCCACTTCTATGAGGTGCTTGGGTCAGAGCTCTGGGATTCATGCTTGATAATAGGCAAGCACTCTACTGAGCTACATCTCTAGCTCCAAGATCCTATGATCTTATGTGGTTCTAAGTCTACAGCAGAATTCATGCAAACCTTGTAAGAGCTTCCACCTACTATTGATGAGTTAGAGGGTACTCAGGTTCAGAAGATCTGAGACACATATGGAGCCAGATCCTGGAAAGACATGTCTATGTGTGCTATGCTTTTGCTCTTTTACCTGTGTTAGAAGCCAGAGAACAGCTTTCCGGGGAGTTGACCCTTTGTTTAGTAAAGATCTTTCTTGCTGTTAGAAGACAGCTAGTTACTGAGAAGGTCAAAGGTACAAAGAAAAGGCATACAACCTTGAAGCCTATGTAAACCTTCCCTTTGTTATTAATTTAATCAGAGATAGAAAAAAAAAAAAAAAAAGGAGCCGGGCGTGGTGGCGCACGCCTGTAGTCCCAGCACTTGGGAGGCAGAGGCAGGCGGATTTCTGAGTTCAAGGCCAGCCTGGTCTACACAGCGAGTTCCAGGGCAGCCAGGGCTACACAGAGAAACCCTGTCTCGAAAAAGAAAAAAAAAAAAACTGTCTCGAAAAAAAAAAAAAAAAAAGGGGGCTGGAGAGGTGGCTCAGTGAGTAAGAGCACTGACTGCTCTTCCAAAGGTCCTGAGTTCAAATCCCAGCACCCACATGGTGGCTCACAACCATCCGTAATGATCTCTGACGCCCTCTGCTGGTGTGTCTGAAGACAGCTACAGTGTATATAATAATAAATAAATATTAAAAAAAAAAAAAAAAGGATGGAGCCTATTGGGAGTTTTGTGTGATTCTCCAAAGAAACTGTGACATCTAGGCTCAAAAACCTCCTTGATATTTCTGGAGACTGACTCTGTGTGTGAGTATGTGTGTGTGTTGTCTTTCTGAGGATTGATCCCAGGGCCTCACACATGCTAGGCAAATACTCTACCATTGAGTTATATCCCAGCCTGGAGACCTGGGCTGTTTGTTTAATTTATGTATTTGTGTACCTGTATCTGTGTGAGCATATAACTTTTGGGAGTTGGTTGTCCTTCTACCATGTGGGTCTCAGACAGGTCATAATCATTGGCAGTAATGATACCACTGAGTCATCTTGTTGGCCCGAGATCTGAAGGTTTTGTAAGTTTGAGACAGGGCTTCGCTATGTAGCCTGGGCTGGCCCAGAACTCACTATGTAATCTTTTTTTTTTTTTTTAAGAATTATTTATTTTATGTATATGAGTACACTTGTAGCTGTCTTCAGATACACCAGAAGAGGGCATCAGATCCCATTACAAATGGTTGTGAGCCACCATGTGGTTACTGGGAATTGATTTTTTGGTTTTTTTTTTTTTTTTTTTTTTTTTTTGGTTTTTTGAGACAGGGTTTCTCTGTGTAGTCCTGGCTGTCCTGGAACTCACTCTGTAGACCAGGCTGGCCTCGAACTCAGAAATCTGCCTGCCTCTGCCTCCCAAGTGCTGGGACTACAGGCGTGCGCCACCACGCCCAGCTTCAGGTTGCTGGGAATTGAATTCAGGATCTCTGGAAGAGCAGTCAGTGCTATTAACCACTGAGCCATCTCTCCAGCCCCCCACTATGAAATCTTAACTATAGAGAACCATCTGAATTTGCCACCCCCACCCCACCAGATCTTCAGTTTAAAGGTCTGCTCAGCCTGAGGCAATTCAACTTCCAAGATGGTTTCCATCCTGTTGTGGTGATAAGATAGTAGAATACTATTTTGTCCCTGAGAAATTCTGGTCATGTCTTGCTTCAGCACCCTGGGAGGACAAGTTTTCTAAATCTTTGTTAAAGTAAGTCCACCTTTTTGTTAGTTTGTTTGTTTGCTTTTGAGACAGGTTTTCTCTGTAGCACTGGCTGTCCCAGAACTCCCTGCCTGGCCTTGAACTCAGAGATCCATCAGCCTCTGCCTCTGGAGTGCTGGGATTAAAGGGATGCACCATCACTACTTGGCCAATAAATCCATCTACACAAGACGAGATGGCTGGAGAGTTAGCTCAGGGGTTGAGAACACTTGTTCTTTCAAAGGACCCAGATTCAAGTCTCAGTACCCACATGGAAGCTCACTACCTCCTTGGTCACCCAAGCACACAAATGGTGCACAGACATACAGGCAGGCAAAACACATATGCATTCAAAATAACAAACAAATCTAAGGAAAGTATCTAAAAACCCAAGGTGACATTTTACAATGCCAGAATCCTTGACAGGAGCAAAGATGAAGTGTTGGGGAGCTGGGTCAGTGGGTAAAAGGCCATTCGGGTTGGCAGTCAGGAGTACCTGTCAAGCTTAACCTCCAGAAACACAGAGTTCTGAAAGCTAGAGGGCATGGTGCTTTGGTAAGAAACTCATTACACAGGCATCCTGGTGGATGCATACAAAAGGGAGAGAGACCATGAGGAAGGTGAGATGCAGAGTCTGCTGTAAGAAGACTCTCATGTAAGAAGTACATTAATTCCTCCTAAGGCATGCCATTAGACCTCACTGCTGCTTTTTTTCTTTTTTCTTTTCTTTTTCTTTTTCTTTTCTTTTTTTTTTTTTTTTTTGGTTTTTCGAGACAGGGTTTCTCTGTGTAGTCCTGGCTGTTCTGGAACTCACTCTGTAGACCAGGCTGGCCTCGAACTCAGAAATCTGCCTGCCTCTGCCTCTGCCTCTGCCTCCCAAGTGCTGAGATTACAGGCGTGCGCCACCACGCCTGGCCGACCTCACTGCAGCTTAAAAAATCATTGAAACACTTTTTATAGTTTGTGTGTATGCACACACGAATGCACCATGGTACATGTATGAAGGACAGAGGACAACTTTTGGGAGTCAGTTTTCTCCTTCTACCATGTGTATAGCAGAAATCAAACTCCACTCCTCTCTGGCTTATTGACAAGTGTCTATACACACTGAGGCATCTGTGTGTATGTGTGTGTGTGTGTGTGTGTGTGTGTGTATACATGTTCATATGTATGTAGGTACACATGTATCTTTGTACATGGCAGAGAACAGCGTTGGATGTCATATTCAGGAATACTAGCCAATTCCTTTGAGACAGGTCTCTCAGCGTCCTTGACTGACAATCAGGCTGGGCTGACTGGCCAGTGAGTCTTTGGGACTGTATATATCTTCTTCCTCCTCAGTGCTGGGACATGGAACACTTTATGTGGGATCCAAGGATCTATAACAAAGTACTGGTGGCCATCCAGGAGACCATCAAGCTCACTCCCTGATACTGACAAAGAACTGCACCCCAGGGAAAGACAGAAGACCAAGTCCTAGAGAAAGGGAAAGTACCAGACTTATCCCTAGGGCTAAAAGCCTAAAGCTTGGAACTCCTGAATGGACTCTGGTTTGAGTGTTTTCTAGGTCCCCTGGGCCCTCCTCTTCCCACTATGGTCGGTCCTGTTTAGAGGCCTTTCTCCAAGCTTTCCTGCATTCCTCCCAATGTCTTCTGTGAAGAAGAAACGGCAATCTAAGGGAGCCTGCTTTTTCTTTCCTTGTCCACCTCTATCCTGCAAACTCTCCCCGATGGAATTTGGGGCCACATGCTTGCAAAGGCCAGCACTGTGAACTGAGCCACTGCTCCAGTTCTACCTAGTCCCTACATCGTAAACAGCTCTGGCCTCCAGTACAGGAAGCCTTAGGAGATGTGTTGTAGTGGCTCTTGCTGACTCTATCTGGAATGAAGGCTGACCTGGTTCTTGGCTTGAGGCATAGTGACTAAGAATCCCAGGAGATTAAGACAGGGAGATCTCTGAGTTCAAGGTCATCTGGGACAAAGCAAGTCCCAGATTCAGGCGTGGTGGCACACACCTGCTGGAGACCTACATAAGGACATTGGAATAAGGAAGAATCACCATCTCTCTTCTTCACCTGCTTGCCTTGTAGGACTGAGCAACTGCTAGATCCTTGGACTTCCATCCACAGCTGCTGCTGACCATTGTTGGGGAGTTGGACTACAGACTGTAAGTCATTGACAAATTCCTTTACTATAAAGAGACTACACATACGTTCTGTGACTCTGGAGAACCCCGACTGACACATTCATTTAAACCATATCCAAACTTCAGGGTCTTGAGCTTCCCTTGGCCCCTTCTCTGACTTTCTGTTAGATTGCTTGTCAGACACCGCACTCACTAGCTGAGCTCATGCTGAGGGCAGATTTTTACCCAGTTCATCATTTTAACCTCATGACCTTACAGATGGCTTATAATAGTTTCCTAAATGAAAATGCCATGTACAGGCCAACCTGTGAGATGTCACTTATGTTCTTGTTACTCTTTTTTCTATGTCTAGTGATTTCTCTCCCCCTCCCTCCCTCCATCTATCTTTTTCTGTGCGTGCATGTGCACTGACTCTTCAGCCCCTTTCTACTACCTAGATGTAGTATGACCATGAACTATTTCACTGAATATCTCTGTAGTAGTTCTGATAAGTCAAGCATATGTTATAAATTTGTTTTTTGCTATAAGGTTTATTTATTTTATGTGTATGGGTATTTTTGTCTACATGTGTGTCTGCACACTAAGACCCCATGGGACTACAGTTATAGACCGTGAGACATCATGTAGATGCTAAGAATTGAATCCCATGACCTCTGTAAGAGGTCTAATGCTGGCGGATCTCTCCAGTCTTAATGTGACTTCTCACATGCTGTTCAGGAAAGCACTGTGAAATGGTTAACAAGCTCTGTCAATACTATATAACCATTTATTTTAACCAATGCATTCCTTCTACAAATATAGATACATAGTGTTTTGTAAAACTCACTTTATTCACAAATCAAAAGACTACCTATTCTCGGGCCAGTGAGATCATGCAGCAGATAAAGGCCTTTGATATGCAATGCTGATGACCTGAGTCCAACCCCCGGAACCCAAGTAAAAGTGGAAACAGAGAACAAATTCCACAAAATCCTCTAATCTCCTGTGCACCACAGTCTATATGGCCCTACATAATAAAAATGCATATACTTGTCCTGTAATAAATACTTCTATCAATTTTAAAGAGATTTACTTTCTGTGTATGTGAAGATTGTGTATGGTGTGTGTGTGTGTCCTCCAAAAGAGACCAGAAAGTGCTTTGGATCCCTACTAGCTGAAGTCTCAGGAGATTGTGAGCCATCTAGTGTGGGTTCTGGGAAATGAACCCAGGCCCCTGAAAGTGTTAACCACAGAGCCCTCTCTCCAACTCCTTCAATTGAGTTTTATTAAAAGTTAGCAGGGTTTACTCGTGTGCTCTACTGAACCAAGCGCTAGAGAAGATTTTTTCCCCTTATTGTACAGATTTTGTTTTTCTTTAAGTTGAAAATAACATCACTTTTTCATTTAGCTTTCTACTTATCTTTCAAATGTCCCAACAGAAATGCTGAAGAGCTCTCAATATTAATGTTCACCTGCTCAGAATTTTTTCTTTCTTTTTTTTTCTTTTCTTTCTTTTTTTTTTTTTTTTTTGTTTTTTTTGTTTTTTTGTTTTTTGTTTTTTGTTTTTTTCGAGACAGGGTTTCTCTGTATAGCCCTGGCTGTCCTGGAACTCACTCTGTAGACCAGGCTGGCCTCGAACTCAGAAATCCACCTGCCTCTGCCTCCCAGTGCTGGGATTAAAGGTGTGTGCCACCATGGCACAGTTTCTTTTTTCAATAGGATGGACTGTAACCTAAGTTGGCATGGATTCTGGGACTTTACTAAATAGCCACGCCTCTCTGTGATTTTTTTTTTTTTTTTTTTTTTAAAGAAGGGCTCACTATGTAGATCTGCCTATCGTGAAACTATCAAACTATCAATTGGTAGACCGGGCAGCTTCGAACTCAAAAGATCGGCCCGCCTCTGCCTGCCTCAGGCAAGCTGGGATTAAAGGCATACGCCACTGCAAACCGATCTGCTTCAACTCTATCCTCGCGCCCAGTGGTTTTACTTCATGGCCACCACACCGGGGTTGGTCTTTTTTTTTTTTTTTTTTTTTCCCTTAACATAATCAATCATTGAAAGAGATTTCAGTATGTTTCTGTAGTCACCTACCCAGCTTTTCATCATAGGCCATTCCTGGGATCAGGCGCTTAGTTCACTCCTGAACCTCACTTTCTTCTGAAATGGCTTACTTGACGCTCCGAGGCCCCACGGCAAGCGCGTGTTGCCGAAAATAAACAATCTCCAAGCGGGCACTACAGAACCCCACCTCCAACGACCGGAAGCCGCTAGGACTGCGCCCGGCCCGCCTTCCTCGCGGGCAGTCTGGGTTCCGGGTAGATTAGTTCCCGTCGGACCTCCCCCTGCTCCGCCCTCTCAGCTTCCTAGGCCCCGCCCACTCGGCCCCGCCTTCGAGGAGTCCGCCTTCGCGGCGTCAGTGGCTGCGCGTCCTAAAGCAATGGCGGCCGGTGGAAGCGATCCTCGGGCTGGCGATGTAGAAGAAGACGCTTCCCAGCTCATCTTTCCCAAAGGTAGGATCCGGGACAGTTCGACTCTGAGGGGACACAGCCCTTGAGTTATAGTCGTTATCCGCGCCCTGTCCACAGAGAGCATTCGGGCCTGGCCCTGGCTCCGCGAAGGGTAGCGAAGGGCTACGCACAGGGGATTGATTGGTTAGCGTGGCACGAGTGAACCCTTGCGTGGTTTAGTTAGTTCCACTACACCCAGCAGTTTTGTTTTGTTTTGTTTTGTTTTTTTCGAGACAGGGTTTCTCTGTGTAGCCCTGGCTGTCCTGGAACTCACTCTGTAGACCAGGCTGGCCTCGAACTCAGAAATCCGCCTGCCTCTGCCTCCCAAGTGCTTTGATTAAAGGCGCGTGCGCCACCACTGCCCGGCCCTTAGTTTTGTTTTTGAGGGTGTCTTTTATTCGGTATCCTAGGTTGGCCTCCACCTTATCACATCCCTACCCCATCCTCCTGAGTTTTAGAATTAAAGGCTTGCGCCATCACTCTTGCTTTTTTTAGGGAGATTTTTAGTTATGCCCTTTTCCTTTCATGCAAAAGACAGATCTGGAGCAGAGGTCTCATTTCAAAACTGGCAGCTAATAGAAACGGAGTTATGGTCCTCTCACAGTGCTAGTCAAAGTATTTCAAGATCTGTGGGTCAGAAGTGGCCCCTGCCCTGCCTGGCCTCTTCGGAGAAACACTCTTACCATTGGCTTCGGGACCCTCGTAGCTTTTCAAGTTAGGAAGAACGAATGGGGGACAAAGTGGGTTCCAGTTTGGGATGACTGGAAGGCAGAGGCAGGGTGATCTCTGTGTTTGAGGTCAGCCTGATCAATTAATGATCCTTTTGTTGGATGCGTTCCAGCCTCCTGCTACTTGGAGCTTTCAGTAGAATAGTTTGAGTCCAAGAGTTCGAGGCTAGTCTGGGCATTACTGCTCATGCTGTGCGGTTGTGAGTTTTGTCTCAGGCAGTCAAGTCCATACTGGCCTGGGACTGAATAGGACGGCAAGGGTAACTTTGGACTTCTCATTCTCCTGCCTTTACTTCCACCGCGCTAGAGCTCGGTTTGCCGAGGTGAGCCGCCCAGGTTTAGAGACTATATTAAGGGTTGTAGCATTAGGTTGAGAACCACTGGTTTAGAGGGAAGAAAGGGAGGGATAAGATGATGTAATCATCTCAGAAATAAAAGCGATAAGCCAGGTGGTGGGGGCCTTTAGTTCCTGGACTCCGGGAGGCAGAGGCAGGCTGATCTCCACGAGTTTGAGGCCATCCCGGAATTTAAAAAAAAAAATCCCAATAACCTAGGCAGTGGTGGCATACCCGTTTAATCCCAGCACCTGAGGTCGATCCTGGTGGATCACTTGAGCTCAAGGCCAGTATGGTCGACAGGAGTTCCAGAACAGCCAGAGCTACACAGAGAAACTCCAGCTTAAAAAACAAAAACAAAAACAAAATAATTGTGGCCATCCATGAGTGTGTGTGTATAAGACTTAAGGTACCACATTCCCTAGAGCTATGGTTATGGGCAGTTGTGAGCTATTTGAATTGGATGCTGGGAACTGAATTTGGGTTTTTGCCCTCTCAAGCACAGTCTTCTGTCGTCTGTGTCTTCCCTCCTTCCCCTTCATTCTTTGAGACAGGGTCATATAGCACTGGCTAGCCTCTTTCTCTGCTCCCAAGGGTTGGGATTGCAGGCATATGCCTTATGTGGTGCTGTGCGTGGGACTCATTGCTTTGTGCACACTGGAGAAACATTCTACCTACTTAGCCACACCCCCAGCCCAGAGAGCGACGTTTACTTATGTGTGTGGCATGCATGGCCATATGTTCCTGTGCAGGTGCTTATAGAGGCCTAGAGTTGATGTTGAGTAACTTCCTTGAGTATTTTTCCACTTGCAGAGGCAAAACCTCTTGCTGAACCCAGAGTGCATCAGTTTACCTAGTCTGGTCATGTTGCCCCAGGAAATCAATCCCCTGTCTCTTCCTACCAACTGCTGTATTATAGGAGCCCTCTATGCCTTTTGTGTGGGTTCTGAGGATCCTAACTCTGCTTCTCACACTGGAGTGGCAAGTACTTTATCCATTTCTTCATTCGCCCAGCCCCAGAAAGTGATGATATTGTTTGTCTTTTGTGTATATTTTAATTGAGATGGAGAATCCGTTCTTAAATTTTTATATATACGGATTATTTTGCCACCATGTATATCTGCATGTATTTATGGTGCCCATAGAAGCCAGAAGTATATGTTGGATCGCCTGGAACTAACTGGACTTAAAGATGATTGTGAGCCACCTTGTTGGTGCTAGGGACAGAACAACTCTTTTTTTTTTTTTTTTTTTTTTTTTTTGGTTTTTCGAGACAGGGTTTCTCTGTGTAGCCCTGGCTGTCCTGGAACTCACTCTGTAGACCAGGCTGGCCTTGAACTCAGAAATCCACCTGCCTCTGCCTCCCAAGTGCTGGGATTACCACCGCCCGGCTGACAGAACAACTCTTATCTGGAAGATTAGCCAATGCTGTTAAGTGTTGAGCTGTCTCTCTGGCTCCTATCTTACTGTTTTCAATTTTATTTTTATTTTAATTGCCTGTGCAGGTACCTGAAGAGGCCAGCGGTGCTATGAGGTGTCTGATGTGGGTGCTGGGAGTTCCTTTGGAAGAGTAGCATCTGCTCATTTCTCCAGCCTTCTGGTTTTGATTTTTGGTGTTTGGTGTTTTTTTTTTTTTTTAAATCTCTATGTATTTCTGGCCATTCTGCAGCTCATTAATAATTGATCAGGCTGACCTCAAACACAGAGATCATCCTGCCTCTGCCTTCCAGGTGCTGAGACTTTTAAAAGTGTATTTTCAGTTCCCACTTGCTCCTCCTCCAGAGTTTGAGACGGCGGAGACACTCCTGAACTCTGAGGTTCACATGCTTCTGGAGCACCGGAAACAGCAGAATGAGAGTGCGGAGGACGAGCAGGAGCTCTCCGAGGTCTTCATGAAAACCCTGAACTATACAGCCCGTTTCAGCCGGTTCAAAAACAGAGAGACCATTGCCAGCGTTCGTAGGTGAGTTCTATAAGTTCAAAACCAAAATCTACTTACGGCTTACGGGTGCTGTGGCTACTTGTATGTCTGTGCACCGTGTGTACAATACCCACAGAGGCCAGATTTGGGCGTTAGATGCCCAGCACTGGAATTGTAGGCTGTTGTGAGTCACTGTGTAGGTGCTGCGACTCAGAACTCAGGTCCTCTGAAAGAGCAGCTGTCAGCTGCTGAACCCTCTCTCTGGCCCTACAAAACAGTCTTACTATTATAGACTCTCATGAAAGATAGAGGCTGTAGGATCCAGGGGTTCAAGGTCAGCCTTAGCTGCGTAGTAGGTTCAAAACCAGCCTTGACTACATGAAACCCTGTTTTAAAAACCGCTGATTTTTGTTTTTTGCTTTTTAAAAACAAAATCGGGGCCAATGAGACTGCTCAGTGGGTAAAACATGCTTTAGCCAGGAGCTGGTGGCGCACCCCTTTAATCCAGCGCTCAGGAGGCAGAGGCAGGCTTATCTCTGAGTTCGATGCTGGCCTACTCGATAGAACAAGTTCCAGGACAGCCAGGGCTACTCAGAGAAACTCTGTCTAGAAAAAACAAACAAGGCCGGGCCGTGGTGGCACGCGCCTCTAATCCCAGCACTTGGGAGGCAGAGGCAGGTGGATTTCTGAGAGAGGCTAGTCTGGTCTACAGAGTGAGTTCCAGAATAGCCAGGGCTACACAGAGAATCCCTGTCTCAAAACAAAACAAAACAAAACAAAAAAAGGAAAAAGAGAAAAAAAAAAAAAAAGAAACAAAGGCAAAAAGGCAAATAAACAGGCTTTCTGTGTAAGCTTGTGACCTGAGCTTCTATAGAAACCCAGATGCACCAGAAGCTCTGAGAACGAATTCCCAAAAGTTGCCCTCTGAGCATGCATGCTTACACACATACACATACAAACACAACAAATGGCTTAATAAGTAAACCACACACAAATACTGAAAAACACCCCAGCCCGGTATAGTGGTGTATGCCTTTAATCCCAGAATTTAGGAGACAGAGACTGGAGAATCTCTGTTTGAGACCAGCCTGTTCTACATAGTAAGACTGCATAGATAGAACCTGTTTAAAAAAAAAAAAAAAAAAGTAGGGCTGGAGAGATGGCTCAGCGGTTAAGAGCACTGACTGCTCTTCCAGAGGTCCTAAGTTCAGATCCCAGCAACCACATGGTGGCTCACAACCATCTGTAATGAGATCCGATGCCCTCTTCTGGTGTGTTTGAGGGCAGCTACAGTGTACTTATATATAATAAATAAATAAATCTTTAAAAAAAAAAGGAATTGGGGGCTTGAAGGCGCCCCCCCCCCCCCCCGAAAATTTTGCCTACAACCAAAAGGCTCTCAGCTTTCACTCAAAGTCAAAATGTTCTCCTCTGCATCACAAATTTTGGGGTTACTAGCATATGCCATCATACACTCACTGCCCTCCAGGTAGAATTTCTTGTATCATCTATTTTTTATTAAACACACACACACACACACACACACACACACACACGACAGCTGATTTCTTTGTATACCTTGGCTGTTATATATAAGCTTTTGAGCAGAGTCTCACTATCTAGCCCTGGCTGGTCTAGCAGTCAATATCAGACCAGGTTATTTTCTGTCTCACAGACATCCACCTCCTTTGAGATTGAAAGTGTCCAACACCACAAGTTTGTTTGTTTGTTTTAGAAAAAAAATATGTTATTATCATCATCATCATCATCATCATCATCATCATTATTATTACTGAGAGAGATTTGTATCTCTGTAGACCAGGCTGCTGTGAGCGTGTGCCATCAGGCACAGCAAATCATTTTTTTAATGTTATTTTGCTTATATGTATATACATGTTTGTCTGTATGTGCACCATGTATATTTAGTGCCAACACTAGCAGAGACCAGAGAGGAGTTGTAGACATGGAGCCATCCAGCGTAGATGCGAGGAGCCTAGCTCGAGTCCTCTGAACATTAGCAGATGCTTTTATGCTTTCACTGCTGAACCATCGCTCCAGTCCCCCGGAATATATAAGTTCTTTCTCAAAAAACCATTAAAAAAAAAAAGGAATATGTAAGCTCTTACTACATTCATTTTGAAACCAAACTTATTCTAGTAAGCTTTATTTTATAGTGTAGGTTACTGAAATCCTGAAGATACAGCCTATACACAGATTTGCACAAAGGAGCATTTGGTGTATTTATTTTCAAAGTTAAGGGAGAGGAGTTTCCACATGAACATATTTAATAGACCAGCCAACCAGCTCTCCTGTGTTGTTTGATATTGACTTATCAAAGGCAGTGGGTAGAGCAGAGAGCTAGAGAGTCACTTCCTGGAGGCAGACTTTTTCATATTTATTAAATTATTAAATTTTTTATTTAAAATTTTTTTTAATTTTATGTTTATGAATGTTTTGCCTCTGTCTATACAAGTGCCCAGTCCACATGGAGTCCGCATGGGGTGTAAGATCCAGTGGGTCTGGGACTTCAGACCTCTGTGCGCCACCATGTGGACACTGTGAGTCAAGTCCACACCCTCTGCAGAGAGCAGCTCTAAGTCCTGCGTCCCCTCTCCACCCGTGATGACACGCGTCTCTTTGCCGTGCTGTGCTCTCTTCAGGGCTCGTGGCTCTGCCTACTGTTTTTCCTTTTTTTTTTTTTTTCCCCCTGGAACTTTTTGATAGGGTAGGAACAGGCAGTGGCTTCAAAGGAGGATTCTGATGCCCACATAACCATAATCAAAGATTATAAATACTTTTTCTCAACTACATTTGATCTCCTTTCTGCTATTGATGAATGATTAGCATTTGACCAGCACTGGATGAGGATGTGATTTTGGTTTTTAATAGTATATAACTACACATAATAACGGGTTCCATTGTGACGTTTTATTCAGGTATATAATATATTTTGATCTTACTCATTCCCCCCATTACTGCCCCTTTCAGTACCCCTCTCAATTCATCTTTCTGTGTTTTTATTTTTGCCTACAATCAGCTTGCTTCTCCAGAAAAAGTTACATAAGTTTGAGTTGGCCTGTTTAGCCAATCTTTGCCCTGAGACTGCTGAAGAGTCCAAAGCTCTGATCCCAAGGTTAGTACAGACGGGGTAGATCTTGTCTCTGTTATGTAGATTTCGGTAAGTCAAACGGCAGATCTGAAAGTTGCATGCATTTAACATCTGGGTTGGTGACATGCCAGCATTGAATTGGAATGTAACTGAATGGTGTCTGAGATAGGATTTGGGGGTTGGTTTTGTGGTTTGTTGGTGGCGGTCTCGGGTAACCAAGGCTTTCCGGAAACTCCTGATTATCCTGCTTTCACCTGTCAATTGCTGGGATTACAGGTGTGGACGATCATGCTGGCTTAAGAATGGCTTGAGTTTATTCCATTAATTGTGTATGTGTGTGTACACATGCATGTCTCTGGGTGTGTGCACATATGCATGTCTATGGGTGTCACATTAAGTACATGAGGGTCAGTGGACAGTTTCTCCCCATTTACTAGGTAGGTTCCCAGATCAAACTCAGGTTGTTAGATTTGGTGGCAAGCAACCTTTATCAGCTGAACCATCTTGCCAGCCTGAGACTAGTCTTATACCACAGGACAGGAGGAATGGGGAACAGAAAAGGGGGCTAGGAATATGCAGCCCAGTGGGAGAGCTTGCTTCTTGTGTGTGCGTTTGATCTCCTAACACCTCACCGAGGAGCATGAGAAACAGGCAGAATTCTCCTACATGCAGGCAGTAGCAGAGCATATAACTGAATCTAGTGAAGTCAGTGTGACTACTTCCCTTAGCCAAAAGGTATTCCAGTATTCGCTGCTGTGGTATTGGTAATGACAGGTATTGGACACAGTCATGAAGTCACTCAACAAGTGAATGACTACAGACTGAATCATTGCAGGGCCTGGCAGTGCGTGTTTCTAACCCCAGCAGAGGCAGGCAGATCCCTGTGACTTCTAGGGTAGCCAAGGTTACATAATGAGACCTTGTCTCAAAAAAAAAAAAAAAAAAAAAAAAAAAAGCCAAGCTAAAACAAACAAAAATTAAGCCAGGCACTGGTGGTGCACTCCTGTGTTCCCAGCACTCTGAGAGGCAGAGGCAGGCTGATTTTTGAGTTGGAGGCCAGCCGGGTCTGAGTGAGTTCCAGGACAGCCAGGACTACACAGAGAAACCCTGTCTCAAAAAAACAAGATAAAAGAAAAAACCAAAAATCAATCAATCAATCATTCATGTGTGACCGTTGAAGCTTTTAAAAATCTTTTCCATACTTATAACTTTTTATTGCTTCTATAAAGGAATGTCAGAAGAAATTCAGTTTAAAGGTAGTAGAGCTGAGTGAGCTGTCCAAAGGTGACCTTCCTTTGAAAATCAGTGTGGGGAAACTTGCAGTGGCTAAGTCACTTAAATGTCTTGGTTTTCTTTAGCCTTGAAGGGCGATTCGAAGATGAGGAACTTCAGCAGATTCTCGATGATATCCAGACGAAGCGCAGCTTCCAGTACTAACCACCAGGCGGCGCCACTCTGCTCCTTGAGCCGGCTCCAGCCAGCAGCACCTCAGCCCGCACCCTGGGTGGGCCTCGTGCAGGGACCTCTTTCATAGTTTTTGCCTTACTGAGATAGAATGTCTTTCTGTAGTTCTTAGAGTTGTTACAGTCCTCCTGCCTCAGCCTCCCAAGTGCTGGGATTACAGGTGCGAACCAACACTTTCGGGGCGTGGCTTTGGAAGAGGACAGCGGAGGATGCCCTCGGTGCTCTCCACAGTGACTGGTCTTCAGGTCTCGCTGCAGCCGCCTAAGGGCTGCTGTGCTGGTGTGATGCGGTGCTGCACTGGGGGGTGGGCTGGTGGGAAGACATTTATCAGCTGCCGCTCACTGTGGTTTCTTGGACCCCATGTTTTATGTTTTGTTCTTGACATTTCAGTTTTTAAATGTCAATATATTTTGTAGTTTTTTGAAGCTAAAATGATTTATAAAAAAACTTGTATAGGCAAGGAATGTTTTTACTCTGTTGTAAAGATTACCTGCAAGTTATTCCCTGATCCCCAACTCATGCGCCATGGATCGTGGACCCCTCCCCATAAACAAATACAGTTCTTAAAAAAAAAAATCAAATAATGCTAGTGTTCTGGTTTCTCTCTTGGTGGTAAGTGCTGTTACCCACTGGGTCATCTTGCTAGACCCTAAATTATTTTTATTTTATTTATTCATTTTTACAATTTAAGAGATTAGACCCGAAGTCTTGTATGTGCTAGAAAAGTGCCGTCCCATCGAGCAGCGTTCTAGCCCTGGAGTTGCTTCTGTTTCTGTTTGTGTGTTGTACATATGTATGTGCAAGTGTGTGCGTCCGTGTGAGGCGACTAGCAGAGGTCAGGGGGTGTTCCCCCCTATTTCTGCCCTGAGGGGGTCTGTCTCACTGAACCTAGGTCTAGCCTAGATGACCAAGAGCCCCAACACCCTGTCTTCACCGTCTCCTCGTGCTTGTCGCTGGGGGTTCAGGCATGCGCAGCTGGGGCCCAGCAGGCTTCCCACTAACTTTAGTTCTAACAGACGACTCAGGCCTTCACGCACGGCACGTGACCTTCCTCCCTGAGCCAAGCCCCCCCCCCACCACCACCACCCTGCAATGCTTAAAGAACGAGAGACAGCTGACTGAAAGAACTGCCACCACTCTGCGTGCCCTGGAGACAGGAGGGAAGCACGCCACGGGGGTGGGGGGTGGGGTGAGGGGTGGAGTGGGGGGGTGAGGGGGGGCTTCCTCAGGCCCTTAGCCTTGTGGTAGACGTCCTTCTTCCTGGGGGAAGGGGCTGTCTTGGAGAATGTATTTGAAATGGCCTTGAAGAGTTCATATTATCACCTTCAAATTAAGATCTTTCCTTCATAGGCCAGATTGGAAGACCTAACTCCTCAGGAGAGATGGCTAACCCAAGCCTCTGGGCCAGTACCGAGTGACAGGTATTCTCTCACAGAGGTGATATGGTAGGAGTGAGTAATTGCGCTTCCATCTCAGTGCTAGAGATCAGGACCTCTGTGTCCTCAATCGTAAATCCCAGCCTCTGGAGTTTGAAGTCAGCCTGGTGTTATGCCCAGAGTGGGCGGGGCCTTTCCCATCAATCATTTATCATGAAAAGACCTCCACAGATTGGCCTGCAAGCCAGTCATTTCCAACTGTGATTCCTTCTTCCTAGATAACTAATTTATGGTGGCACATGTTTGTAATCCCAGCACTTGGGAGGCAGAGGCAGGCGGATTTCTGAGTTCGAGGCCAGCCTGGTCTACAGAGTGAGTTCCAGGACAGTCAGGACTACACAGAGAAACCCTGTCTCGAAAAACCAAAAAAAAAAAAAAAAAAAAAAAAGATAACTAATTTATACGAAGTTGGCAAAAAAAAAAAAAAAAATCTAAATAGCACAAATTACCCCTTGTCATTAGATATAAACTAATAACCTGACTTGGAGAGATGGCTCAACTATGAATACCAGCTGCTGCTTCCAGGGCACCTGGGTTTTTTGATTCCCAGCACCTACCTTGTGGCTCAACCATTTTAAACTTCTGTTTCAGGGGTCCCACACCCTTTCCGGTCTCTGGGCACTGCTTGCAAGTGGCACAGGTAAAATACCCACACATAAGACAACAATTCTTAAAGCCTTTAAAAGTCCAGATTTTCGGATCCAGTGGCAAACCCACAGATCTCTGTGAGTTTGAGGACAGGCTGTTCTACATAGTGAGTTCCAGGACAACCAAGAATACATAGACCCTGCCTCCAAAACAAAACCAGAACAAAGTCAATAAATAAATACCTTAAAAATGTAATAGCCACTCCCTTTTTTGTTGTTGTTTTTTGTTTTTTGTTTTTTCGAGACAGGGTTTCTCTGTATAGCCCTGGCTGTCCTGGAACTCACTCTGTAGACCAGGCTGGCCTTGAACTCAGAAATCCGCCTGCCTCTGCCTCCCATAGTGCTGGGATTAAAGGTGTGCGCCACCACGCCCGGCAGCCACTCCTTTTTTTAATTGCAAGTATCATGTTCACATCACAGTATAAATTCAGCGCTGGGCCTGGTGATGCATGCCTGTCATCCCAGTTCTTGGGAGGCAGAGACAGGCAGGTCTCTGTGAGTTCAAGGCCTGCCTGGACAGGGAAGCTCCAGGGCGTTTAGTGGGAAACAAACCACCCCTCCCAAAACAAATAATAATAAAAGAACAGTAATCCAAACCAAATAAGTCCCTGAGCTGGGGCTGGAGAGAAGACCCACTAGTGGCACTTGTTCTTACAGAGCATAGCAGGGTGGGAGAGGAGGTACGGTGGCTACGAGCCCTTGCTTGGAAGAGCTGGGCCTGTGTTAAACTCAGAGCCTCCAGAGCAGCTCGGAGCGCCTATGACTTAAGTTCCAGGGGATCCAGTGCTCTCTCCTGCTCCTCTTGGACACCAGGGATGCCAATGGTGTACATAAATCCACGCAGGTAAAACAGTCGCACACATAAAAACTTACTCCAAGTGGTAGCGACGGCACGGTTACAATCAAATAAAAGCAGAATCAACATCCGGCAGTGTAAATCAAATCCTGTAGCTCCGTGTCCTCTTCCCGAGATTCACTCCCAGTCTGGATTTGCAAAGGCCCTGTGACGCTCCAACTCGAGAAAGGTTACACCTCTGCTAACTGCATCCTGGCCTCTGCAGGGACTGGCCCTGCCACGTGCACCAAGCCTCACCTTCCTCCCCCGGGCTCTTCAGTACTGGTGGCTCCACTGTGACAGGCTGCACCCTCACCAATGCACTTCTGTCTTCTGCACGGACCTCACACTTGCTGGATGACACTAGGTCTTAGCTGCTCTTCAAGCCTTCAAACACCAGTACATCGTGGGAGGTGCTTCCATACTACTAAGTTCAGCTGCTAGTTTCAGGGGTACCATGACATGCGTGTGTGTGTGTGTGTGTGTGTGTGTGTGTGTGCATATACAGATATCATTTTAAAATTTAAAAATAAAGGGCTGGGGAGATGTCTCAGTAGTTAAGAACGCGTATTGCTCCTGTTCCGAGGACCCATGTTGGAACAACTCCAGTTCCGGGGGATCTGACACTTAAAGCTTCCAAAGACACTTGCATTCACGGGTACGGATATCCATACAGACACTCACATATATAATGAAAATCATAATCTTAAGAATTTAAAAATTAGGGCCCAGCAGAGTGATATAATCCTTTAATCCGAGCACCCGGGAGGCAGAAGCAGGCAGATTTTTATTTATTTATTATTATTATTTTTTTGAGTTTGAGGCTAGCCTGGTCTACAAAGAGTTCCAGGATAGCCAGGGCTACACATAAAACCAACCAATCAAACAAAAAGTTTAAAAATTAATATACTCGGCCGGGCGGTGGTGGCGCACGCCTTTAATCCCAGCACTTGGGAGGCAGAGGCAGGCAGATTTCTGAGTTGGAGGCCAGCCTGGTCTACAAAGTGAGTTCCAGGACAGCCCGAACTACACAGAGAAACCCTGTCTTGAAAAAAAAAAAAAAAGAAGAATGTTACTGTTGTTTGCTGGGCGTGGTGGTGCACGCCTGTAATCCCAGCACTTGGGAGGCAGAGGCAGGCGGATTTCTGAGTTCGAGGCCAGCCTGGTCTACAGAATGAGTTCCAGGACAGCCAGGGCTACACAGAGAAACTCTGTCTCGAAAAAAAAAAACAAACAAAAAAAATTAATATACTCAGGTAGTCCTGGGGACAGAGAGGTGACTGCAGTAGTGATCTCAGTCTTACTGAGAATTACCTTCTCCACCTGGGCCTGCGGGGTGCAGCAACAGCTGAGAACAGGCAGGCGGCAAGAGCTGTGCACAGGTTGGCCGCGTCACTGTTGCCTGCCTGTATTAAGTGCGTCCATATGCAGAAGCCTGGTGGCTTCTGATTGCTCCTTCTTTTCACAGACCTGCCAACTGAGGTCCCAGGCTGTCTTCGGACCCAGATGGAGGATCTGAGGGGGCGCCTCAGCTCTTGTAGCTAACTGCCTATGTAGCCAAAGACTGCCTCTCTGCAGCCAAAGCGCTGGTATTATTGGCATGTCCCACCATGCCTGGTTCATGTGTGGGAGAAGATGAAGTCGTGAGTGCATGTGTGTTGTTGGCAAGCACAGCTGTGTCCGGGACTCCAATATCTCAGACTTAGGGCGTCTGAGTGAGGGTTTCTATTGCGGAGGTAAAATACCATCCCCAAAAGCAACTTGAGGAAGAAAGCTCTCATAGACTTCCAGATTCCAGCCCCTCATGGCCCGAGGGAAGTCTGCGAAAGAAGGAAAAAAAAACGGGCGCTGAAGCCATGGAGGCGCGGCTTTCTGGTCTCCACAGCTTGCTCAGCCTGTTTTCTTTTAGCTGGCCACAATGGGCTGGGCCCTCCCACACCAATCATCAATTAAGAAAGTGTAGGCCAATCTGGTGGGTGCATTTTCTCAATTGAGGTTCTGTCTTCCCAATTGATTCTAGATCGACACGTCATCCATCCAGCACAAGACCCAAAAGGACAAGCAGTGGACGATAATTAGGAAGCAATTCCATCTTTAAATTAAAAAAAAAAAAAAAAAAAAAAAAAAGACAGCATGGCGGTGGTGGTGCACGCCTTTAATCCCAGCACTTGGGAGGCAGAGGCAGGTGGATTTCTGAGTTCGAGACCAGCCTGGTCTACAGAGTTCCAGGACAGCCAGTGCTATGCAGAGAAACCCTGTCTTAAAAAAATAAAGAAGCCGGGCAGTGGTGGCGCACGCCTGTAATCCCTGCACTTGGGAGGCAGAGGTAGGCGGATTTCTGAGTTCGAGGCCAGCATGGTCTACAGAGTGAGTTCCAGGACAGCCAGGACTACACAGAGAAACCCTGTCTCGAAAAACCAAAAAAAAAAAAAAAAAACTATCTTATTTAGTTTAGTGGCATGAGATGTTTTGAGAACGTGCAGGAGGGCTCACCCACCAAGACAAACTCAAATCCGTGGGCGCCGACATCCAAGCTCCGCCCCTCACCTGCGCGCATGCTCTATCTGGGCCCTACGGTAGACCTGAGGCCCAGGCGCGCGGGGCGTAGCGCCGTGAGGTCGTGATGACGCACAGGCGTACGCTCGGTGGCTCCTCGGGGAAGATGGCGGCTGCATCTTTGAAGGAGAGGAATTGAGAGTGGGGCGAAGGGAAGAGGACCAGACGGGAGAGACATTCCCTGCGGCGCCTAAGGACGCCGCGCTCGCGGTTAGGAGCTCCTCCCGGCCCCCTTACGGTAAGTCCGCCGTGGGACCTGTGAGGGCCTCGGGCGGTCGCGCTCCGCCATTTTCGGGCCCGGCCGTTGCGTGCTTCGGGGGTCCGGAGGGGACACAGGTCGCGGGGGAGAAGAGGACGGACATCCGCCGGGCCGGCCGCGGCTGGTGGGGGTCCCGGCGGAGGAACTAGGCCGAGGAGGCCGTGAGGCCACCCGGGCCCAGCTGGGACAGCGAGGCCGGCCGCAGAGACGCCAAGTTCGGAGGAAGGAAGCGCGTTGGGAGGCGAGGGGAGTGGAACCCAGTGCGGCTTTGAGGGCTGCCCAGAAAGGGGCTGGAGAAGTTCCTGGCAAAGCCGAGAACCCGCTGGAGGTTCAGCCTGGGCGCTTTCTAGAAGGGAGATCCGAGCTGGGGGGCGGGGGAACGGCAGAGCCTGGCTCTTCTGCACGAGTTTTCTTCCTCTCTGGCTGCTTACACATGTCCCCCTTAAGCATCGAGTCTCCGTTTCCAACTGGAAATTACGTTCTGGTCTCAGAATATGAGAAAAACAAAGGCCTCCTGGCATCTAGATGTTTATGGTACTAGAAAGTCAAGTCTCTCTTTCTCTCCCCCCTCCCCTTTCCCATCCCCCTCCCCCAATTTCTTTGAGACTGGCCTAGTTGTATTGCCCGAATTCACCTAGAATTTCCAGTCTTCCACCTGCCAGTCTCAAGAGAGATAAGAGCGAGGGAGCTACCTGCTCTGGCTAGCGGTCCTTTGTTTGTTTGTTAGTTTTGTTTTGATTTTTTTTTTTCCTTTTGATACAGGGTTTCAATGTGTAGCCTAAGTTTCCAACTGAGCAGTTTACTAATCTTCCTGGCTTATTCCAACCGCGGGCATGATGAACCCCCCCCACCCCCCACCCCCACCCGCGCTTGGCTGTAACTCCGACCAGCACTAACTTCCTATGCAGCTAGCTGACCTGGCCTTCTTACTCTTTGATCCTCTTGCTTCTACTTTCCAAGTGATGGGGTGATGGGGTTACAGGCCTGGAGCGCCACAGCTGACCTGGCCTACATAGAATTCCTATGCTTTTGTTCTTAAAGAATAGCTTGTGTGTGTGTGTGTGTGTGTGTGTGTGTGACAGAGACAGACTGTGCGTGCTCTCACTCGCTCACGCTTTCTTGTAGGTTTGAAGTTTTCCTGGAGAACGATTTTCCCCCAAATGAGTCTTGAATTTAGGTTGCAGTAGGTGGTTTAACCACCGGGCCATCTGATCTGTTGGGACACATTCTCATGTCTGCCGGTCGGTCTTTCTTTCGTTTTACCTAAAGTAAGTGTTGATATTTGGCTGTAACCCTTGTGGCCTTTCTGAATTAAGTAAGGGAGAGGCTGGATTACCTCCTTGGATTGAGAATCAAAGTCAGAAAAGTATGTTAACATGTTTAAGGGCTGTCAGGAATGCTTTAAAGTCTATACGAGAGGCATTAGGATTTCTGGAGCTTTGGAAGACAGGAACCAAGCCACAGTGGTTACATACATACCCCTCTTGGGAGCAAAACTTTCACGTACACGTACACTCGTGACATAATGCAGGCAGCTTTTTGCCTATGAGTGTTTAACCCAAACAAAGCACTTAGTGACTGTGAAAAGAAAACACTTTAATTGTTTCCCTGGTGGCATTTTTTTCTTTTCTAATCTTAATTGCATTTGGGACCCACCTTTTGTTACTATTAGGTACTTGTGCATTTTTAATTCATTTCCTTACCAGGTAAAGGGCAATATACTGTACAGATTGGGTTTGAGCCAAAAACTTGAAGTGCTGTATTTAGTTTATTTACTGTTGGAGAACGTTTTTGACACCCTTTTCCCAGTCCCGGGAAGAAGTTGGCTTACATCACATTGCATTAGAAAGCGTGCACATGGCTGTGGTGGTGGTGCATGCACCTCTGATTTCAGCTCTTGGGGAGGCAGAGATGGGTGCATTTTTCAGTTCCAGGCCAACCTGGTCCACAGCCTGAGTTGCAGGACAGCCAGGGCTACACAGAGAAACCTTGGGGAAAACCAAACCAAACTAAACCAAAACAAAAAGAGGGAAAAAAAAAAGTAAATTATTATTATTATTATTTTGGTTTTTCGAGACAGGGTTTCTCCGTGGAGCTCTGGCTGTCCTGGAACTCAGAGACCCACCTGCCTCTACCTCCCAAGTGCTAGGATTAAAGGCATGCGCTACCACGGCCTGGCAGTAAATTATTATTTATGAAGCTAAAAGCTGAAAGCTTTCTTTGGTTGGTAAAAATATGAAATGACTAATTTTTTCGTTACAGTTTTTTTTTAAGATTTTATTTATTTTATGTACCTGAGTACCCTGTATCTGTCTTCAGACTGTCATCACAGTTTTATCTTGACCTAAACCTTTAATAATATTTTTACTGACCTCTTAAGTCCTATATATGCAGAGCTTACTTTGCTAAGTAGTAAAAAGTCCAGTTTTCTTCTCTCATTACTTTTTTTGTTTAGTTGGTTTTGGTAGATATTATTTGATTATTTCTAAGCTCAAACTTTTGTATTTTGGTAATGTTTCATAACTCCAACAAAGATATTAAAAGTTTTAATTATAAATTTATAGGAATGCATTTATGAATACTTTTGAGGTTATATATCATAAATTTGGCATTTTACTTGTATTTTCAGATTTTAGGTAAAGTAGTATTGAAGTTAAAAGGTCAGTATGAAAACATTCTTTGTGTTGTGGGTGTGTAGAGGTCAGAGGACAAGTTAAAGAAGTTGGTTTTCTCCTTCCACCATGTGGCTTCTGAACGTGTCAGCTGCCTTTACCCACTGACCACACCTGTCCCTGACCAGTTATAATACTTAAGAATTTATTTTATATTTGTTCTTAGATGTAGTTGAGGGTTAAGGTTTCAGCTTGGTTGTGTTCTTTGGTGACATACCTTTCCCACTATGAAACATTTTTTTTTTCTTTTTGGTTTTTCAAGTGTGCCACCACTGCCCAGCTACTATGAAACATTTATAGACACAGAAGCTTGTCAGCATATTGGAGAATATGACTTAGGTTACTGTTACTTTAGCAATTCTCAGGTAGAGTAACAACTTTATAAAATTTGTCTGGTACCTTATTTTCATTACTTGAGTGTTTATAGATTCCAAACCTGAGGGAGATGTATTGGAAAGAAAATCATGTGGTCCTGTAGCAGGTCTGAAAGCTAGCTTTGTAGTGGGAGGGTGTGGTGAGTGCACTCTGTCACTGAAGTAAACCTCCTGCTCTGAAGCGTTGTTTAGAATGGGTCAGTTAATTAACCACTTGGAGTGTCAGTCTCCTTACATATAAACATGCTAATTGTCATGGTTGTGAGATTGTATGCTTGTACCCCAGCACTCCAGGAGATAGAGAGAGGCAGGCAGTTTGAGATCAGCCTGGTCTACAGTGAGTTCCAGGCCAGCCAGAGCTATGTAGTGTGAAACCCTGTCTCAAAAAGACAAAAAAGCAAAAGTGATTTCACAGTTTCCAGTCCCAGTAAGAAACATGGGAATGTATTGAATGTGTATACTGTGTGTGCTTACTGCTGAGCTAGACCAGGCTGTCCTCACAGGGATTTCCTTTCCTTTGCCTACCTAGTGAAGGGATTATAGATTTGTTCACCACTTCATTTGTTGATGTGCATTTAGATTTGTTCCATTCCTGCCTATTGTGACTAGTACAGGGAGTACAAGTATCTCTGGTGTGTAAATTTAAGTTTATACATACGTACCCAGCAGTGCAGTAGCTGGGTCATCAAAAGTTCTTTTCAGTTTTTGAGGAATTCCATAGTGGCTGCATATGTTTACATTTCTACCAGCAGATTTGAATTAGGTTTCTTCTCTCCTCCCTATCCTTTCCCAAGATTTTTTGTTGTTAGTCAGGGTCTCATGTCACTGGTTGGTTGGGAGCTCCCTGGCATCTGCCTGTCTCTGATCCCCAGTGCTGGGATTAACGGCCTGCTCCAGCACTCTTGGCCAGCATTTCTTTTCTTTTCTTTTTCTTTTTTTTTTTTTTGTTTTTCGAGACAGGGTTTCTCTGTATAGCCCTGGCTGTCCTGGAACTCACTCTGTAGTCCAGGCTGGCCTTGAACTTAGAAATCCGCCTGCCTCTGCCTCCCAAGTGCTGGGATTACAGGCGTGCGCCACCACGCCCGGCCTTGGCCAGCATTTCTTTTAAGGTTAATTTTTGTATGTGTGTAGATGTTTTGACTCATGCATGTTGGTGTACCGTGTGTGTGTGTGTGTGTGTGTGTGTGTGTGTGTGTGTGTATAGAACCCTACAATAACCTTGAACTGGAGTAACATGGGTTTTAGCTGCCAGTGTGCTTGCTGGGAATTGAACTTATCTTTTTGTTGTTGTTGTTGTTGCTTTGTTTTATTTTGTTTTTGTTTTTGGAGTGCCATGGAGTCTCACAGCAGTTTTAGTTAGCATTTTCCTGATTTTGTGTATTTTCATTTAGGAGTTTGTTTGAGACAGGGCATTGAGGCTAGGATGTCCTAAAACACAGGCAATCCTTTTTTTGTTTGTTTTTGATATTTGAGGTGGGAGTTTCTCTGTGTAGCCCTGGCTGTCCTGGAACTTGTTCTGCAGACCAGGCTGGGCTTGAACTTGGAGATCCACCTGCCTCTGCTTCCCAGGTGCTGGGGTTAAAGGGTGCACCACCACAGCTGACTCTTGAGACAGTATCTTAATTTCATAGCTGAGACTAGCTAGCTGACCTCAAATCTGCAGTGATCTGTGCCAACAGTCCAGCTTGATGT
The DNA here is from genome assembly GCA_964023405.1 of Apodemus agrarius. NCBI lineage: Eukaryota > Metazoa > Chordata > Mammalia > Rodentia > Muridae > Apodemus > Apodemus agrarius. Next base: position 21,597,391 of record OZ030021.1, read on the forward strand.
TTTCCAATTATATGTTTAAAGCATATTTAATTATTTCTTTGATTCCTTTAAAAATTTTTATGTGCATTGGTATTTTGCTTGCATATATGTCTGTGTGAGGGTGTCGATTCCTTGGAACTGGAGTTACAGACAGTTGCTGCCCTGTGGGTGCTGGGAACTGAACCAGGGTCCTTTGGAAGAGCAGCCAGTGCTCTGAGACACCTCTCTAGTCCAAAAACTGTTCCTTTGATTTCCTGATTGTTTCTTTCTTTTTTCTTTTTTGAGATAGAGCCTTAGTATGTAGCTCTGGCTAGTCTGGAACTCACTGTGTAGACCTCTTGAACTTGGATCAGTCCCCCAAACCTCTTGCTACCACTGCCTCCTGAGTACTGAGACTATAGATATGTGACATCACAGTCAGCTTAAAGAATGACAATTTTTAAAAAGATTTATTTATTTGTATTTATATGAGTACACTGTAGCTGTCTCCAGACACAACCCAGAAGAGGGCATCAGATCCCATTACAGATTGTTGTGAGCCACCATGTGGTTGCTGGGAGTTGAACTCAGGACCTCTGGAAGAACAGTCAGTGCTCTTAACTACTGAGCCATCTCTCCAGCCCTTAAAATTTTTGATTGGGGGATAGATGTAGCCCATGGTCATTTCCATGAGATAGACTTAGCCTAATAGTACTTTGCTATTTTGCTTTTTTTTTGTCGCTTGACATTCTTAGACCACCTTGTGCATGTTAGTCAAGCGCTTCTACCATTAAGCTGTATAAACATTTGTGAACTGTTTTTTCAAACCTTGCCAAAGGTGTCCTGAATTCAAGTAAGTGTTCCTCCCAGTTCAGCTGTACTGTTGTGTATCTTTAAAAAATTTTATGTGTATGGTGTTTTGTTTGCATCTTTTTCTCTTTTGCATGTTTTGTTTGTCTGCTGCAGAAGCTAAAAGAGAGTATCAGATACCCCAGATCTGGAGTTCCAGGTGGTTGTGAGCTGCCTCATGGATGCTAGGAGTTGAACCTTGGTCTTGTGGAAGGAAAGATACTGTTTAACCTCTGAGCTGTCTTTTCAGCGCTCGGTTGTATATTTGTTTAAAGAGTATCTATCTTCCTGTGCATCTGTGCTACATGCATTTATTTAATCCAGCTCTGGGGAAACAGAGGCAGGTGAATCTGAGCTCCAGACTAGCCTGGTTTACATAACAAGTTACATCATAGTGAGACCTTGTCTTAAAAAAAAAAAAAAAGAAAGCAAGAAAGATCTTTTGCCCATTAACAAGATGTTATTTCTCCTTTTTTTCATTTTTAGCTATTTTTATGTGAGTGGTTTGTGTGTGTGTATGTGTTTTGTTTTTTGCTTGCATGTCTGTAGTCTATATGTGTACCATGTGCCAGGTCGGGGTCAGCAGAGGGTATAGGGTCACCTAGAACTGGACTTAAAATGGGTTGTGAGCCACCATGTATGTGCTAGGAACTGAACCTGAGTCTTCTGCAAGAAAAAGCAAGTGCTTTTAACTGCTGAGCCATCTCTCCAGCCCTTGATTCATTTTCTTTTTATTACTGAGTTGTAAGAATTCTTTATATATTCTAAATCCCCTGGCCATCCTCCCTGCCTCTCTGTGGCACAGTGTCTCATTAGCCTTCCACGCGCTGAGATTATACACACGTGCTCTGATGCAAGAGTCTTATTAGATTTATGATATGCAGATATTTCCTCTGTAGTTTTTTATTTCGTGTGTGTGTGTGTGTGTGTGGGGGGTGTGTGTGTGGGATAATAACCCAGAGCTTCCTCCATGCTCGGCTGTGCTCTGCTGCTGAGCTATACTGCATTCAGCTTTCTTTCTTTCTTTCTTTCTTTCTTTCTTTTTTTTTTTTTTTTTTTTTTTTTTTGGTTTTTCGAGACAGGGTTTCTCTGTGTAGCACTGGCTGTCCTGGAACTCACTCTGTAGACCAGGCTGGCCTCGAACTCAGAAATCCGCCTGCCTCTGCCTCCCAAGTGCTGGGATTACAGATGCCTGGCTGCATCCAGCTTTCTTTTTCACCTTTTCAAAGATTCATGTTTGTCTTACGTGCTTTTCCTGCATGTATGAGTGTACCTCATGCATTCAGTACCTGGAAAACCAGAAGAGGGTACCAGATCCTCTGGAACTGGAGTCAGTTGTGGGCCACCATGTGGGTACTGGGAACTGAACTTGGGTCCTCTAACCAAGAACACCAAATGTTCTTAACCACTGAGCCATCTCTCCAGCCCCTCTTTTGTGTGTTTTATGTGTGTGGTGTGTGCGTGTGTTCACACGCATGCGCTTTCCTCTATTGTTTTAGTTCTTTGAGCCACAGTGTTCTCACTGACATCCTTTGAGGTAGACTGCCTCCCCCGATGCTGGGATACACTTGCACCTCGCTGTGCTTCTTCCTGGGTGCTGGGAATCGGAGGTGTCTCCCCAGCCTCTCTTTACTCTCTCTGTGCCGCATGTGTGTTCCTTTGTGTGCTCCTGGGGAAGGGAAAGAAGATTGTCAAGTGCCTTGTTCTTGCAGGCCCTCTCTTAATTCCTTTGAGACAGGGTCTCATTGACTTTAGAGTCAAGTTGGCAGTCAGCAAACCTGTCTTTGCCCCCCACAGTGTTTGGGGTTGCAGATATATGTAGCCACATTTGGCTTTTAAAAGGACTCACTGTATATGGCATGATGGCCTTGAATTCAGAGTTCTGTTTATGGAGTGGTGAGGTTAAAAGTGTGTGCTACCACACCTGGTCATTTTACAAAGCGTAAGCATATGGAACTGATATTCTTGTTGCTACCAATAAGTTTTGTAACTGTGGCACCCACTACCTCCACTACCTCCACCTTTTCCCTCTCAGCCTTGGATTTCGTACTTGTTTTTGTACATGGCTTTTCTGGAACGCATGAATTGTGGGTATCTGTGAGTTCCAAGGCGGGATTTCGGCAGTAGAGGGGCTTCGTCTTCTTGGACTTTTAGCATTAAAGTTACCATGCCAGTAGCAATAACTGAAGACTCCAGGCTTTTTTGTTTTATTTTATTGTTTTGGTTTTTTGGGGGGTTGGGGATGGGCCTTCTAGGCTGTCTGTCTCAGACTCACTGTAGATCTGGTTGGCCTTGAATGTAAGAGGTCCAACTGCCTCAGCCTTCCAAGTGCTGGGATTAAAGGCATGTGGCCACCTGACTCAGTGTGTGTGTGTGTGTGTGTGTGTGTGTGTGTGTGTATAGAGGTTGTGGTTGTGTCTTTTGTCATCTGGCAATGTGGGAAAATTAGAAAATTGTTATGACATCATTAATCTGTTTATGTGTATCTGTATGTGTTTAGACTCCGATGTCATTGTCCATATGTGGAAGTCAGAGGACAACTTTTTTTCCCCCAAGATTTATTTATTTTATTTATTTTATGTATGTGAGTACACTAGCTGTACAGACGGTTTTGAGCCACCATGTGGTTGCTGGGATTTGAACTCAGGACCTCTGGAAGAGCAGTCAGTGCTCTTAACCGCTGAGCCATGTCTTTAGCCCCCGACAACTTTTGAGAAATAATTCTCTCCATCACCTTTTACCAGGGTTCTCAGGATCAAACTCAAGCTGTCGGGCTTGTGTGACAAGGGTCTCTACTCATAAACAAATTAGTTTTTGGAAAATAATACACTTGATACAAATTCAAAAGTTACAGGCTAAGTTCCTTTTTACCTTTACCCTAATTCATTGAATTTTTTTTTTAAAGAATGTGTTTTTTTTAAATGTATTTTACCTCTTTGTATGTCTTGCACCACATGCCTGCCTGGTTCCCAAGGAAGCTAGGTGTCCGATTCCCTAGAAATGGAGTTACAGATAATTGTGAGCCCCTATGTTGGTACTTTGAATCAAACCCAGCGGCCTCCGGAAGAACAGAGCTCTCTTAACCACGGAGCTTTCCAGCCCTGTCGCCTTTAAAGGAGTGTTAAAATGCATAGGTCTTTTTTTTTTTTTTTGGTTTTTCGAGACAGGGTTTCTCTGTATAGCCCTGGCTGTCCTGGAACTCACTTTGTAGACCAGGTTGGCCTCGAACTCAGAAATCCACCTGCCTCTGCCTCCCAACTGCTGGGATTACAGGCGTGCGCCACGACCGCACCTGGCTAATTTTTTACCTTGTTTGCTTTTATTTGCCATTTGAAAATTATGCTTATGATAGTTTGTCTATATGTATGTATACGCATGCCTGGTTACTGTAGAGATCAGAAGAAAGTATTAGATTCCCTTGGAACTGGAGTTATGAATGGTTGTGAGCCACCGTGTGGGTGCTGGGAACCAAACTCAGGTATTAAACAAGAACAACAAATCTTCTTAACTGCTTAGTTAACTGCAAGTCTTCTTAACAGCTTTACCCCCCTTCATGTACATTTTAAGGTATTCTCAGTGTATTCAGGTGCTTAGTCTTAATTCTCCTGCCTCAGAGTCCTAAGTGCTGGGAATACAAATGTATATACCATCATATCTGACTCATCATTAGCCCTTTTGACTGTGTACTTGTAAAACCAGTAATGGATAAAATAATACAGAACCTATGCTACCAGTCAGTATGTATTAATTCCTGTTTCATAGTAGTCCAGATATTCCCAACATGAGGATTTTGGTCCCTTTGGGGGTTGAAGGGCCCTTCTACGTGGGTTGACTAAGGCTACCAGAAAACAATTCATAGCAGTAGTGAGATTTCATTTAGGGTTAGGGGTGGTACCACAACATGAGGAACTGCATTAAAGGGTCAAAGCATTAAGAATGTTTAGAGCCAGCCGGGCATTGTGGCGCACGCCTTTAATCCCAGCACTTGGGAGGCAGAGGCAGGTGGATTTCTGAGTTCGAGGCCAGCCTGGTCTACAGAGTGAGTTCCAGGACAGCCAGGGCTACACAGAGAAACCCTGTCTCAAAAAAAAAAAAAAAAGTTTAGAGCCACTATACTAGTAGGTATAAAAAAACCTAGGAAGTTTTACTTAAGAATATTTTTAATAGTTATTTATTTATTATATATAAGTACACTGTAGCGGTCTTCAGACACTTTTTCTTCTCTCTCCAACACCACTTGCTCCAGCCCAGAGATTTATTTATTTATTATATGTAAGTACACTGTAGCTGTCTTCAGACACCCCAGAAGAGGGCGTCAGATCTCATTACAGATGGTTGTGAGCCACCATGTGGTTGCTGGGAATTGAACTCAGGACCTTTGGAAGAGCAGTCAGTGCTCTTAACTACAGAGCCATCTCTCTGGCCCATATTATTAATTTTTAAAAGTGCTAAAAAGTAGTAGCCAGGCGTGGTGGCACACGCCTGTAATCCCAGCCCTTGGGAGGCAGAGGCAGGCAGATTTCTGAGTTCCAGGACAGCCGGGACTACACAGAGAAACCCTGTCTCGGAAAAAACAAAACAAACAAACAAACAAACAAAAAACCCCCCAAAAAAAGTGCTAAAAATTGTTGCATTAAGTATATTTAATTTTTTTATTCTTAGAATGCATTCATGTGCCATTACTCATAATATACATGGAATCCAGGGGTTGCTGTCAGCAGTCTTTCTCTACTACTGGCTATCTTATTATTTATTTATTTTTATATAGAGAGGGTTTTTACTATGTAGTCCTGGTATGCTGACCTCTGCCTCCCTAGTGCTGGGATTAAGAGCTTGCACCACTATCTGCCTGTGTCTCTGTTTCTGTGATTGTCTCTGTTTCTGTCCTTACTATGTAGCCTTCCTCTGCCTCCTGAGTGCTGAGTTTAAAGGTGTGTGCTATCACCTACACCGCGTCTATCTCACTTCAGAGAAGAGTTCCCGTCCCCCTGCTTGTTTTGAGACAGGGTTTCTCTATGTAGAGCAGGCTGGCCTTGAACTCTCAGAGGTCTGCTTTGCCTCTGCCTCTCTAATGCTGGGGTCATAGGTGTGTGCCTCGGACCCTCGCTGAGACAAGTCTCTCATTGAGCCTGGGGCTTGTAGTTTTGGCTAGACTGGCTGCCTATTGAGTTCTAGGGATCCTCCTGTCTCCCACCTCCCACCTCCATAGTAGTGGGCTTGTAAATGTGTACTGCTGCCTGCTGCCAGGCTTTATTTGTTGGTATTTACTTAGTCTGTGTATTTGCCATAGTGTGCATGTGGGGGTCAGAGGACAACATGGCAAAGGAAGTCATTGTATAGATTAAACTGTCTCAGGCTTGGGTAGCAAGCACTTTCTCTCTCCAGTTCCAATACCGTGTACTGTTTCAGGGCAGCAGTTCACTGTGTAATCTTGGCTGGTCTGGAACTCCCTAGTAGACCAGGCTGGACTTAAAATTAGAGATCCTTCCGCATCTCACTGAGTGCTTCAGTTAAAGGAGTGGACTACTGAGGCTAAGAGACGGCTTAGCAGGTAGGAGCACTTGTTGCTCCTGCAGAGGACCCGGTTCATTTATCACCGCCTACGCCGAGGGTCACAGCCCTTGGTAACTCCGTTTCCTGGTCTTTATGCCACATTCTGGCCTCTGGGCCCCCAAAACACATGTGGTACTTAAGCAGGGAAACACCCAGATAGACAATAGATTGAAAAGACCGTGTACTGCTCCTTCAGAGGACTTGGATTCCCAGCTCCTGTAACCTACCTGTAATTTGAACTCCAGGGAAAAATCTGAAGCTTCCTTAGCACTTTCATCATCTCACACAGATAAACAAACATACGTATATAAATAATAAAAAATAATCAAAATAGGCCTTTAAAAAAGGGTATGTGCTACTATGTTTTTTAGTTTTATTTAAAAGATTAGTTATGTGTAATTACTTGGTTTGTGCAGTGTGTATAGATTCTAGAAGAGGATATTGAATCTCTGTGTACCCCCTCCCTTCCCCTTCCCCTCCCTCCCTCCCTCCCTCCCTCCCTCCCTCCCTCCTTCCTTTGTTGGTTTGTTTTTGAGGCAGGGTCTCACTGTGTAGCTCTCGCTGTCCTGAAACTTATTATGTAGACCTTTGTGTCTGAGGCTGTCACTTGTCATCCTGCTTCAGCTTTCCAAATACCAGGCATGGTCTATTGTGCCCAGTGTGTATACACACACACACACACACACACACACACAGATACATGTATTTCCCCTTTAAAGAGGAGTACATAAGCCTGTAGTGCCATAGTTTATTGCCATTGTCAAGTACATTGTGTGGTGTACATAATTTAGAATTGTATGTGCTATATTTTTATGTACCTGGCAATGTAGATTTGCTTATACCAGCAGTTTTACAAATCCGGGTAATGCCTTATGCTATGATTTTGGGGTGGCTGTGACTTTACAAGCAATAGGTATTTTCATTTTTATTGTAATGGTAAGATACCAAATTTGTTTATGTTGTCTGTTGTGTCTGTGAAATTTTAATGGGTCAGGGATCAGGAAAGAAAGAGAAGAATCTTAGAGAAAATTTTACAGATGTTAATATACTAGTGAGATACCATGAGCAATTGGATGGCCTAAAAATTGGTGACTTGGAAGAAATTAATCTTTTTCAAAGTACAGGCCACCAAAAATTAACTAAAGAACCAAGAATCAGTCTCCTTTTACAAGAGCTAATAGCATCAGGAGCTAAAAAATTCCTAACAAAACTTCTAAAACAGCATAGGACTCAGGTGGCCTGGGGAACCATGATATTATGATTTGTGGCTCTGATGTTATAGCTAGTATAAGTTCCAGTGTGTCACTTCTGCCTAGCTAGGTGACTGCCAGAATAGGTGGGTTTACCTGTCAGAGTTTTTACGTGCTGTTCTGCTACGTGGTTGTACAATCTGCTGGGCCGTCTCAACATCCAGGTACTTATTGTTTCTAAACACAGCACCCCTCCCCATCTCTACCTCCCTTCTCACTCCCCACACCCCTCCCTGTCCCTGTGCCTGCCATTGAGATAGGCTCTTACCTTTAGCCCCTGGCTGGCCTGGAATCCACTCCGCTGACCAGGCTGGTTTAGGAATTCAGAGATCTGCCTGCCTCGGGCTTGCTGGGATTGAAGGTCTGTGCCACCATGCCCAGCAGAATTCTAATTCTTTTTTTTTTTTAAAGATTTAATTAATTTATTTTTATGTATGTATGTGAGTATACTGTCACTGTCTTTAGACACACCAGTAGAGGACTTTGGATCCCAGTATAGATGGTTGTGAGCCACCATGTGGGTGCTGGGAATTGAACTCAGGACCTCTGGAAGAGGTCTTAACCCCTGAGCCCCAGAATTCTAATTCTTAAAAACCTTCCAAAAAATAATGAAAGCCTGTACTTCCTTTGCCTCATACTTTGATGTTCTATTTTACCTTATGGCACTGGGGATGGACCACAGGAAGGGCCAAGAGTATGTAAAGCGCTGCTAGCTTTAAAACAGCTTGGCGGTTTTCAGAAGATTAGTGAGAAATTTAAATGACTCAAAGTTTCAGTTCTAGGTTTTTACTCCAGGAAAAGAATGATACATTAATAGGAAAAGCTGTATTCGAGTTTATAGTAGTTTCATTCAAGTTGCTGAACAGCATACATTTCAAATGTTTCCAGTAAATGGATAAAATTTGGTTATCACCATAGAATTTAGCAATAAAATAAAGGGATAATTAGAACAGCATGGTTGATTCTTTCAAAACACCATGGCACACTCAAAGGCTTTGTGAAATACAATTATGTTTGCATGATGTTTGTGAAAATATACTTTAACGATGAATGCTGTAGTTAAGGCTAGTATTGGATACAAGAAACAATATAGGATTTGTGTGTGAACGAGTGTGTGGTTTTGGAGGGGGAAGGAGGGAGGGAGAGAGCTGAAAATGATGTTGAACACCTGTTTTTCTCTCTCTCTTTTTTTTTTTTTTGTTTGGTTGGTTGGTTTTTAGCTTTTTGAGACAGGGTTGCTCTCTGTAGTCCTTGTCTTAGAATTTGATCTGTAGACTAGGCTGGCGTTGGGATTAAAGACATGTGCCCCCACTGCCCACCAGTCTTGAATTCTAGTTTTCTTGTTGCTACCTTTTAAGTGCCAGGATTATAGATATACGTATGCCACCAGATTTGGTTTTTGTAGGCAAATCTAGAGCTTTGGTATGCTTGCAAGCATTTTGTAGGCAAACCTAGAGCTTTGGTATGCTTGCAAGCATTTTGCCAGCTGAACTGTATCTAGCCCCAGAGTATATCTTGATTGTGGTCAGTATGTGGAACTAGGTTTATTAAAGTGCAGAAATATATTACATAAAATAAAATATTAATATTTTATTGTTATAAAATTAATTTTAATTGTGTGTATACATGTGCTTGATTGTGGGTTTTCACCTGTTTTGACTGCAGATTCCAGGAGTAGGTGTTGGGTTCCTTGGAGTTGGGATTCTGGGCCTGCTGACCTAGTTGTTGAGACCTGAACTTGGGTCCTGGGTAGCAGCAGTACATGCTGGTAACCACTGAGCCATCTCTCCAACGCCTTGAAACAAGTTTACATATGTGTAATATTCAAAATAAATTTGGAGCTCAGTATTATGGATGCTCATCTAGCTATTTGCAAGGACCTAGGTAGTTTGATTTCAAGAACTTCAAAAGTAAATATAAACAAGTAGATCAAATTTATAGGTCATGAGAAAATACTTGAGAAAGATATCTCACCAGATATTGCTCACTGTTAATCCAGCACTCAGGAGGCAGAGGCAAGTAGATTTCTGAGTTTAAGGCAAGCCTATTCTACAGTGTTCCAGGCCTTCCAGGGCTGCATAGAGACTGTCTCAGAAAAATCAGACCAACCAACCAACCAAAACAAAAAACCCCAACTCATTAAGGATATCTAAAACATGCAGAAAGCTCATAAAACATAATTTTTAAAAAGTACCTTGATTTTAAAAAGTAGACAAGAAGGTCTGTGTAGAAACATTACCATATGTCAGACACGCATGTAGAGAGATGCTGAGCCTGGCCTCGTGCTTGTGTGCACTTAGGTCTGGAGCCTGAGGCAGAGGAAGGCCAGCCTGGGCTACACTTGTTACCAGCCCAGCTAGAGTGACATAGTGAGACCTTGCCTCAAAACACACAACAAGCAAAACCCTCACACCAGAAGTCTCACACTTAACAGTACAACAGGAACAGTTATTCATTTCTGGTGGGAATGCAAAATGACATAGACTCTTTGGATAGGACATAAATGTATCTTACAAAACTAAGCATCCTTTTACATATAGTATACCAATTGTACTTTTGAAAAACCAATTGTGCTGTTGAAAAACAAATGTATGTTTTTCAGTCAGGGTTTCTCTGTGTAGCCCTGGCCATCCTGGAACTCACTCTGTAGACCAGGCCGGCCTACTCAGAGCTCTACCTGCTTCTGCCTCCCAAGTACTGGGATTAAAGGGCAATTGTACTTCTTGATTTATATAAAAGTTGAAAATAATTTCATAGAGAAATCTGCACATTAATATTTATAGCAGTTATACTGCCTAAACTGGGAAGCAACCAGAGTGTCCTTCACTAGGTCATAGCAGCCTAACCACGTGATGATAATGTATATGAACTCCAAAAGAAGGGAAGAGCCTTAAAAGCCTTATTGGTGGGTCTGGCCTATGTGGTGGTGCCTTTAATCCCAGCACTGGGAAGGCAGAAGCAGGCAAATCTGTATAACTTTGAGGCTAGCCTGGTCTACAGAGCAAGTTCCAGGACAGCCAGAGCTCCAAAAGAAGCCCTGTCTTGAACAGCAAACTAAAGAAAGAAAGTTGCTCTTAGAGAGATGGTCGTGAGCCACCATGCCATTGCTGGGAATTGAACTCAGGTCTTCTGGAAGAACAACCAGTGCTCTTAACCACAGAGTCATCTCACCAGCCCCCTGTTAACCTTTTTTTTTTTTTTTTTTTTTGTAAGATGTGTTTATTTTATTTATTTGAGTACACTATTGCTGTCTTCAGACACACTAGAAGAGGGCATTAGATCCTATTACAGATGGTTGTGGTGCTGGGAATGACCTCTGGAAGAGCAGTCAGTGCTCTTAAGCCCTGAGCCATCTCTCCAGTTCTTCCCTTGTTAACTTTTTAAGTGGTATTAAAAAAAAAAAATTATGTGAGTGCTTGTTTGCATGTATATGTGTTTGCCATGTGCAATCCTGTTGCCTGTGGAGTCTAGAAGAGGGAGGGTGTCATATCCCTTGGAAGGGGGGTTGGCTATGAGATGCCAGTGGGTGCTTGGAACTGAACTCAAGGTTTCTATAAGAGCAGCAAGTGCTGTTGCATATATACCTGCACACCAGAAGAGGGTGCCAGATCCCATTATAGATGGTTGTGCACTCCACCGTATTGCTGGGATTTGAACTCAGATCCTCTGGAAGAGCAGTCAGTGCTGTCAATCTCTGAGCCATCTCTCCAGGCCATGGTCCCCATTTTTATTATTTGTCATTTCAGAAATGTCATGTAAAACTTTAAACTCTGTATTTTGTTATTTTAGTTGATGATTGCCTTTTTTATTGGAGTGTTAGAGGAGCAGGGAGTATTTATGCCTGTTAAACAAAAAACCCAAAACAATAAACTTAAAGTAAGAAAATAAGAGGAATGGAGAGATGGGTCAGTGGTTAAGAGCACTGGCTGCTTTTCTAGAGGTCCTGAGTTCAGTTCCCAGTAACCACATGGTGATGTACAACTATCTGTAATAGGATCTGAGTCCCTCTTCTAGCATGCAGGTTTACATGCAAATCACTCATATATAAAATATCAATAAAGTTAAAAAATAAGAAAGCTAGGCTGGGCATGGTGGTACATGTACATGCCTTTAGCCGTAGCACAGGAAGCTGATGCAGCTGAGGTGGAAGACTGGGACAGAGCCAAAGATACCATGTATTCTGTAATGGCAATATATATCTACTACCACAGCCAGCGTAGTGAATACGTGCCTCTGCTGGGTCTGCAAGCTTGATGCCAAGCCATCTATAAGGATTCTATAAGGATGTCTGTTCTGTAGCATGGCATATGTTAAAGTTGTCAAGAATAAATAAGGTCTGCTTTAAGAGATGGAAGTGGAATTTAGAAAAAAAGATTGCTACTTGGAAATGCAGGGTGATGTTTGTGTAACTAGCAATATTGTCCATGCCATGAATCAAAATATCAAAATATCAGCCCAGCAAATTGTGCTCATTGTACTAGCTTGCTGCTGGCCCACACAAGCTTCTCAATAGTTAGCTTGGTTTTTTGTTTGTTTGTTTGTTTGTTTTTGTTTTTGTTTTGTTTTCAAGACAGGGTTTCTCTGTGTAGCCCTGGCTGTCCTGGAACTCAACTCTGTAGACCAGGCTGGCCCCGAACTCAGAAATCTGCCTGCCTCTGCCTCCTAAGTGCTGGGATTACAGGCGTGCGCCACCACCACCCGGCTTAGAGTTAGCTGGTTAAGGTCTGTGAAAGCCAGGTGGAGGTGACTGAAGATGTAAGTGCAGTATGGAAAGCATCGGTGGTCAGCCCAGTGCCTTTGGCTGCTGTTGGGGTGCATACATTGCTGAAACTAAACTGGCTTTGTAGGAGAGCAGTGTTGCTGGACTTTCCAACCCCAATTTGCCTATATTAAAAATACAATCCAGAGCCGGGTGGTGGTGGTGCATGCCTTTAATCCCAGCACTTGGGAGGGAGAGGCGGGCGGATTTCTGAGTTTGAGACCAGCCTGGTCTACAGAGTGTGTTAAGACCCTGTATTTAACAACAACAACAAACCAAAAAATAAAAAAAAAAAGTTTTAAGAATAAAAACGAATAGGAATCCTGGACAGATCAGATTCCACCCACCCCCCAAAAGACTCTCACTACTATGTAGATCAGGTTGGACTAGAATTAACAGAGACACACCTGCCTCTGCCTCTCTGCTGGGATTAAAGATGTGTGCCAACACTGCCGAGCTAATTTCTCCCTTCTCCCCTCCCCTCCCCTCCCCTCCCCTCCCCTCCTCCTTATTCTTTATTTCTTATATATGTGAGTACACTGTCGCTGTCTTCTAACACACCAGAAGAGGGCATCCCATTACAGATGGTTGTGATTGCTGGGATTTGAACTCAGGACCTTAGGAAGAGCAGTCAGTGAGTGCACTTAACCACTGAGCCATCTCTCCAGCCCCTGGTTTTTGTTTTTAAGAATATCTATTTTATGTGCCTTTCTGTCTGTGTGTATACACACACATACATGTATGTATATTTATGCACATGTGTTATATATAATATTCTTCCATGTATGTAGTGGTGGTATTCCCATGGGGTCAGACTATATTGGATATCCTGAGTTATGGGTGCTCATGAACTGTTAAATAGGCTCTAGGAATAGAACATGGGTCTTCTGAAAGAGCACTGGCTACTTTTACTGCTAAGCCATCTATCTATCTGTTAGCCTCTCCTGGGCAGGCAGGCAAGTGCTCTAGTACACACACACACACACACACACACACAGCACAATCTCTAAATATGAAAACATTTTACATTTGTTTTTTGTTTTTGTATGTATATGTGCATCACGTGTGTGGAAACGGTTCATGCATCTGTGTGCACATTGGCAGTCAGAAGTTGGCATTGGAGTACTTGGTTTATTTCTTTCTGTATATCAAGGCAGGGCCTCCCACTTAGCCTAGAGCATGCGGATTCAGCTAGTCTAAGTGGCCGGTTTACTCTGGGGACCCCATTTCTACCTTCAGTGCACTGGGATTACAGGGGGGGGCTGCTGTGCTCTGGGCATTTCCCCGGGCGCTGGGGACCAGTGCCCTGAGGGTTGAATGGCAAGCATTTTCCTTTTTTTTTTTTAAATTTATTTATTTATTCTTATGAGTACACTGTAGCTGTCTTCAGGCACAAGAAGAGGGCATCGGATCTCATTATAGATGGTTGTGAGCCACCATGTGGTTGCTGGGATTTGAATCGGGACCACTGGAAGAGCAGTCAGTGTTCTTAACCACTGAGCCATCTCTCCAGCCCTGCGTTTTCCTTCTTAATCATCTTCCAAGCCCAAATTATTTTTTAGCTACACATTTGAAAGTATAAAATCTTATTTGCTAACATGGTCCTTCTTTTTTTTGCTTTGGTTTTTGAGACAGGCTTTCTTTGTAATAGCCTTGGCTGTCCTGCAACTTACTCTATAGACCAGGCTGCTGTTGAACTCAGAGACCTGCCTACCACTGCTGGCATTAAAAAGCCTGTGCCACTGTACCTGATGAGAAACATGTCTTAATTGTGTATGGTTTTTCTTCATTGGAATCTGCCAGAAAGGTGAGAGCTTATTGTAAACAACCATGAGATGTTTTCTGCTTCTCTACTTCCTGGTGTTGAAGTTTGAAATGTGTGTTTAGGTATTTTTGGGTTATGTTCAATTAGGGAAAAAAAAAATCACTTATATGTATGTTGGGGGGATTTGTTCATGTGTGTGTATGCACATGGTGCATGTATATGGAGACCAGAGGTTGAATTTAGCTTTCTTGCTTGCTCTCTGTTCTCTTTATGTAGTCCTGAGTGTAGACCAGGCTGGTTACAAACTCAGAGAGAGCTGCCTACCTCTGCCTTCTGAGTGCTGGAATTACAGGTGCGTGCCAATATGCCCAGCTTTTCCACTTAATTAATTTTTTTTTTTTTTTTTTGGTTTTTTTTTGAGACAGGGTTTCTCTGTGTAGCCCTGGCTGTCCTGGAACTCACTTTGTAGACCATGCTGGCCTCGAACTCAGAAATCTGCCTGCCTCTGCCTCCCAAGTGCTGGGATTAAAGGCGTGTGCCACCACCGTCCGGCTCCACTTAATTTTTTGAGACAAAAGGTTTTCACTCACTCTTCTAAGCTGGCTAGTCATTGAGCTCTCGGACTGTACGCGTCTGTGCATCCGTCCTCCAGTGCTGCAGTGCCCCTGAGTACCCTTTACAGGGTTTCTGGGGACTCAAGCTCAGGCCCTTTTGCTTACAAGACTTACCCGCCCCTTGCCACCTCCCAAGACGGGGTTTCTCTGTGCTGCCCTGGCTGTCCTAGGACTTGATCTGTGGTCTCTAACTCAAGAGGTCCACCTGTTTCTGCCTCCTGAGTGCTGAGATTAAAGGTGTGCCCTTGCCCCTCTCGCCCACTTCTGGAATTTTATATAGTTAGGATAGGTTTGTTATATAAAAATAGAATGGACTACGTTTTGTGGAGCCTGGAAACTGCTGTTCTGTGAAAGTGAATATTATATTTAGTGAGTCAGAATGGTGCGATTTTACTTGATGTATGACTGTAAAGCAAACTCTTGGCAGAATTGTGCTCCTTGCTTGACATTACAGATTTATATTTAGGAGAAAGATGAACTGAATTTAGTTGTTTAGGTAGGTTTTTATCCTTAACAATTTGGATGTTTAGTTATTATACATATAATTTACTGGGGCTATTCATATATACTATAACTAATTTGTCTCCTCCTGACTTCTGTTCCTATTCTTACCTACCTGTCCCCCTCCCCCCCAAAAGCTCAGGTATGGGGTGACGACTGGGTTTGAGGGAAGTCTAACTTTTAGTTGAATCTTATCATTGTAGTATTGTATCTGAAGTGACTAGTACAGCGAGTACAAAACCTGCTGTTAATTTTCAAAAGGTTAAAGCTACTATTTCTCTGCATTTGGTTAATAATTCTCGTTCCATTGTGAAGATTGAAGGGTAACTTTAAGGAGTTAGTGTCGATGTGGGTCACTGATTTTTCAAATTTCTGTGTCAGGTTTTCTGCTCTTTAGGAAGCTGAACTCTTTTGGCCCCTCCTGTTGAAGGAGAGTCAGGTCTAGGCACTTTGCTCTGACTCCGCTGCTCTAATTGCCTAGAGGAGCTGCAACCAAGTGTCACAGCCTGGTGGTTTAAATAGAAATTCATTGCTTCACAGTTCCTAATGCTGCAATACAGAAATCTAAGAGGAGAGGAGGGTCGGTTCTTGGTGACACTTTTGTGTTTGTCTTGCTGTGTTCTCCTATGGCTGTCCTTTGTATTGTCTGAGTCCTACTCTCTTACTATTCTGGTTAGATTAGAACCCTAAAGCTAAATATCATTATAATCTGAGATACCGGGATTTAGGGCTTTGATAATTGAAGTGAGGTGGGCACAGTTCAACCCAGAACACCAACAAAGAAAGCGTTATTGAAAGTTTGGCCAAAAGAATTTTCTTCCTCCCCTCCCTCCCTCTCTCCCTTCCTCCCTTCCTCCCTTCCTCTCTCCCTCCATCACTCCTTCCCTCCCTCCCTCATTTTGAGAAAGTCTCACATTTGAGGCTAGTCCTAAGCTAGTCTCAAATTCTTTATGTTGGAGAAGGATTGTCTTCCTCCACCTTTCAAGTGCCGAGATAACATGAATACACTACTATGTCCAGCTAGTTTTATTTTGTGATGCTAGGACTTGAAGCATTGTACTGGCCAAGTCATCTCTTTCTCTCTCACCCCGCCCCACTCCGGAGTAATTTAACGGATTGCCTGACTTGAAGATGAAGCTTGTAAGGCCAATGTGAAGTGTGCTCATCCCGTGCGTTTGTAAGGCGAATGCGAAGCATCTTCATGGTGTGTGGTGTGGTTTGTTTTTGTTTCACTTAGTGTTAGACTTTTCAGTCTCTTTCGTTGATTATGAATATGTGGATGGGCCCATGTCTCCTATGTTGTGGGTGGAGGTCAGAGGATAACTTGTGGGAGTTGGTTCTTGCCTTTACACCATGTGGGTCCTGGGAAATCATCAGGCATTGTGGCGTCTTTAACCCCTGAGCTATCTCTTTGGGCTTTAGAAGATAGCTAGGTGTCACAAAGGTGTCCAGTTAAAGTGTCTCACTCAGCAAGGCAAACTTTCCTTCTGACCAGAAGAATGTGCTCCTTAGAAAAGTGGAAGTGCAAGCCCCGGAGCAGGAGCTCACCTGGGTACTGTTTAAAGCAGGTGGGAACGGGTTCCCTGTCGTCGCTGGAGGCCAGCCTTAGAGCTGTTTCAGTTGTCCAGTTTAAAGGAATCAGAGCAAAGGAAATGAAGGAAATTAAATAAACTGAGGTGTGAGACGACAGCAAGATCTTTGTGTGTAAACACGAGTTTTCCTTAGTTGTAGAACATTTACATAAATGTTTTACTAGGCCGGTGGTGCACGCCTTTAATCCCAGCACTTGGGAGGCAGAGGCAGGTGGGTTTCTGAGTTGAGGCCAGCCTGGTCTACAGAGTGAGTTCCAGGACAGCCAGGGCTATACAGAGAAACCCTGTCTCAAAAAACAAAACAAAAAAAGGTTTTACTAGGTGTGTGTGGGAGGGAGGTTGCATTCCTTGTAGTTAACAAACGTTATACAGCCTTTGACAGAAAGAAGATTTACTGTTTCTTACATGACTGACTTCTGTTTTGAAATATAGTTATATTTTTTCCCTTTCCTCCCTCCCTTCTTTCCTTCCGTGTGTGTGTGTGTGTGTGTGTGTGTGTGTGTGTGTGTGTGTGTGTGTGTGTGTGTGTGTGGGTGTGTGTGTGTGTGTGTGTGTTTTTCATGACAGAGTTTCTCTGTGTACCTCTGGCTGTCCTGGAAATCATTCTGTGTCCCTGTAACCTTCAACTCTGAGATCTCACCTGCTTCCCATGTGCTGTGATTTTAGGGTTAACCACCACTGCTTTGGTTTTTTTTCTCCTTTTTCATCACTCCAGAATTTTGAGTTTTTTGAACTTGAGTAGTACTTTGGCAAGGTAACCAAACAAAAGACTGTTCTCAGACCTTTTTTGTTTTAGTTTTTCAGAGATAGTTTCTCTGTGTAGCCTTGGCTTGCCGTCAAACTCAGATCTGCCTACCTCTGCCACCAGAGTGCTGGGATTTAAAGGCTTTTGCTACCACTGCAGCTTCATAACACTTTTTTTTTTTTTTTTTTTTTTTTAAGATTTATTTATTTATGTAAGTACACTGTTGCTGTCTTCAGACACACACCTGAAGAGGGTGTCAGATCTCATTACGGATGGTTGTGAGCCACCATGTGGTTGCTGGGATTTGAACTCAGGACCTTTGGAAGAGCAGCCAGTGCTCTTACCCACTGAGCCATCTCACCAGCCCATAACACTTTTTTATTTGATTAGATTTTATATATTTTTCTGAGACTGGGTGTCACTCTCCATCCCTCCCCTCCTTCTCTCTCCCCCTTCCCTCCCTCCCTTTTATCCTACATATTCCAGGTTGCCTCTTAATGTGCACAGCCAGACTGCTTCCTTGGTTGACTTGCAGGTATTTGGTATCAGCCTGGTTTTATGTGGTGCTGGAGATCGAACAAGCACTCTACCATTCCTTGCAGAACAAATTGTTTTTTGTTGTTGGTTTTTCGAGACAGGGTTTCTCTGTATAGTTGTGGCTGTCCTGGAACTCATTCTGTAGACCAGGCTGGCCTGGAACTCAAAATCCACCTGCCTCTGCCTCCCAAGTGCTGGGATTAAAGGCGTGCATCACAACTGCCCGGTGCAGAACAAATTTTATTCAGTAACTTGTTTTGTGTCTTACCTTGTTTGTTTTGCATTGGACCTTAGTCATTCATGCCGTCAGTCCTTGATTGGGTCTTAGTGCTTTCTATTGTAATACCCCAAATTAAACTACAAGCCCCACGCACCCAGGTACCAGGTAACTCCCTGGAATGTTCAGAGTTGTTCTTCAAAAGTAACAAACGCCTCATGGGGAGAATAGGTTGCTTATGGGTTTGTCTTTATACATCCCTACAAAATATGTCTCTGGGCCACTCAGAAGTTCCAGGGAGTGCCCTGTCAAAGTCCATCTTGGTCAGTATTTAATAAAGCTTGCTTCAGATTTGGCTGAAAATGGTAAAACTGGTTTTTGTCATGCAAATCTCAGGATTAACACTATTCAGTCTATCTAGTCCTCTAGCTACAGCGATCTCCAGCTTTCTGTTATTGTTTCATTTGGTAGCTATTTGAATGTTTTCCTTAATCTATTACATTTCCTATTTTTAGTTGATGTATCTGTGCTTTATAAATCATTAAGTGCCATTTATTTTATTTTGAGGTAGGATTTCTGTATATAGCTTTGGGTAGCTTGGAACTCACAGAGATCCGCCTTTTTCTAAAAAATAATTTATTTATTGTTATATGTATGTATACTGTAGCTGTCTTCAGACATACCAGAAGAGGGGGTCAGATCCCATTACAGATGGTTGTGAGCCACCATGTTGTTGCTAGGAATTGAATTCAGGACCTTGGGAAGAACAGTCAGTGCTCTTAATAGCTGAGCCATCTTTTTAGTCCCACAGAGATCCTCCTATGTCTGCTTCTAGAGTGTTGGGATTAAAGGCACATGCCGCCAATGCCCAGCTTTTATACCATTTAAAAGTGTACCATTCAGCTCATTTAGTTTGTTCAGTGTGGTATAGCTGCCTCCTCCTTCTGGTTCTAAAATTGTTTTCATTATCTTGGAAGGAAAGACCGTCTTATGAAGTAGTCACTTTTCATTCCTGGACTCTTGTAACCTGTCTTTGAGAGATTTTCTCTGTGTAGCATATTCTAGGTTTTTCATATAAAAAGAGTCATGTGATCTTTGTGTTTGGCTACTTTAACACATTTTCAGCCTAATTCATGTGAATTCATGATTTGAATACTTTTTTGTTGAAACTAATTTTATTCTATCAAAATTAGAAGTTTTATTATCAAAATTAGAAGTTTTATGGCTATAAATTTGCTGGGCAGTGGTGGTTCACACCTTTAATCCCAGCACTTGGGAGACAGAGGCAGGCCAGTTTCTGAACTCAAGACCAGCTTTGTCTATAGAATGAGTTCCAGAGCAGCCAAAACTGTGCAGAGAAATCCTGTCCCAGAAATAACTACCTAGCAAGCTAGCTAGATCTAAATATGTTTTTTTTTGTGGGGCTTGAGGCTGTACCTCACTGTTACTACATGTGAGATCTTAGACTCTATCTCCACTACCACACTCAGTCCTCAAAGTCAAGAATTTTTGTGTTTTGTTTTTTATTTTACTAAAATTAAAAATGCCAAATTTATTTTATGGTGTGTGTGGGCATGTATATTTCTGAATGAATGCATTCATGCCTATGTGTATGTATGTATGTATACACCTACACATGTACACGTGTGTGTGTGTGTGTGTGTGTGTGTGTGTGTGTGTGTATTAGAGGACCTCAAGAAGTTGGGGGTGGGAGGTTGGTTCTGCCCTTCTACCATGTGAGTCTTGCAGTTGTCAGGCTTGGCAGCAAGTGCCTTTAGCTGCTGGGCCATCTTGCCAGTCCCAGATACACTATTGCAAACCCCATGTGCCCCTTAACCTCCATGGTTTCTCTGTGTAGCTCTGGTTGTCCTAGAACTCTTTATAGAACAGGCTGGTCTTGAACTTGCCTCTGCCTCCCTAGTACTGGGATTAAAGTCATGAGCAATCAGTGCCCAGGCCCAAGACACTCTTTAAGGGGACCTTGGCACACAGTTCAGCATTTGGGAGGTAGACAGTGGAGGATACTGATCAGTTTGAAACTAGACTGGGTTACATAATGTAACTGTCTTCAGGACAAATTTAGAAAAAACTTCAAGCCTTTAGAAAATTTGACCTAGATATCTGGAGTGAGACGTTTAATTTAAATCTGTTACTGAGATGTAGTTGCGATCATGAGACGTCAGTGTAAGCTCATTCCTTACCAGCTTCAAGTGCTTTTTATACTCAGTAACTCCTGCAACTCAAAGGGGCAGAATGTTTCTAATCTTGTTACAAACTAACGTACTGGGACTGGAGCTGAAGACTTACTCCCTAGTCGAAGAATTGACACATTAGATGTGCATCTTGTTACCCTATTTATTTTGGTGGTGTGTATCCAGATTCAGGTACTATCACCCTTCCTAGGTCTCATTGCCTTTACCCCTGCACAGCCAAAGTGAAAGTAGTACCAAGACGATTTATCTGAAGAAAATCATAAGGTTTTTTTCTAGGCCCCTTTAAAAATATCTCAAGAATAACATAAACAAATGTAAGAACAGAAAAATAATGGAGATTACAATCTTCCTTTTGAAATAAGAGTAATTGTGATCCCCTTTCAGTTCTCTAATG
Source organism: Apodemus agrarius (assembly GCA_964023405.1). Lineage (NCBI taxonomy): Eukaryota > Metazoa > Chordata > Mammalia > Rodentia > Muridae > Apodemus > Apodemus agrarius. The sequence continues at coordinate 21,618,338 of OZ030021.1, forward strand.
CTGGAATTATAGTTATTGTACTCAGGAAGTTTGAAAGGCTTTACAACTTTTTAGAAGATAAGAGTTTTATGATAAAATAATATAAAAATAGTTTTTATGATAATCTTAAAAATAGATGACTAAAATATCTAAGTGAAAATTTCATTTGAAAATGTTAATAGTGGTGCTGGAGAGATGGCCCAGCAGTTAGAGAGCATATATTGGTCTTGCAGAGGTTTCAGGAGGCCTAAAATTCGGTTCCTAGCACCCGGTCAGGTAGTTCACAGTCACTGTAGCTTCAGTGCTAAGGCTCCTGGCAACCATGTGCTTGTGTGCACACAGATGAATAAAAGTAAAGATCTTAATTCAGCTCCTATTTTTCCTCCATCACCACCTCTTTCACCTTTATTATTTTGAGACAAGATCTCATGTAACACAAGATGGCATGTAAGTTTTTGAAAAATGTTAATACTCAGTTCATGTTTGCCTTTTCTTTCCCAGAAGAAATACAAAATAAACACAACCTAGTAATACCCTGAGCCATTTTACATCGTACTCTCTTCTATTGGGGCAAATTTTTACAATAAGTGGTTATTAGTACTTATTTTGTAATAAACCCTGTCACGTTTTGATCTTTAGTTCCTATATTTGGTGGGGCTTAGACTCAGGACTGTATGCATCCTAGGTAAGCTTTCTGCTACTGAGCTGTATCTCCAACCTTCATATTTCATCTTATAAATAGTGTTTTAATGTTGGAAACACTGCAAGGAAGAAAACTGTTAAATGTTCACTGGGCCTGTAAGGTGGCTAGTGGTAAAGGGTCCCGCTGCTTAGCCTAACAGTCTGAGTTTTATCCACATGATAAAAGGAGAGAACCCAGCCTCGCAGGTTGTCTGACATCCATACATTTGCCATAGGCTCCTCTCTCCCTGCAAATAAATCATCAACATTTTACAGCCGGGTGGTAGTGGCACACGCCTTTAATCTCAGCACTCCAGAGGCAAAGGAAGTGGGTCTACAGAGCGAGGTCCAGAACAGCTAGGGCTACACAAACAAACCTTGTTTCGAAAAACCAATAAATAAATTTTTAGAAAGTATTCACTTAAAAATGTTTTTAGATCTGTTAAAAGCACTGGCTTCTTCAGATGGTCCCGGTTTAATCCTCAGTGTTTACCTGGCAGCTCCCTTCTGTCTAACACCAGCTCCAGGCTCTGACGCTCTCTTATGGCCTCTTCAGAATATACTTGTAGGCAAAACCACCTACATACATTCTGGAAAAGTCTAAAGTGTTTTCAGGTTAGAAAATTAGTTTTTAGCCATAGTTGTCAAGTCATATATATGTGTACTGAAATAGTTTGTCTTCTTTTCTAGTGACTTAGTAGGAAAACATCACCATGGCTACAGAAATTGGCTCTCCTCCACGATTTTTCCATATGCCGAGGTTTCAACACCAGGCTCCCCGACAATTATTTTATAAGCGGCCTGATTTTGCACAGCAGCAAGCAATGCAGCAGCTCACCTTTGATGGAAAACGAATGAGAAAAGCTGTAAACCGAAAAACCATAGACTACAATCCCTCTGTAATTAAGTATTTGGAGGTAAGTGCAGTAAAAGTATTTCCAGTGGCCAAAGTGCTTTTTTTTTTTTTTTTTTTTTTTTTTTTTTTTTAAATTATTTTATGTATCTGCACACCTGCATGCCAGAAGAGGGCATCAGATCACATTATAGATGGTTTTGAGCCACAATGCAGGAATTGAACTCAGGACCTCTGGAAGAGCACTGCTCTTAACGACTGAACCATCTCTCCAGCCCTGGCCAAAGTGCTTTTTAAAAAATAAACTAAATAAAGAGTAACAAGTATTTGTAACTTGTATTTCTTGAATTAGTGGGATGTTGAGTTCATTAATTATCTTCTGAAAATGACTCAGTATATGTGAAATAATAAGTGACTGCCAACATAGCAATATTTTGAGGCGCTCTGTACTTACTTGAAGATGGAGTCCCTGAGTCCCTGTGAGGGCGCCACATGGAGTGTATTACAGTGAAGGGTCTGTCTGCTTCTCTGCCCTTGAGTTCCTGATATGCTTGGGTCAGCCTGTTAATGCTACTGCTCCACTCATCTGGTTTTGTCCGCCTTTACACCTACGTTCAGTAGTTAAAGGCCTGTTTGTCAGAAGTAAGGACACTTTAGTATTTTCTCTCTCTTTTTTTTTTTTTTTTTTGGTTTTTCGAGACAGGGTTTCTCTGTGTAGCCCTGGCTGTCCTGGAACTCACTCTGTAGACCAGGCTGGCCTCGAACTCAGAAATCCGCCTGCCTCTGCCTCCCAAGTGCTGGGATTACAGGCATGCGCCACCACGCCCGGCTATTTTCTCTTTTTTTTTAGGTAGGATCTTAGGTACCACAGGCTGGCTTTGAATTCTTGAATCTTTTCCTCCATCCGACAAGTACTGAGATTTATGCATGTGATGCCACACTGGTTGTTTAGTGTTTCTAGGCAATTTCATTTGGGAAACTAGAGTATAAAGTTAGAATTTGAAAATAATAAAATAGCCAAAAGCAAAATACAAGAAATTGTTCTATGCTAATGGTTTTGGCAGAAATATGGTTGTCAATCTATCCTTACCCCCCTTAACTTAATTATTTTTATTTTATTTGTATGATTGTTTGCCTGTATGTCTACTGTATTATGTCCCCTGAAACTGGAATTATCACCCCACCCAATTCCACTTATTAGGGTATGTGAGTGAGGATGTGTTAGGGATCAGAACTGGAAGATGGTGGCACATGCCTTTAATTCTAGCACTCAGGAGGCAGAGGCAGGTGGATCTCTTGAGTTCCAGGCCAGCCTGGTTTACAGAGTGAGTTCCAGGACAGCTAGGGCTATACAGAGAAACCCTGTCTCGGAAAAAAAACAAAAGAAAAAAGGAACAAATAAAGAAACAAACAAAAAGGAAAGAAAATAGCCTGGCATGTTGACTACTTTAATCCTAGTGCTCAGGAAGCAGAAGTAAGCTGGTCTTTCTGAGTGCCAAGCTGCCCTGGCCTGTGTACAGAGTTGTGGGCTAGCAAGGGCTACAGTTTGATCCTGTCTGAAAAGAAAAAGAAAAGTCCTAGCAGACAGGAATCCACATCACACGTGGGGCCTGGGAAGGCGGCTCCGTGTAAAGAGCCTGGGCTGCTCTTCTAAAGGACCCGGGTTTGATTCTCAGGATGTACACGGTGGTCAGAGTATCTGATGCTCTTGATCTCTGTGGGCACCAAGCAGGCATGTGTTGCTTGGTACCTACAGGCATATGAAAGAAGCTATTTGTACACATAAATTTAAAGCTACACATTAGATCTCATTAATAATTAAAATTTACATGATTGTTGCAAGACCATATACTCATTAGTTAATTTGTTTTTAACAGAATAGGATATGGCAAAGAGATCAGAGAGATATGCGGGCAATTCAGCCGGATGCAGGTTATTATAATGATGTAAGTATAAGTCATTACACTAGCTTACTAATAAGCTCCTTGTTTGGTGATGTAAACCTCAAAGAATGGGAATTCTGGTTCAAGGTTGTCTCTTACGTTTTTATAAATATATTTTCCGAAGGGTAGTGGAGTATGTCTATATTTACTTTGATTTAGCTTTGTCTCAACTTCAATATTTCTTTAAGTTTAATGATGAACAAACTTTGGGGGCAGAAAGTTTCACACATTAACCAGCCTCAAAGTCTTTTAATAGAAAGTTTAGTTTTAAGTTTGGGTTTTTGCAAATGTGCTTTGCTCTATTGACTTCGAGAAGCAATTTAGGAAATAATGTTACTTAAACCGACACTGAAAGTAAGTTCTAGATTAATGCTAATAGGTGTTTAACTTTGTGTCTAATTCTCTTTTAATTAATTCAGAACACTTTTGATCTCCTAATAGCTTGGAAAATTATCCTGAAGTTTTCTTTAGGTATTGAAATAGTTATCTTGCCATGGACTGCTATACTTTGTTTCTTTCCTGTGTGCTTACCCAATGTTCTTTTTCTTTCTTTTTTAAAAGCTGGTCCCACCTATAGGAATGTTGAATAATCCTATGAATGCGGTAACAACAAAATTTGTTAGGACGTCAACAAACAAAGTAAAATGCCCAGTATTTGTTGTGAGGGTAAGTATTTGATGTATTTGATTAGATATTTATTTAAAAAATAAATATCTATTTACAAATAGATACTTATTTTTTTTTTTTTACAAATGTATTTGACAAGGCTGGACAAGGTGGCATAAGCCTTTAATCTCAGAAGCAGGAGCGGCTCAGTGAGTTCAAGGCCAGCCTGGTCTATACAGTTCCAGGACAACCATGACTACATAGAGAGACTTTGACTGACAAAAAAAATTTGATAAACTAAAAAGTAAACATTATATTAAATGTATATCCACGATAATAATTCATTTACTACTAATAGTTTTCTTTTATCCATTTTGTCTACTACTGTTAGGATAATGTGCTCTGAATGGCTTTTTATCGTGTTGTAATTTCCATAGAATTCTGGAATATGTAGGTTCATGCTTCAGTGGGTCTCATTAACTCTTGAATAGAGATGCCTTTGGTGCTATTGGAAACGCAGCTTCCCAAGGTGAATGAAAAGCTGTCAGGTGTTGCTAGGAAATGATGATTTAGGAGTGCTGAAAAACATACATCATACTCAGCAACTCTGTGGAGGTGCCCAGTAGTTTCTTTGGAATTTATAGCCAGGAATATATTCACATTGTTCAATATTTTAGAGGGATTTTACATAAAAAAGATTCTTTTCCATACTGACCAGACATTCAGTTCATTTTCCTGTTGATCATAGTGTAATCATTTTATTTCATTTCCTTTCTCTATGTAGTCCTGACTGTCCTGGAACTTACTCTGTAGACCAGTAGACCAGGCTGGCCTAGAACTCAAGGATCCACTACATACCTCTACCTTCTGAGTGCTGGGATTAAAGGCGAGCACCACCAGTGCCCAGCCACTTGATTTTTTTTTTTTTTTTTTTTTTTTAAATTTTGAAAAGTAAGTAATAGCCTGGCAGTGGTGGTACACACTTTTAATCCCAGTACTTGATAGGCAGAGAGAGGAAGGGGGATTTTTGAGTTGGAGACCAGTTGGAGGCCAACCTGGTCTACATAGCAAATTATAGGCCAACCAGGACAAGACCCTCTTTTCAAAATGAAGAGAGAAAAAATTTATTTTTATTTCTGTGTATGTAAATGCACTGTGTGCATGCTGTGTTTTTGGAGGGTATTTTATCTGTTAATCTGGAGTTACTGGCAGTTTTAAACTACCATGTTAGTGCTAGGAATCAGACTTAGGCTTTCTATAGGAATAGCAAGTGCTCTCAACAGTAGAGCCATCTCTAACTATTAGTTTTCATTTTAAATCATGTGTACACATGCATGTCTCTGTGTATGCTAGTGCAGGTACCTTTGGAGGCCAGAGGAGGGCAGCCAGTCCTCTGGAGCTGAAGGTACAGGTTTTGAGGTGCATTATATGGATGCTGGAAATTGATCTCAGGCCTTTTGTGAGATTAGTATGTCTCTTAAACCATTAAGCCATCTCTCCAGCCCCCTTGTTTTTTTGTTTTGTTTTTGTTTTGTTTTTCCCACCCCAAACATATTGTATTTGGGCAGGGGTCTCTCCCTCGTTTTTCCCACCCCAAACATATTGTATTTGGGCAGGGAAATCTCCCTCGTGATTTATCATGATGTATATGTGGAGGTCAGGGTCACCTATGGAGTTGCTTCTCTTTTACCTTTATGTGGGTTCCAGGGCTGTACTCAGGTTGTCTGGATTCTCTGGAGCTGGAGACCAACAGGTGGTTGTGACCTGCCTGATGTGTAAAGGAACCAAATTGGTCCTCTGGAAAAGCAGCAAGCATTCTGAACTGCTCCATTAATCTCCAGCCCTTTAATGTCCTTTTACAATACAGAAAGCCTTTTGAAATAAAGCCTTCTGAATCTTTATTTCCTCCCCTTATTGCTAGGGATAGAACCTAGGGCCTTGAATTTACTATGAATTACATTTTTAGCCCCCTCCTCCTTTTTTAAGGAAAAAAATCACTACAATAAATTTCTTTCAGGTAGTCTTGATCTCACTTTGTATCGTAGTCAGGCTGCCCTAGAACTCTTGGTCCCCTTCGTCCACTCTGTGTGGTGGATAAGTATTTTCCTGTAGAGATCAAGTATAAGATATTGGGGAAAAAATTGTGTATTAGAGAGGCAATCTACTGAAACTTACTAAGAAATAAAGCTTGTGGGCTCTGTATTTTACAGTTTAGTTGACTGAAGAATTGAAAGGGTTGGGATCATAGCATGTAACAAAATCTACTAAGATAGGACTTTATTCAGAATAATCAAAATTATGACTTACTGATAAAGCAATAAAGAGTCAAATCATTACAGGTTCTTGTGTCATTTTCCAAATAACCTCTTACTTTATGTGTTTTCTTTTTGCATACCTATTTTTTTTTTTTTTTGGTTTTTTTTTTTTTTTTGAGACAGGGTTTCTCTGTGTAGTCCTGGCTGTCCTGGAACTCACTCTGTAGACCAGGCTGGCCTCGAACTCAGAAATCCGCCTGCCTCTGCCTCCCAAGTGCTGGGATTAAAGGAGTGCGCCACCACGCCCGGCTTGCATACCTATTTTTGAACTATGTTTTTAACTTAGGGTATTAGAATTGTTCTGATGTTTTGTGTATTTATATCCTTTATGGAAAGTGAGTGAAACTGAACAAAAGGAAAAATGAATTATGCTCACACAGGCACATATACTTGCTGTATGGGATCAATTTGCTGTGTGGGGTCAAGGGGCCTTGTGTTTTCTAGGCAAATCTCTAACATCGCTAGCCCTCTTACAATGAATATTTAGTTGTAGGAAAAGTTTGATATTTTTAATGTTCTCAACATGTAATTGGGTTTTTTTTGTTTTTTGTTTTTTCTTGTTGTGGAATGGGGGTATTTTTATTTCATTTTTAAGACAAGTTCTCATTATGTTGTCCTACCTGGCTTGAACTTACTTTGTAGACCATGTTGACCCTGAACTCACAAAGATCTTCCAGTCTTTGCCCTGCAAGGGTTTGGGATTAATACCTGCTTGCCTGCCTATTCAACCCCTTTGCTTTGCTTTGCTTTGCTTTGCTTTGCTTTGCTTTCCTTTTTCCTCTTTCCTCTTTCCTCTTTCCTCTTTCCTCTTTTCCTCTTTCCTCTTTCCTCTTTCCAATTTATTTATTATATGTGAGTGCACTGTAGCTGTCTTCAGACACACCAGAAGAGGGTGTCAGATCTCATTACAGATGGTTGTGAGCCACCATGTGGTTGCTGGGAATTGAACTCAGGACCTTCAGAAGAGCAGTCAGTGTTCTTTTTTGTTTGTTTGGTTGGTTTTTCAAGACAGGGTTTCTCTGTGTAGTCCTGTCCAGGGTTTCTCTGTGTAGTCCTGGCTGTCCTGGAACTCACTCTGTAGACCAAGCTGGCCTTGAACTCAGAAATCCGCCTGCCTCTGCCTCCCAAGTGCTGGGATTAAAGGCGTGCGCCACCACCGCCGCCCGGCTTAACTTGCTTTTTAAGTAATATGTATTCATATTTTCTTTCTCTCTCTCTCCATATATATAAATATGTATTTACTATATTAAATATATTTACTTATTTAAATTTGAAATTTAAATGAATCAGTGCTAATGCTTTCCTTGTACTGTATGATGCAAGTTCTTTTCTGACAATATACTTAAAAGGTATTAACTGAAAATTCAGTGTTGTCTACTTTATGTTGATTATTTAATATTTTATTAAAATAGACTTTGGGTGCCGGGCAGTGGTGGCGCACGCCTGTAATCCCAGCACTTGGGAGGCAGAGGCAGGTGGATTTCTGAGTTCGAGGCCAGCCTGACCTACAGAGTGAATTCCAGGACAGCCAGGGCTACACAGAGAAACCATGTCTCAAAAAACCAAAACCAAAAAAAAAAAAAAAAAAAAAAAAAAAAAGGACTTTGGGGACTGGAGAGATGCTCAGCAATTAAGAACACCTGCTGTTCTTCCAGAGAATTTGACTTCGATTCCTAGCACCCATACTACTGTGCAGTTCACAACTGCCTGTAACTGCTACTCAAGAGGATACGATACCTTCTCTCCTCCATGGGTACTGCACACCCTGTTTTACACACACACACACACACACACACATGTAAAAACAGGCAAATAAGCCTTTGAAATATTCCTTAAATTAGTGAAGTGGCAAGACTTGTGCTTCTGTGTGACCTGTCTTCTTTTTTCTCCTCCAGTGGACCCCGGAAGGAAGACGATTGGTCACTGGAGCTTCTAGTGGGGAGTTCACCTTGTGGAATGGGCTGACTTTCAACTTTGAAACCATATTACAGGTAACAGTAACCATCAGATGCTAACTGATCTAAGAATTTGAGAGCACAGTCAATTTCATTGGCAATGTAAAACTTAACCTCTCTGAGTTAGTATAGGTTCCTATTAGTCTCTGTCATATATTCTCTTAAAGCAAAACTTAAAAATGTTTTCTGTTTTCATAGGCTCATGACAGCCCTGTGAGGGCCATGACGTGGTCACATAATGACATGTGGATGTTGACAGCAGATCATGGAGGCTATGTGAAATATTGGCAATCCAACATGAACAACGTCAAGATGTTCCAGGCACATAAGGAGGCGATTAGAGAGGCCAGGTTTATACACAATATACCATTTTCTGTAGTCCCTGTTGTCATGGGTAAATTACTCTCTAAGTGTATTCTGGGTGCAGAGATGCATGGGCTCTCTCAGATTCTGGGAAACTTTCTGCACCTTATGAACACAGTATTTCTCTTTGTTTTCACACATTCACCATTTTGCTGGCACCTTTCTGAAGTAGTTTTGTCCTGGTATCAGCCTTTGCAATATGTTAGAGATGTATTGTCTGCCACATTTTGCACTGGTTTTCTCTTTCATTTATGGTTAATAATGTGTATACGTTATTCCTTTTTATTATCTACTGTGTAAGACAAGAATATTCCAAATAAAGAATTCAGTCTTTAATTATACAACTGAATAAAATCTAAAGCCTGCAGAAATCACCTTCAGAATCCACACAAAATTCAAGGAAAAAAAAGAGGCTTAAGTGAAGACCTGGTTGGCTTGGTTCTGCCACGACTTCAAAAAGAAAGTATAGGACTAAAAACCTCACAGATAACTCTCTGGACGTGGCAAACAGTAACGGGTTAATGAACGGGCTCTTCATGCTTTGCAGCTGTAAGCAGACCTTTGTCAAAGAAGACTCTAGGACCTTTCTTCTGATTCACTGTTGATAACATGACTTACGCAAATGTATGAGTGGAGTTAAAACGTTTCCAGTGAGTTGTATGTTTTTACATAACAGTGAGAAATGTGTAGTAAACGTGGGGGAAAGAGTTTCACAAACAAGCCTGAAGAATTGCTGCAGCCTCAGAATAAAGCTAAGCAGCATTCTTTTAAGGTTGTGCCATCCATGTGTGGGAAGAGGTTGACTTTAGAAACACTTTTGGCAGTCACTTGTTTCTACTTTCGGAATCCACAGAGCTTGTTTCATATACATGTTTCTGCTTTCTAGACTTGGCCTCAGTGTCGTGCTCATAAGTTTTTTTCACCATTAGTCATTCAAAAAAGTTCAAGGGACTTCATACAGTTCATTGAGAATCTTGATCTTTTTCACAGCCAGAAAGAAAACTGGCTCCCTCTTGTATAGCAGAGTCATTGGCTTTAAGCAGACGTCTGAATATATATTTTAAAAGGTGCAACGTTCATGGGATTGCTTTACATCTCAAAGAAGGCATGAGTTATCACAAGCATTTTAAATAAGTGAGGAACATTGTATATAAAGATGTTGAGCAGTCATCTTACTAGCCAGCTTAAAGGTGTTTCAGCCTATCATTTTTGAAGTTTAAATGTCTGAGGCAGAAACTCATGCTCATGTTTTGAGCAGTATTCCTATGTGGCTTAAATGATTTTATGAAGGGATATTGTTGTGAATAGAATACATTTAGTTTCACTGTTAAGGCTGCTGCCCATGTTTTGTTGATATAGGAAACATACCAAAAGGAGCATAGGTAACATTAGGACTAGTCCTGTACTGAGTAGGTCTCTGATTATTGATGGGAAATGAAAAACTGTTGAAGCCTTTGCATGAGATGATATGGTAGCTGACTCCACTCTCTTCAAAGGCTCTGCACTGGATACTTCTCTCCTGTCTATAGTGCAGCACAGTGTTTTTATTTTTCCCTGTCTGAGACGCATGGATGATCTGTTAAATGCTGACTTCTTTCCCCTGCTGTGTGTCTTCACGTAACAGTTTCTCACCCACGGATAATAAATTTGCTACATGCTCTGATGACGGCACTGTTAGAATCTGGGATTTTCTTCGTTGCCATGAGGAAAGAATTCTCCGAGGTATGTGTGCTAACAGTACTGATTGAAATCTTTAAATAGGGAAGGCATTTGTGGTTAAATCATCGCACTACACAGTATTGGCTCGTATCTCCATTAAGGTATTTTTTATACATTCACCATCTCTGTCAAAAAAGCACAGCTCTTCTCCAGCTCAGCATTCATTTATAAGATTTCACTAATACTCTCATTGAATTCTTCCTGTGCCCTTTTGGAAAATACTCTTTCCTGACCTTGACATTTTAAACTAATAGACAGCTCACATAGTCATCACAGCCTTTGTACAGGTCACAAATCAACAGGCAAAATAAAGGTAGTGATGGCTGCACTTCTTGATATTTACCCCTTTTCAGAAAGGTTCTCATTGTGAGGCTTAAGCTGGCCTGGAACTTTCTATATAGCCCATGCTAGCCTGGAACGTAAGGGTCTTGTCTCAGACTTCTAATTCTGAGAGTACATTGTCTTTCATTGCATCTGGCTTCTTACTTAGAATTGGTAGATGATTGCACATGTATAATGGCGTGTCAGCACCCTTTATATGACTTCCCAATGTTTTGGAATTAGCTGTGTTTTATATATCCTTAGTGCAAACTTTATAGCAAAACCATTTGTACGTCTAAGTAAGGTCTCTCGGTTTATTAGTCACTGGGAATGTAGAATTTTCAAGTGTTTAGTTTAAATCTGTGCTGTTTTATAAACTGCACTTTTGGCCTTATGCCTTTGATTCTAGAATGCCTCAGAAATAATATCATGTGAAAGGGAAATTCAGGGCTGGCGAATGGGTACCAGAGATAACAGCTGTCAGGACAGTAAGATTCAGAGATCTCCCTTCATGTTGAAGAGTCAGCAGTTAGTTGTCTTGGTGTAATTATAAAATTCTTACCACTGGTAAGATGTTTTAGCATTGCAGATATGATAGTACACCCCTTAATCTAGAAGAAGCAGGAAATCTCTGTGTTCCATGTTATTCTGGTCTACATAGTTCCAGGCCAGCCAGCACTGAATGAAACCCTGTCTCAGAATAAAGCAAACAAACAAAAGTAAACTTAAAAATATCTAAAAACACATTTCAGGCCAGTATCATTGAATGCGTTTTCGCATTAGCTTGGACCCTCCGCACAGTGGTTGGTCACCGTAGCTGGGGTAGGGATCTTGTCCATGCCTGTCAGACTGAGGGCACACGCGTGTGCAGGTCTTCACACTGTGCAGCTTCAGTGAGGGGCAGGCTCTGAAAGCTTAGTTATTTTATGGGTGAGTACCAAGACTCAGAAGATTTAAATGACACATTTAAAATAAAGTCAGTCCAGTGCCATAACTAGAACCTTAGCCCCCTGACTTGTAGCCTGGTAGCACACTCATGTTAGAGTTTCTTCACTGTTCCTAGAAATCAGACATAGGTTAATGTTTTTTGTTTTTTTTGTTTTTTTGTTTTTTTTTGTTTTTTTTTTTGGTTTTTCGAGACAGGGTTTCTCTGTGTAGCTCCAGCTGTCCTGGAACTCACTTTGTAGACCAGGCTGGCCTCGAACTCAGAAATCCGCCTGCCTCTGCCTCCCAAGTGCTGGGATTACAGGCGTGCGCCACCACGCCCGGCTAGGTTAATGCTTTCTAAGCTTTGAAAAATCCTCAAGCTAAAGAAATTTTTTATTTAAAAGAATCCTAAGGAATTAAAATAATTAACTTCACAATATCCTGAAATATGATTACAGAAGTCTCATATAAGACCTTCTAACAGTTTGTATTAAAAGAAAATCTTTTATATGTTAACATTTCATCTTATGTACCAATGAAGAGCTATTCATTTTCAATAATGAGAGTATCTCTAAATATGCCTCATAACCTACTCTGAAATTAAGTGTTAAAAACTATCAGTCAATATTTTCATATTTGAGTTAAGGAAAACTTTCATTACTAATTTGAGTTTAGGTGAATTTAGATAAAATGAATAATGTTAAAAAGGCAATACAGACTGAAGTATATTAATATCTATTAATTAAATGAGTATTTTTTCCTCTTCATAAGAATTGCCCATTTTAAGCTTTATATTGGGGTTTCAAATATACATAAAAGTATGCTAGATGCCCATGTACTTATAGGATTTATGTTCTTATACATGTATGCTATTTTCTTCCTTGTAAAGACATTTTTACCCCATTATGGTACCTCAGTAATTATATAAGGGAAATGTGAACATTTTAAACTAAATTAATTGACCAACCTGAGCAGTTTTGAGAGCAAGTTTCACATAATCTGATATTTTAGGTTCCAGTCACCATTTTCTGTTAATCAGTTTTCTAAATTCTGTGAAACTAAGACCATTTCTTTGTACTTGATGTTTGGAGGTCATGTTTATAGTCATCTCCAGGAGAATGTAAGATTGTTCAACAGAAATTAGAAAGAAGGATCATAGAGAACATTGGATCCCTAAGTCAAATTGGGACAGGATGAATGTTCCATCTTCTAAAATGTAAGCTGCCCTGTATTAAGTGCGGTAATCACAGTCTACCCATCTGGCAGTAAGGAGACATACTCCTTTCTCCTCCGGTGTGACAGGTACTCACTTTTAGAGGTTAAATATTTGGAAAATCAAGAACACAGTAGTTGAGGGAAGGTGATGATCATATAGTCCAAGACTTTAATATATACTTACCCTTTTCTCCATCATCCGTAAAAAACAGACTTTTACTCTGATTTTTAGTGATAAAGTATTTGTTACCTCAGGCTTCTCCTTTCTAATACCAGGCTTAATATTTAGAACATTCTTCCCTAGTGTTAGTAATCTGCTTCTCTGTAACTCGTCGTTCTTCCATTTGGGACGTGAAACAAAGAACAAATCAAACACATGCCTGGACTCTCAGCATGTACTTAGTGTGTAGGACAGCCTGGGCTACATAAAACACTCAAAAACAACCCAAAAACCTGTAATCTGTTTTGTTTGACAGCAAATTAAACATTTAAAAATAACAATTGTGTTTTTCCTGTTAAGTTTTTCAGCTTTAACTACACAGTATTCTGTAGAAACCACAATAGCAAATCTTTCAGTGAAAAATTTATAGTTGCTCTTTTTAGTTTCATTTCTGAGATTGTTCTTAAGTCTTTATGTAAAAGAAGTTCTACAAAGAAACATAGTTAATCTTTAAAATGGATATGGAGTAATTGGGAGGTTGGCTGTGCAGCTTGTGGGTGATTGAGTCATAAGTTCATGAAACAATATAGCACGGAATTGGGAACATCTTGTAAATGTCCCTCGTTACCGGGGTTTATACACATTTGTTCTTTTTCTCTAGTAAAAAGTGCTTAAGATTTTTGTAGGCAACATTTTTACAAACTTTTATCATCTTAAAAGTGGAGAGCAGTTAATAATACTTGTTAGAAAATACTTGTATTGATATAGAAGAGGGAAGACATTCCAGATAAAAATATGCAATCAATAAGTACGCCAAAATAAATGTTAATGAGAAGCATTATACTAACTTATAAAAAGAACCTACTCCGGAAGGTCACTGTACTTGAGGTCTTGTTTTACCCTCTTGATTTTACACCAGTAATTGCTGGCACATTGATCAGGAATAGTGTAAACACTACTTTTCAACCTACTTCTCAGCAACCTTTTGGGATAAGAACTGCAAAGTTAAATAGACCTGCCAGAGCTCATACATGTAGAAGTGCATGCATGCACATGAGGAATCAGGCTAGGATTCGAAGGCAGGCTATTTGGCTTGTGTTTACTTTATTGCTATTTTTATCTTACTTTACCCAAGATACATGCTAGGCAAGCGCCCATCCACTGAGCTGTATTCCTAACCTTTTAAATTTTAAAATGTCATGGGCTACAGTGATAGATTTATGAAGTTAAGATTTGATAGGAAAGGAGGGACAATGTGATCAGAGGGAACTCCAGTTAATTTTAATTATGTACCACATACTGAACCACAAAAACATTAACTCACAGTGAACTGTTGAGACTGCAGATGGGTTATAAGGTAGTTGCTATGTTATATAAATGTACGGAAGGGAAGCTGCAATAGGTTCAAGGGGTGGGTGTGTGCTCCTTAGTGTGCAGTGAGTCCCTGGTTCATTCCCCAGCATCACATGTGTTAGATGGGACCCTCCTGTGATCCTAGCCCTGGAGAGGTGGAGGTAGTGGACTCAGAAGTTCAGGCTCATTCTTTGCTAAGTAGCTTTTGAGACCAACCTCGGTAACATGCAACTCTTTCTAAAAGCAAATCAAAACCAAACCTGTTTAGTAAATTTCATTTTGCTTTACTTTTAGACAGAGTCTTACTCTGTGGTCCAGTCTGGTTTTGAATTCACTATGTACCTCATGGTGTTCTTCCTACCTTACCCTCTGAGGTGCTGGTTCTCTCTTTACAAGCACTTGGGCGGGGTTGTGGGCATGTGGGGAGTGGGGAGTGGGGGTGGAAGGTCCCGGGGCAGGAATGAACCTGCACATTCACTCAGCGTAAGAAAAAGAACAGCATTCATACTGTTTTTTGTTTTTTGTTTTTTTTTGCATTCATACTTTTATAAATTTCTATGTATAGTTTTTTATTGTTTTCAACTGGTTCTTACTAAACTTAAAGCCTCCACTACAAAGATTTTTTTTTAGTTTAAAGCAGTATTTTAAATTATGTAAAAGACATGTTTACAGTCTGAGTGTTCAGTGAAAAAATGTAATTCTCATTGTGAATAATTTACTTATAACATAGCTAAAACATCTCACTATTTGACAAAACAAAACAAAACATACAACCCAAAACCCACAAACACTGTTTCTTTATAATATAGCCTGTGCCAGCGTCTTGCTTACTTTTCTATTGCTGTGAGAAGAAACCTTGAAGAAGGCAACTTAGAGAAGAAAGTGTTTGGGGTTTTTTAACAGATTCAAAGGGTTAGAGCTCTCTGAAGATGATACGAGGATCCTTAGGGGCAGGCATGGCCCTGGAAGAGCTTACATTTTGAGATGTAAACGTGAGGTGAGAAAGCCAATGAGAATAGTTTAACTCTTCTGAACCATCAAGGAGGAAATAGGGACATAGTCAGGAAATACTGCATCGAGTAAGACGGAGCCCAGCAGGGCAAGCTCTGAATCCTTTGTCTGAGGGCTTTGCTGACTCCACCACAATTCTCGCTCTGCCTCGTGCTTGTGAATCCGGATGTGGCTGTCAGCTACTGTTTGAGTATCACGTCTGCTTGCCTGCTGCCATGTTTCCTGTCATAATGGTTATGGACTGACTGACCTCTAAACTGCAGTTCCCCAGAAAGTGCATTGTTAAGTTTCCATCACCATGGCGTTTTATCACAGTGATAGAAGTAACAAAGACACCAGAAGAATCAAAAAGAGTCAGGGACTGAGAATGTAGCACAATGGTAGATTACTTGGCATTCATGGGTGTGATTCTCTTAGTACCATGCACAAAAAAGCCAGGCACCATTCTTACACATAGTTTTGCCTATAAGGACCCTGTTCATCCCCTCTAACCCTCCTCTTCCCCCTTTAGATAGGCTTTAATATGTAGTTGGTCTTAAACTCAGAGATTTGCCTGCTAGGATCCTAATCTTATCTTTTAAGTCAGTGTCTCACTATGTAGCCCTGTCCTGGAGTTTGCTATATAGACAAGGCTGGCCTCTGCCTATTGTGGAGTGGAATTAAAGGCATGTGCTACCAAGTCAACCTGTGATCCCAATTTTTTTTACAGCAATTGTTAATATTATTGATTTAAGCAGTTAACCTTTATGTCATCTTTTTGTTTTTGTTTTTTCAAGACAAGGTTTCTCTTTGTAGCCCTGGCTGTCCTGGAAATCTAGCTGTAGACCAGGCTGGACTTGAACTTACAGAGATCCACCTGCCTTTTACAACAGCTGCAATTAAAGGCATGTAACGCCATTGCCTAACACTGTCTTGTATTTAATAAATGTAACGCTATAAAAATCAGCTTTGTTCCTGTAGGGAACAAAGGAAACAATTATGTTTTAGTCAGTGTTTAGTTTTCCCCCTTTCTGTTCATCTTATAAAGTCCTTTAGTGTCAGGAAATGAACCTAGGCTCTGGATGTTAGCCTAGGGTCCCCATCATACTCAGTTTTGGGTGATGCTTTAAAAGTCCGTCTTTGCAATATCTAAAAATATGATCATTTTAGTTATAAAGAAGTTATTAATTTAAAAAGATTCATGTGTGTTTTGCCTGCCTGTATGTCTACACCACATGTGTGCCTGTTGCCTGTGCTAGTAAGAAAAGGATTCTCTGACATTAGAGTTGCAGATGGTTGTGGGCCACCGTATGGATGGTAGGGAAAGCCTAAGTACTTTGCCAAGGAAATAGAAGATCAGCACGTGCTCCTAACACCTGCCATCTCTCCAGGAATTCTACATAAAGGAAGAAATGGTGATTTCTAGGTCTTTTAACACATAATTTTAAAAAATAGCTTGATTAAGCCACATGCACTATTAAATCTCTCGAGGCTTATGTGTCAAGCCCAATTAACTTATTTTTCCCCTTTGGATATATTAAAACATTTTAGTGATTTACTTGTATATATACATATATAGTGTATATGTATATGTATATATGTATATATGTATATATGTATATGCATGCAAGTAGGTGCCATGTGCTGAAACTTAGTGTACCTTGAGTTATGGGTGGTGGCGAGCTGCCCAGCACGTGTGCTATAAATTGAACTGGGACCCTCTGGAAGAGCATCAGGCACTCTGACTGGCTAACCCTGTCTCAGACCTGACTGTTAGCACTCACTGTTAGTGCCATTTAGAGGACTTCTTCCCTTGACTGTTTATTACAAATCTGGAGAAACCCTCTATCCAGATTTGAAATATTTTTTTAAAGATTTATTTATTTCTTTACTTATTTCATGTATGTGAGTACACTGTTGCTGTCTTCAGACACACCAGAAGAGGGGATGGGATTCCATTACAGATGGTTGTGAGCCACCATGTGGTTGCTGGGAATTGAACTCAGGACCTCGGGAGGAGCAGACAGTGCTCTTAACCTCTGAGCCATCTCTCCAGCCCCAGATTTGAAATATTAAAAGTGGAAATTTTCAGGCCTGGGGAGATCACTCACTGGTTAAGATTACTTGCTCCTCTTCAGAGGACACAGGTTTCATTCCAAGCACCTACATGGTTCACAATTGTCTGCAACTTTATTTCTAGGGGAATCTCATACCTTCTTCTGGCCTCTCTGGGTACTAGGCTTGTGTGCCTAGAAATACATGCAGGCAAATACACATAAAGATAATAATTTAATTTCATTTTTCCTATTTATTTATTTATTTATTTATTTATTTATTGTTTGCCTGCTTGCTTACTTATTTTCATTTTTGAGTCTGGTTTTCCTGGAACTCTGAATAGATCAGTTGGCTTCAAACTCAGCCTGTCTCTGCTTCTCTAGTGTTGGAATTAAAAGCTTGTACCACTATGCCTAGCTGAATAATAATTTTTTTAAAAGATTTATTTATTATATGTAAGTACACTGTAGCTGTCTTCAGACACCCCAGAAGAGGGCATCAGCTTTTGGAAGAGCAGTTATTAATCTGTATTCTAAAATGAACAATTACTAATCTTATTCTAAAATGAACTGTAGCAAATGACTGCTGCAAATACTTTAAAAACGGCCCCAGCGCGCAGAGTGCACAGGCTTTGGGCAGAGGGGAGGGGCAGTCTTTGCAGAATGCTAGAGCTGGGAGATTGTTTGTAAAGTGCTTGCTGTGTAAGCATGAGGACCCTGGTGTGACAGTACTGGGAAGAAAGACAGGTCTGTTTTAAGGGCTTTCTGGCTAGCCAGTCTGTCGAAACAATATGTTCCAGGTTCAGTGAGTGACAGTCGATGGAGGAAATCCCCTGAATATTGGCCTGTGGCTTGCAGGCATGGAGAGCATTGTCCTGCTGCAGATCCACCTGCACACAACATGTTTAGGTAAGGGCAGTACTAGTTCCATTGAAAACCAGTGGCTTAGAATACAAGATGACTGCAGAACACTCTGATACTGTAAGCAGGAGTAGGTCTTTTTACAAAAGGAACTATGAGTGCTATTTATATCTGTATACCACGTGTGCCTGGCTCCCGGAGGCCTGAAGGAGGAGTTGGATCCCCTGGAACTGCAGTCACAGATGGCTGTGAGCTATGATGCGGATGGAACTCCTTGGGTTTTGTGTCTTGAGCATGCAACTAAAGATGATTATCATCACTCCCCTCCCCCCCCCCTTTTTTTCCTCTCCACATTTCCTTTTGAGAGTCTAGCCACATAACCTGGCTGTCTTGGAATTCACTGAGTTTACTAAAATGATCTTGAGTTTACGGAGTTCCCTGCCTCTGCCTCCCAACTGCTGGGTCTCGGGCATGTGTCACACCCAGTCATCTCACTAAGCCTCCAGTTGATTTTCTAGACTGGCTCTCCAGCCGGTGTCAGGGATCCTACTGTGTTCACACCCCAGCACTGAGATCACAGGGACTTGTTTTCTTCCCTGGCCTTCTTCCACGTGGGTGGTAGGGATAAAGAGACTCTGGTCCTTACAGTGTGCAGGGAGCACCTCACCAATGCTCAGCCCGCGGCACGCCACGCGGGGGGCGGGGGGGCGGCGTTACCTTTAGAGATACTTAGATGACTGTGTTTTATCGAGGAAAAATTTTGTGTAGAGTACAGAATGGGCTGTTGTACGAACTATTGGATGTCTGTTGAAATTGTGCTACATTTCTTTCTGTCAGAAATTATTTTTAATGGGTGGTTGGCTTTCCTTATATTTAAGCAGACTACTATCTAGTTTAAAAATAAAGTTGAGGATGTAGTGTTGCCTTTCCAAGGCCTCAGTCTTCAGACTGAGTGTGTGTGTATGTATATATATATATATATATATATATACATATATATACATACACATACATACACACACACACATATATACATATATACATATACACATACATATACACACACACACACACACATATACACACTATATATGCATCTTATATATGCTGATGCCCAAGCTTATGCATTTGCATCCAGACTAACCAACACTGGGTATTCTTCTCTGGCTTTATTTTATCCCTGACCCAAGGTCTGTGCTGGCTGGCCAGCAAGCCCACACCATTCTCTTCCCCCTCCCCTTAGAGAGCTGGGGTTAGAAGTGGCATGACCACGCCTGGCCTTTTACACGATTGCTGGGGAATCTTCTATTGCTTTCGTTGCAAGCAGTCTTGCCGACTAAGTCATCTCATTTAGTTTTTTGAGGCCAGGCCTCGTCCTATAGCACAATCTAGTTTCAGACTCAGGGTCTTCTCTCTCAGGTGCTGGACTTACAGGCATGTGCTGTGTCTGATTTCCACTACTTTTAAACTGTTCCCTGCATGTGAACTTGTTTTTATGTATTTACACTAAAACCACCCATCCACCTTTATGATAAGATTGAATTTGTAGATATCCAGAGATTCTTTCATTCCTCTTCCCTATCTAAGTATGCCAAGCTCCTAACTTTGAAACATACGTTCAATAAATTATTATTTTCCTCTCTTAATTCACTTATGGTTTCCTTTATCTCACCTTTAGTTGGTTAGGATTGTCTTAATGTCTTTTAACTGATTACTTCAATATTTCTTTGAAAATACATTTGTGATTTACCTCACCTGCTGGTTTCCTACTACTCAGTTACACATGAGGCCAGTTAGTATACCAAATGAAGCATAGGGCTTGTTAGCATAGCCATGCTGTCTGGAGGTCTAGGTAACATATCTGGATTTCAGTTGTTTAAGACCTACTAGAGAAAGTAGTGTCCTAGTTTGGTTTCTGTTTCTATAATAAAACACTGACCAAAAGGCAAGTTGGGGAGGAAAGGGTTTATTCCTCTATCAAAGGAAGGCAGACTGAACCTGGAGGCCGACTGAAGCAGAAAGGCAGAGAAAGCTGACTCCATAGGCCTTGCTGCCCGGTGGGTGTGGTTTGCCTTTCTCGTGCAGCCTTGAACCATAGCTTGCCCATAGCTGGCACTGCTTTACGACAGTGCGCCCTCCCGTGTCAGTCATCAATCAAGAAAACGCTTCACAGACATGCCCACGGGCCAAGCTGTTGTTTGTGGGTCTTCAGTTGAGGTTCCCCCTTCTCAGGCGACTTAAAGTTTCTTATCAGTTTGGCAAAAACTAAACCACAGTCACAGCAAACATTCATCTTAAAATAATACACTCCCCACCATACCAAAGCAAAGTAATAATACCAAACAAAGAAAAAGACGCAGTACTGTATAATTATAACCACATATTCTTAATCCCAGATGTTAGTCACAGTTTTAGACCTTAGCAACATGGGACACTGGGACAAGTTCAATAGTCTTGTGAGTTAATGAATTCATGAAAACGGTCAGACTAGGTTTTGAACACAGTGTTCAATGAAAGCTACTGATAGTGATTTACAGAGCTAATTTTGCAGCCTTCTTGATTTTAGAATAAAAGTGGTTACTCTAGAAGTGTATATCTGTTCCTTCATCATGTGTTCAAGATCTCCGCAGATCCCAAAATTGCAGATGCTCAAGCCTGCACATATCTCTTACACCCTTTTATTTATTTTCAAAACGGATTAAATCAGGGCCTTGCCTGTGCTGAGCATGCTGTCAGGTGCTCTGCTGTACTCTTAACTCTCTGTGCTCCTTTAAATCATCTCTACATTACCTGTAATACATAGGACGGAGGTTAATGTTACGTAAATAGTTGTCATCCTGTTCAGGGAATGAGAAAAACGTCTGTGTTAGTGCACACCCAGGGCTTTACTCCTGATGTCAAGGTCTGAGACTGGTTTCCTTTGCAGGTGTGGGGCACATGGACGCACATGCCTGGCACTCTTCAGTTTGTAGCACTGGGACTGCTTGCATGTTAGCACATGTCCCCAGCCTCTTATTTTTATTTTTTTAATATTATGGTTCGTTATTGCAGTATAGGTTTTAATTTAGAGGTAATATATAAACGCTTCTACTGGATTATATAATAGTAAACGTGGCTTTATCAGGGTCTTCCAGAAGCATTTAATGATCTGTCTTACCAGGATGATTTACTGTGGCAAAGTTGGGCTCTTGTTCTTTGGTGAAACACATTTGCATGGTCCGGCCTATCCCCTCCATCTCTCTCCAGTAATCCTAGTTTTCCTGCACAATTTTGTGACTTGGCAAAGTACTGTAAGTAAACCATACGTTTTACTTACGTGGACACGTGATGCTGTAGACACTTAACTGATTTCTCCCCTGTGATTTCTTTTTTCTTTTTTGGTTATTTTGGAGGGTTTCTCTCTGTAGCCCTGGCTGTCCTGGAACTCACTCTGTAGACCAGGCTGGCCTCGAACTCAGAAATCCACCTGCCTCTGCCTCCCAAGTGCTAGGATTAAAGGCGTGCGCCACCACCGCCCAGCTCATAGAATTTTTTTAAATATCATTTTCTTCTTTATATTAAAATCTTTTTTTACAGTAAAGACACTTGGGGGGGGTGACTTGTTAAAGTGTTTGACCGTAAGCACGAGAACTCATGTTTAAGGCATTGTAGTATGCATCTCCAGTCCATAGAGCTGATGAGGTGGGGCCGGGAAGATCCCCCGAGCTCACTGCCAGCCAGCCCAGCTGTCCCAGTGAGTTTCCAGTTCAGTGAGACAGGCTTTCTCGGAAAACGAGATGGATAATGGTTGAGGAACACAACCCGTATTGATCTGTTTTTCACATTGTACACGTATGTATGTATGTATGTATGTATGTATGTATGTATCTCCCCAAATACCAGCTACTCTGTATTCTTCTGTAATGAAAAATGAAATGATAGAATTTTAATTTAGGAAGCTGGTACTGAAGAATGGTTAAGTCTTAAATGAGGAAGTGTGTGAAAATGGTTGTTATAAAGAGTGAAGTATGAGGTGTGAACTAGCGAGTGAGAGCCCCACACAGCAGAGTGGAGTTTTAATTTAACATGTGCTAAAGTTTGCTAGATGATTAGTCTACATTTTGAAAGTTACATTTTAGAGATTTACAGAGAACTAGATGCAGTGGAAACGTCAGCCTTGGTAGTATGTTTCACATGTAGATAGAAGGAAATGGCCTTGCTTTGAACATAGGAGTTATGAATAATTAGTATGTTATACCCCAAGATACCTCTTTATTTATTTTTATTTTTTTGAGACAGAGTCTTACTATATATAAACCCTGTCTACACATACCCACACATACAGGGTATTCATGAGTAATTAGTTTGTTAGGCCCCGAGATCCCTCTTTTTGTTTTTGAGACAGTCTTGCCGTGTAAAAACTGTCTACACATAACCCTTTACATAAAGAGCACTCACTACTTGTTTTGTAGAGTAGGCTGGCCCATTTCATAGAGACCCACCTATGACTCCTCAGGACTGGGATACACACACACACACACACACACACACACACACACACACGAATGAATGAGTGTTTTTACTTTCATATATATATTATGTGCATGTGTCTGCCCTGAACCCGAGAATGTCTAATCCCTAGAACTGTATTAAGTTACAGATGATTATGGATGCCAAATTAGTGGTGGGAACTGCACTCTGGTCCTCTGCAAAACACTAAGTGTTGTTTATTGCTACGCTATCTTTTCAGAGCTAGTGGGGCCCTCTTTATCTAGCAGTTTTTGGGCCAGCCAGTGTGATAGTGAGGCCCTACTTAAAAAAAAAAAATTTAAAACTAACTTAAACTAGAACAACAAAACTGAAACAACCTTTTTGGGTTTTGAATTGAAGGACAACATTGTGACGTTAATTCATTACTTCTGTTTGTTATCACACCTGTTCTTGCAGACCTGAAAAAGAGAAGTCAGATCTGTTTCAAGTAACACTTTATTTGTAATGTCATCGAAGGGAGCAGTTTATCTTTCTTAGTCAAAACTCACACTAGGTGTAGGTATTTAAATATCTGTTAAGGCCAGGAAGGAAGTTATAAAAAATGTGGACAGTTTACACTTCTAGACATGGAAATACGTGTAAAGTACAAAGTGTCTGACTATGTTGGCCAAGGCTGGCCTCAAACTCACAGGGATCTGCCTCCTGAGCTCTGGGAGTAAAGGTGTGTGCCACTGAGCTGGTTTTTAAAGTGTTTTGGAAGAGTGTTGGTCCTTTTTTGTTTGTTTGTTTTTTTAAAGTGAATTTTATAGTTGACTGTATTTTCTTCCTTTTCTTTGGGGCAGAGATGGCTACCATTTTAACTATGATTCTCTTCAACTTCCGTAGGACTTCATGGGGTTGTTTCTGGCTTCTTTTTTTTTTTTTTTTTTTTTTTTGAATCCTAGTGTTGAGAATCAAACCCAATGCTTTGCATTGTGCATAGTAAACACTCTCCCACTGAAACTCTCCCTGGTCATTCTTTATTTTTTTATCTTTATTTACTATGTTGAACATGCAGTATGAGTAGAGTAGATTCCAACTGTCTATCTGTTAGGCTTTATCTTTTAGGTATGGGTGTCTGCCCTTTACGTACGCTTGTCTGTGCACTGTGAGTGTACCTGAGGCCGTGGAGATCAGAAGACCGTGTCAGGTCCCCTGTCACTAACGATGGTGGGAAACTGTCATACAGTACCAGGAATCAAACACAGGTCCTCTGGAAGAGCAGCCAGACTCATAACTGGTGAGCCCTCTTTCCAGCCCTAAAGTGCATATTTCTGACAGGATCTATACTTATGTATGTAGTATGCTTCTTTTATGTTACAGAAGCTGGTTACTTTTACAATCTTTTTTTTTAATTTTTAATTTCATATTTCTTCTCTAGATGTCACTAACAGTTAACAGAAATAACATTGATTTGCAAAGTACGGGATTTTGCACATTAAAAATGTCATTCTGGATTTTACTGAATGGCAAACAGTTAGCTTTTGTGTGGCTCTGGAGTCAGTTTCCAGAACAGCAGACCCACAGGACCTTTCTGTACAAGAGTACAGATGGCAGGTACCTGGGGATGCAGCCCAGTTGACAGAACGCTAGTGTAGCGTGCAGGAAGTTCATGCTAGGTAGGAAGGAGAAAGATTAGAATTTCAACATCATCCCTGGTTTCGTGGGACGTTGTAGGTAAGCCTTTGCTTTGTGCCCCTGACTGGGGAGAAGCGGATAAGTCTTGACTTTATTTTCTTCTGAGAGATAGCTCACTAACGAGGTGTTTGAGTAGTTAAATCAAACACTTTTATACTTTTAATTAACAGTTTTCAGCGTGATTATCAATGATGTTTTATATTTTATTACTTAGTACTTAGTTTGGTCTTGACATGAAAATATATCAGTCTTCTAGAATTCCCTTCTTTGTGAATTAGAAAATATATATTCATTTGTGGTATTAAAACTTCATTTTAATATTTGTTTAATATCTGTCTGTGTCTCCATTGACTTGTTCTTGTGCCTGTGCAGCTTGGTGCTGTGGCTGTACATGGTGCCAGAGGTCAACAGCAGGTGACTTCCTCCGGCCAGGGCTGGCCAGTGACCCGTCTCCTAGGCCTCATCTGAGTTAGAGTTACTTGTAAGTGTAGATATGTAGATTAATTTCATTCTACCATCAGTATTCACAGATGGTAGAATTCTTCAGTTCCAGACCACTCGCAACATAGAGTTAAACAATTAGGTTTAATAAAATATTATACTGTTGTTTTTGGTGTGTGTGTGTGAGTGTGAATGTGGGTACTTGCATGCCACGGCACCCTGTGGAAGACAGGACAACCCTTAGGGAGGCGATTCTCTCCTGTCTACAGTCTGGGAAATGAATTGAGTTTGTCAGGCTTGGGGGCAAGTACCTTTCTCCTGAGCCATCTTAAAGGGCCCTAGTTTGTTGTTTACATGTTGCAGCAAAATATAAAGGCCACAGGAAATCTTGAGTGTGTGAGTAAGAGGATGTGTTCTAAAAGGTTTCCTATGGGATTTTCACTTCGGCCATGCTGGGGCTAAACTCGAGCACGTGCTAGGCACACACTTGCTGAACTACATTCCTGTCAGAAGATACAGTCTGTGACCGTGTAAGCTGGGAGAGCACTTATGAGGGGGGGGCTGCTCTTCATTTGATGCTGGCTGTTCTAGTTGAGTATCACTACTCTATATGTAGGGTAGACCTGAATGAGGACAAATGTATAGTTAGTAAAGACTTGCCATTTGGAGATAAGCATTATGGACTTGCTTGTTAACCTTGTTACTTTGTCTTGCCTCAGAATGACCGAGTTTGTTAGTTGTTCAGTGTGATTGGCCAAAAGAAGATCTGTAATAGCTTTGAGGCTCGGACGATAACTTGAAATCAGTTTTAGGGAAAAGGAATTGCTTCTCCCTCCCTGCTGCCCACCTCCACCCTTGGTGTATTTGTATACACCAAGCCTCTGATTCTTGTAGGGAAGTCAGAATTTATTGACAGTGACATATAATTACACATCAGGTGTAACAAGCTACGTCAGTGCTGCAGTTTTGTTTTATAAAGCAGCAGCTGGAACGCATTTGGTGTCATGTAGCCCACATATGCTGTTTTTCACCTGGTTATAAAGACAGAGTTTAGCAGGGCTGGAGAGGTGACGACTCAGTGTGGTTAGAGCACTTGCTGCTCTTGCTGAGAGCCTGGGCTCAGTTCCCAGCACCTACATGGAGCCTCACAACCATTTATAACTCCAGCTTTAAGGGATCATTCACCTTCTGTTGTGGTATGTGGTGGGGCATGGTACATAAAAGACTTGTGCACATAAATCTGCAAAAGGAAAATTAAAAAAAGAAATGGTTTAGGGAAATAAGTATATTTTTCTTAAGAAATAAGGCAGGCAGGGATAAAAATAAATGGTTTAGGGATTGAAATATGAGTACAGGCTGGAAAAATGGCTTAGTGGTTAAGAAATCTTGCTGCTCTTCCATAGGATCCAATTTTTGTTCCTAACACAGTGGTACTGACTGACAGTAACTTGAAATTTCAGCTCTGGGGATCTCATGTCATTTTCTGCCCTGTGTTCACATATAGTGGCATTTTCACACAGACAAAAATATAAAAATAAATCTTCAAGAAAAAAAAGAAATTGGGGACTAGAAATATAGCCTGGGAGCCAGATTGCTTGACCTAGTGTATACTAAACATTGGGTTTAATCCTGAGCACAGCATGTGGCCGGCATGCTAGTGCACACTTTGAATTCTTGGGGGGTGGGCAAGAGGGTCTGAAAGCAAACAGTCCCAAAAATAAAGAGCTTTCCAACATTAGTCTATTTCCACATTTTCTTCATCTTTACCTCTCTCCTCTCCCCATCTCTCACTCCCCTCCCTCCTCCCTCTCTTGTGAGCTTTCTCTTTCTCTCTCTCTCTCTTTCTCTCTCTCTCTCTCTCTCTCTCTCTCTCTCCCTCCCTCCCTCCCTCCCTCCCTCCCTCCCTCCCTTCCTTCCTCCTTCCCTCTCTCTCTTTTTCTCTTTCTTTTTCTCTTTCTTTTTTTCTTCTTTTCTTTCTTTTTTTCTGCATCATTGTGTATGCTTGTGTGTGTGTGTGTGTGTGTGTGTGTGTGTGTGTGTGTATACACCCCTATGTGTGATGGAGACCATAAGAAGGTATCACTTCCTCTGAACCTGGAGTTAAAAGTTATCTTAGTTACTTTTTTATTGCTGTGATGAGACACATGACCAAGTCAGTTTATGAAAATAAACATTTAGTTGGGAGTTTGCCTGCAGTTTTAAAAGGGGAGACCATGGATCGCCATAACAGAGCATGGCAACAGGCAGGTAGGCACAGTGCTGGAGCAGTAGCGAAAAGCTACATCTTCTTCACTGATTGGAAGGGGTGTGTGTGTGTGTGTGTGTGTGTGTGTGTGTGTGTGTGTGGTAGTATGTGGTAGAAAGCCCTCTAGCAATGACTTAACTCCTAAGAAGGCCACATCTTCTAGTCCTTCCCAAAATAGTCCCACCAGCTGGGGACCAAGCTCTCACACTCCAGAGCCTGTGGGGCCCATTTCCATGCAGACCACACACAGGTGACCGAGCTGCCCTGGAGGTGTTTTCCAAAAGACCACCCAGTAGCTGGCTCCAGTGTGACCGCACTAGGGTCTCTCTTACAACTCAAGCCTGTGCTTGCCCGCCTCTCACCCTGACGCAGCGGGACCAGGCTTTACAGGAAATGGAAGCACGTGAGGGTGTCCAGCCTGCAGGGGTCGAATTGAATGACGAGTGTAAGTCTACAGGTGGGAGCTCTGAAGCACAACAGCGAATAATCACAGCAGGTATGAACGCACATCTGAAACAATCTGATCTTGATTGGCTGTTGCTGAGAGGTAGCTAGGGGGTGACTCTGGGGTGTGGGCCAAGGACAAGTCCTGGGGTCCTTCCTGATACTTGGGTGGAGCTTGGGTTCAGCCGTAGGTCAAGGCTTTTGCTTTTCTTTTAAGATATAGTCCGGTTCCAAGATGGAGCAGGTGTGGCCCCTCAAGTGCTGGACCATGTAGGCGCTCTGGAAGGGCAGCGCACACGGGCGTTTCTGTCGAGCCATCTTTAGCCCCTCCGTTAGCTTCTTGATAGCAGGAAAGCAGAAAAGTAGAGTTTACTAAGTTTATTATTTAAAAATGAGATCCTAGTACTTAATGAGTTGTTCCTTTACAGTTGGCTAGAGTGGGTTATTTTATGTATCATCCCACTTAACAGAAAACAATAAATATCAGACTTGTAAGGGCTTTGAAGTATTTGTTACACTAACAAAGTATGCTAATGGTGACATTCATTCACGTTAACTATAGGCAAGGAAAGTTTTCTATCCTTGGTTTGGTTTTGCCCTGTTAGGTGGAGTCCAGGGTTCACAAATTCTAGCACTGACATACATCCTCATGAGCAGTGCAGATGATGACCAGAGGTGCTTGGCTTTAATGCACTACATACTTGTATGATTCCATAGAGACTATTTCCTATATTAGGTAATTTTTGTGATTATAAAATTGGTAATTTTTTTTTTTTTTTTTTTTTTTTTTTGGTTTTTCGAGACAGGGTTTCTCTGTGTAGCCCTGGCTGTCCTGGAACTCACTCTGTAGACCAGGCTGGCCTCGAACTCAGAAATCCACCTGCCTCTGCCTCCCAAGTGCTGGGATTAAAGGCGTGCGCCACCACCGCCCAGCAAAATTGGTAATTTTTAAACATTTTGAATATTCATGAAAATCTGGTGATACTTTTAAAATATGGAAGGTTCTGGAACAACCTTTTGTCTTTACTAAGCTTCAAGATCAGTAGGTCTCCATATCTTTATGATGTCTTTTGTATGTGTGTTTTCTTTTTGTCTTTGGGTTTTTGAGACAGGGTGTCTGTGTACTTCTGGCTGTCCTCGAGCTTTCTGTGTATAACAGGCTGGCCTCAAACTTGGAGAGATCATGCCTCCACCTCCTGAGTATTGGAATTGGAGGCATGCACCACCACAGCCAGCTGAGGATAGTCTTTTTAATATTGAGTCCCTTATGTAAGCATATGTGGGTATAAGTATGTGAATATATACATAATTCTCATGTGTATGCATAGAGACCAGAAGTCAACCTTGGTATTGTTTCTCAGGAGCCCTCTGCATGTTGGTGTTATTGAGTTAGGGTGTCTCTATGAGGTCTGGGGATTGTAATTAGGTGAAACTGGCCTGCTAGGAAACTTCCCCAACTTGGCTTACAAGAATGCTTTAAAATCTCCTTTGGAAAGGAGATGTGTGTGAATGTTTCCCCTGCATTTATTTTGTGTGTCATATGCTTTCCTGGTTCCTGAAGAGGTCGAAGAAGGTATGGACGTGGAGATACAGGCAGGGCTGAGCTGGTGCGTGGTCACTGGGATGTAGACTTGGGCCCTGAGAAAGAGCAGCCGCCTCTCCAGTCCCACAGCATCTTTTCCTCCCTGCCCCCACCCCCCATCTCTTTCTCTCTCACATATGTTCTGAGGGAAACTCAGGTCCTCATGCTTGCATAGCAGAAGCTACTGACTGTCATTTTCCAAGCCCCTTAAGCCACACTCTCATATAATTAAGTAAAACTTGAATGAATTTTAAAAGTAGGGAGTTAGATTTATTGATATGGCTCAGTCAGCATACCTGGTTAGTGTTGCCTGTAACACAACTGAACAAGCAAGACATATGTCTCCTTAACAGTGACAGTTGAATGGGGTGCGGTGGCACTGACCTCTAATCTCAGCATTCGGGTGGCAGGGGCAGGTGGGGCTCTGTTCAAGTTAGCCTGATGGGTGGTGAGTACCAGACCAGCCAGGGTGTCTCCCCATCCCCTCTCCTCAAAAGAAAAATAATCAAACTTTTATCAGCAGTTGAAGATTTTCCTGTAGAAAAAGTACTATTATTTATGATACTGAAATCCTTGTTGTTTTTCAGTTCCCACAGAACAGAAGAAGTAGTTTAGAGTGTAGACACACAGTGAAACGAAGGTTTATTTATTTGGGACACACTCAACAAACTTAAGACTTGAGTGTAGGCCAGCCTGGAGTTTGTAAAACAGTTCAGGCGCGTCACCGTGGCTAGCAGTATGAAAACATTCATAACAAGATTTTTTTCACACAAAATGTATAAAGACTGTCAAAGTTAGGTTTTTATTGTTTTACAGTGCTGGAGAGACAGCCCAGGGTCTTCCCTGTGCACCACTGAACATGTACCATGGAACTGTGCCTGCAGTTCATTTTGTGTGTGTCTGCATGGCAGTGTGTTCCTGTTATCTCAGGACTTCCGAGGCTGAGGCAGGAGGCTTGCACTGACTTGTAGGACAGCTTAGGTTCCGTAGCTACATCCTATTTCAAAAATTCAAACCAAAACACCGGTTTACATCTCTTCTATAACTGATAGCAATTTGGTTGTCTGGTGTGTGTGTGTGTGTGTGTGTGTGTGTGTGTGTGTGTGTTTGAGTACAGATGTTTGGCGTGAAGGTTGGTGGACACATTTTGGAAGTCAGGTCTCTCCACTTCAGGATCCAGAGGTCTAACTCAGTTTGTCAGATTCAGGTGGAAAGTACCTTTCTCACATTTTTGGCTCCTAATTTGAATGTTTTTAATAGTCATTTTAATTAGGGTCAAATTGGTGAGGTGGCTGAGGTGCAGGCCTCAAACCCCAGCACTTGGTAGGTTGAGGCAGGAGGACTGCTATGAGTTTGATGCTAGATCTAGGCCACAATTCCCCACACAATGAGGTCTCAGTTCAATGAGACAGAACAACCAGAGTCTCCATTATGGATATGAATATCTGCTGCCTTCCAGTCTGTTTTTCCCAACACTCTTTGGGTGTTTTATTATTGGTGTTCCTAAGACTGTGTGGGGCAGGGGGGCATTTTTTTCCCAAAGTTTCTGTATGTGTGTGCCTACAGGAGTTATGTATGTCATGTACATGTAGGTACCAACAGAGGCCACCAGATATCGTGGATCTGGAGTTACAGGCGGCTGTGAGCCGCCTGATATGAGTGCTAGTAGCTAAAGCTGAGTCCATTGTAAGAGCAGTTAGTGCTCTTAACCATTGCATCGTCTCTCCGAACCTGAAGAAACCTTGCTTACCCAAGAAGAGCATGCGAGGCCTTTGTGCTCCTACACTGCTTTGACTCTGGTTCTATATTCCTTCTGAGGACTGAGGCTCAGTTCACTCCAGAAACTGGGAACCACACTGCTACACATCCTGACATCACACAGGTCTCCACGAGATGCCTCCCTGTTGCACATGCCTGACTAACCAGCACTCTTTCACTGGGGCACATTGATCATGTGATTTCTACGTGCTTATCTCATGAAAGATGGGTAGTCTCTGGTTATCTAGCTGCACACGTGAGGAGACAAGCATACTGCTGGGCCCTGCTCGGTGTATGCTGTACGGTTTTCATTCTACCCGGTGAAGTGGATCTCTTATGGGTTGAAAGTCACAGTGGATGGACAGACGTTACTGATCTGTGAAGAATCTCACTTGGAATTTGGTTTTCATGAGTAGCTTCATTTCCTAAGCAACCCGCAGAAGACCAAGTGCATTTTCCATTTCAGGCATGCACAGTAACAAATAGACTCCGTTTTGTGCATCCAACGGAAGTTAGAATTGGACAATGTAAGGTCCATTCGCATACCACCGGTATTTGAGAAAAACAAAAGGGTGGGGCACTAGGAAAGAACTGGGTGGATTAATGCAGACATGATTTTTCCTAAACATTTCTATTTTTTAAAAAGGAGTGAGGGTTTGCTGAAAATTTAAACTAGAAATAAAACAGTAAAATGTCCTTTTCCTGTCTCAGTAATTGTTGTTTTGTTAATAGTTTGCTCTGTGGTCCCTTATCCCCCTTTTTTCTATTTGAAACAAGAATATTACA
Organism: Apodemus agrarius; assembly: GCA_964023405.1. Classification (NCBI taxonomy): domain Eukaryota; kingdom Metazoa; phylum Chordata; class Mammalia; order Rodentia; family Muridae; genus Apodemus; species Apodemus agrarius. The sequence goes on from OZ030021.1 coordinate 21,650,036, forward strand.
GAGTTGAGGCTGGTCTCAAACTTGATAGGTTGTGGAGGATGACCTGGACCTTGTGTTTCCCCCACCTGTGCACCCAGAGTGCTGGGATTGCCACCAACATGCCTGACCTTGTTACACAGCTTCCTAGAATTCCTGTACACATATTAAAAACAAATGTTTACAAAAATCTCCTCAGAAAGGAATTTATATTACATACTCAAGTGATCTTTGCTTTGCTTTGCTTTCTATAGGCTGTCTCACACTTGTCTTCCTCTATCCTTCTCAGTCTTTGACTGCTGTGTAACGTTTTCTAGCATGTGGCTACCATAACACTCACATACACACCCACCCTCCTCTCTCTCTCCCCTGCTTTCCTTGAACTCATGAATCTCCTGCCTCAGTTACATGTTCTCAAGTTAAAGCAAAATCCTTGTATTTTTCTAGGACACAGGGTTTTTGTTTTGTGTTTATGGGGAAGCAGCCAGAGATTGGAAGAAGGCAGGAGTTCACTTGGTAAAGCGGCTGGCATGGGACCCAGACCACAGCGACCTGGAACGCATCCCTTAATCACACACACGCTCTGCCTGCATGGCTGGAGCACACGTCCCTTACATCACACACACGCTCTGCCTGCATGGCTGGAGCACACGTCCCTTACATCACACACACATGCTCTGCCTGCATGGCTGGAGCACACGTCCCTTACATCACACACACGCTCTGCCTGCATGGCTGGAGCACATGCCTCTTACATCACACACACGCTCTGCCTGCATGGCTGGAGCACATGCCTCTTACATCTCACACACACACACACACACACACACACACACACACACGCTCTGCCGTGCATGGCGCCACTGAGACAAAGGTTCATTCTAAGTTTCTTTGTGTTTCTATAATTGTATCTACCCATGGAAATTTAACTTTTAAATTTATAATATCAGTGTATAATTATACCGTGGGAAAATAAATTGTCTTCAGAAGACATTATTATTTAAGAAGGGTCTTTTGGGTAATCTTATTTAATTAGAATACCTTATTTTTATTTTATGTATATGAGTATTTTGCCTGCATGTGTGTATATGCTGTTGTGGGACACTGGATCTCCCAGATCCCCTAGAAGCTAGTTAAAGAATAGTTGTAAGCTACCCTGTGGGAGCTCGGAACTGAGCCAAGGTCCTGTGCAAGAAGGAAGTGTTTTAAACCATTTTCCAGCTCTTCCGTATTCCAATATTTAGAAGAATTAGTTTCGTGTGTGTGTGTGTGTGTGTGTGTGTGTGTGTGTGTGTGTGTATACACGTATACACCTTGGGGTATGGAGTCGAGTCATTGTGCACAGGAGCCCTGGAGCTCTGCAGCTGCTCTGTGGGAACCAAATTCAAATCAAAATCAAAGACTCAGCTCGCTCTCAGTTGTGGCCATCTCTAACACTACTTTGTTTTTCAACTAATAGTATCAGTCTTAGTGGAAATGCTGTTTCTTGTTTCCAGTCCTTAGAATTTGTGGGGTGGAGAGGTGTTATCATGTGTGGCATGCACCCACATTTGTATTTCTGCATGTGGAGGCCAGAGGATAACCTCAGCTATTCTTCCCCAGATGGTTCAGATTTTTAACTTTAAAAGTTTAAATTACAAAAGGAATGCAAGGTACTAACTCTTTCTGACCATTTCAGGAGTTTGCAATGTGGGACTATTCCAATCTTCTCTAGAGATCTCCAATGATAGTTTTTATGTTAAAGCTCTTGGGTATTAGAATGTCAAACAATATACTTTTTTATCTTCTGGCATAGCATGTCTTTGTTTCCTGCTCTGAAAGGTGAGCAGTTGAGTGATCTTGCCCCTCTGCCTCTTTTCTGTCTCCTGGTTTTGTATAAATGAATTTTAGTTATTGCAGGCAGGTTATTATTGCTTTACATGTTTTTTGTTCTCACTTTTTCTCTTTTTGGTTTGTCGAGACAGGGTTTCCCTATGTAGCCCTGGCTGACTTGGAACTCACTCTGTAGCCCAGGCTGGCCTCAAACTCAGATCCGCTGCCTCTGCTTTACATGATCTTACATTGTAAGTTTTTTGGTATATTTCTGTTCATGATTAGCTTTCTGAAGGAAATCTCTTCCTCCTAGACTGTTTTCTTTCACTTTCCCACCTTTAATTTTACTTTACATTATAAAAGATATTTAGTTTTTCTTCTTTTTCTTTTTTTTTAAAGCAGTGGGGGGCTCCTGAGCTGGGCAGTGGTGGCACACGCCTTTAATCCCAGCACTTGGGAGACAGAGGTGGATTTCTGAGTTCAAGGCCAGCCTGGTCTAGAGATTGAGTTCTAGGACAGCCAGGGACACACGGAGAAACCCTGTCTCAAAAAACAAACAAACAAACAAACAAAGAAGTGGGAGCTAGAGTGATAGGTCAGCTGCTGAAGTACTTGCCACACAAGCTTTAGGACCTTACTTTAAGCCCCCCAACTCACATTAGAGACAAAATCATAACAAAGCAGACCCCCCCCCCCAAAAAAAAAACCCAAAACACAAAAATTAAAAGCATGAATGATGGTTTTCTTTATAGGAGGAGACAGATGAGGTTTGCTGGCCAACTAACTAGCCTACTCAGTAGGCTCCAGGCCATGGAGAGACCCTGGACCATCTGGGGAATAGCTGAGGTTATCCTCTGGCCTCCACATGCAGAAATACAAATGTGGGTGCATGCCACACATAACACCTCTCCACCCCACAAATTCTAAGGACTGGAAACAAGAAACAGCATTTCCACTAAGACTGATACTATTAGTTGAAGAACAAAGTGCTATAGTTAGACCTTAGGGACATATTGCTGGGTCAACTGGAAGCTGTTCTGCCCATTAAATATCAAGCTAAGTTAAACTTTGGATTATTTTTAAATGTTTATTGTTTTGTGTGTATATGTGTGTGTGTGTGTCATGGTGATTGACACATGGTATTAAGGTCAAAAGACAGCTTTTGGAAGTTGGTTCTTCCTTTCCAGTGGACTCCAGGGATCAAACTCAGGTGGTGAAATTTGCACACCAAGTGCCTTTACCCACCTTCTTGCCATCCCATGAATTTCTCTTAATTCTTTCATTTTATGAGCTATTGAGAATGTCATAATTAGGTTACATTTACTGTTAATCATCTTCTTGTTTTTCTAAATGTCACTAAAACTTCCATCTGCAGATTTTATGGTTTTGTTTTGTTAAGATTTATTTACTTTTATGTGTGTGAGTGTTTCGTCTCTGTGTGTGTAAGTACATTGTGTGTGTTCCTGGTGCCGTGAAAGCCTGAAGAGGGCACTGGATCCCCTGGAGTTAAGGTCTGCTGTGAGCTGCCAAGCGGGTGCCCGGGGACAGTCTCAGGCCCTCTGCAGGAGCAGCCTGTGCTCTTAACTGCTGACCATCTCTCCAGCCTCAACATTTAGATAGTTTTGCATTTTAAGCAAATAAATTTTATCTTACTTTAAAAAACATTTTATTTTAGTTAGTTCTTTATTTTAAGGTGTATGAGTGTTTTGCCTGCTTGTGTGCCTGGGTGGAACCTGGATGACTGGTGCCTAAGGAGGTCAGAAGAAGGTGCTAGAGCTGCAGGAGCTAGACTCACAGACATTGTGACCCGCCATGTGGGCGCTGGGACTCAAACCCAGTTTCTCTGGAAGAGCAGCCAGTGCTCTTAACTGCTGAGCCATGTGTTTAGTAGGGTGTAGCATCTAAAGAGCTTTTCCCTCAGAAATTTTTAAATTCACTTTTTAATCTTTGAATTCTTTGAGGATTTAATACAGTGTTGTTTGTTTGTTGAGATAGTTCCATTATGTAGCCCTGGCTGGCCTCAGGTTGGCTGTGCAGACCTTGTGGGCCTTGTACAGAGGTCTGGTTCACTCCACCTCTGCCTTGTAAATGCTGGCTTCAGAGACGTACTGGCCTTTGTCACCATGCCAGACTTCCTTCCAGAACTGAAAGGCCTCTATTATCTTCATCAGTTTTGCTGACAGGATGCTTGTTAGAGCCTCCTGTTTTTGTCTCTGATGTTGTCTCCTCCCCTGTCAGGTTTTGAGACAGTCTCACTATATGGTCCTAGATGGCTTAGTGCTTCTTATATAGAGCAGGTTGGCATCTTTGGGCACTTGCACACACTTTGTCTTTTTATGTGTGTATGCCCTTGGAGGCCAGGAGAGGGCAGTAGGTCACTTGGAGCTGCAGTCACAGGTGGCTGTGAGCTGGCCAGCTACATGAGGGATGGCCTTGAACTCCAGCCCTGCAAGAACAGCGAGTTCTCGTCACCATTAGACCATTTTCAGCCCGTCTGTGTAGGTTTAGTTAGTTCTTTTCTGTTTTATGGTGAAAATACTCTAAATTTCAGCTTTCTTAGACTCCTCTAATTTATAGTCTTCATTCCATTTGAATATTTTTTTCTTCTTTGTTGCCATGTCTCTAAAGCTCATGGAACTTCTATCAGACAGATGTTGAGTCTGATATTCAGCACATCTGGTGATCCTTAATTTACAAGTTACATGTTTCTTTCTCAAGAACTCCTTCCCACTTTCTACTGTCTTGTGGACTTCATTTTTCTTAGTGGTTTGTTTCATTGTTCTTTTCTGCTAGGTTTTTTGTTACTTCTTTGTTGAAGGAATCCAGGACCTTGAGCGTGCTGGGGAAGTACTGGACCACTGATCCACACCTTGCCCAGTATGTTTGCTTTTAGTGACTAAAGTCTCTTGAAACTCTCGGATAGCCATTGAAGCATGTGTTGTTTGGCTACTTCCAATATTCATATTATTCTTAGAACCACTTGTTCTTGGTCTTTCTGCTTAAGTTTTATCAAATTTGTAGCAATTCTTGGTCATATATTTGAGTAGTAACTTGTCTCATCTTTTGGAGTGAGGTCCATTGTTTTCCTAGAAGGTAGTCAGTTGACCTTGTAATATATGTGTAGTAAGGAGTTGGGAGGAGCAAGCTTGGAGTAAACAGGCAGCGGCCACATTTACCACAGGAAGTCTGCCACAGTCTGATATGGAAGCTCATTAGTTTATTCTAATCCTGGGTTCAATTACCTTTTCCTATATTGTGCCCCAATCCTTGTTATTGAACTGCTACTAAACATAGAGTCTTTACAGTAGTTTTACTTTTATTTCCATCCGTCTGTCCGTTCGTACATCCATCCATCCATATGAATGCTAGTGTAGGTCTGAGAATAGCTGGGAGGAGTTGACTTTGTCAGCCGTGTGTCTGAACTCCTTAGAGACTTGCACTGCTGTCCACCAAATCGTATGCTGACCTTTGACTATAATTGAGGCTATTCCTTGTGTCCACTATTAGTTCAGTGTGTCTTGAGATCATGATTCCATGCTAAGGCTTTCATAAAAACTTTCATATTTGAGACTTCCTTGCAATAGATTTCTCCAAGTATTCTCCCTATTTTTTTTTTAAATAATTTTTGCTTTTTGTTGATGTATTTTGGATTTGTTGCTGTTTTTGAAGGCAAGGTTTTAGCTTTTGCTGTCCTGGAACTCTGTAGACCAGTCTGGCTTTCAGCTCACAGAGACCTGTCAGTTAAGGGTGCTGGATTAAAAGCATATATCAACACATCTGGCTTCTTTTCCTGACCTTATTGTTTCTGACCTGGGCTGGTTCACCCTTTCTTAGGCAGCTTGGTGGGCCTTCACTCCTGGGCTGTCATTATAGTGCTTCCAAATTTAGGGCTAACACCTGATCGGCAGAGTGCACTACAGCCCAGAGCTCCCTGGACTCAAGTGTTCCTCCTGTCTCAGCCTTTCAAGTGGCTGGACAACTACCAAGACCCTCTTAATGCTCCATCTTTTTTAAGTCACCTCTTATAACTGTAAGACTCTTATAACTGTGAGGCTGTAGACGGCCCGGAGGTGGACCACGCAGCACTCTGCTGAGGACCTGCACTCACTCCCATCATGCCCTCATCAGTTGACTTCCATCCTGTCACTCTGGCGCCAGGAGAGTCCCAGGCCCACCATCTTCTGTCCGTGGTCTCCACAGGCCCTCAAATACACATAGTCCTATACACATAATTAAAATAATTAAGACAATTAACTACACGCAGACTTAAATCTGGGCTACTCATCCTTGCTGGATGGCAGGCACTCAATCTCTGAGCTGTGCCCGCCCCTAAATCATAGAGCTAGGGTTAAGGTAAGCGACCAGTTAAAATAAAGACCCAAGAGTTACGCCTGTTATTACTTTTCATGTATTCCCTGAACTGCCATACCATACTTTAAAATAGAGAAAATGATGTAAAGAAAACCAGCGAACATTTACACCTTAAATGAAAAGGAAGGGATTGATGTGGGATCGATAATAGTATTCTTTGTGTTTATAATTGTGTGTGTATGTGTTTGCATTTGTGTGTCCATTCAAGACTATGTTGGGAACCAAACCAAAGGCTGTACAAGCTGAGATGCTGAGAACTGGAGTAAGTGTCCTTTTATTTTTTTAGGGATCATTTGGAAAGTGAAGATGAAAGGACTTAGTTTGGGAAAGGGCCCTCGAGCCGCTCTGCTGTCTGTGCTCTTCCCAGTGATAATAGCTCTTGAGTAACGAGCTCTGTTGGGATATCCCCACAGTGAGCTCTTCCAGGACAGAGACCAGATCAGGACTGAAGCGCTGACTCATTCAGTATTCAGAGCATAGCCCAGGCATGATACTAAGTGTTTTGGGTATTTAATATCTGAAATAATCTAGTATTTGAATAGTAATCTCCAGTTTACATATGCCAATATTAAGGCTTACTAAATGCTCACTAAATCGCACCAGGAAATAGCTAGTACAGTGACATCTGAGCTGCAGGTATATTTGGTCTACCTTTTTTTTTTAAGTTTTTTTTTTTGTTTTTGTTTTTTTGTTTTTTTGTTTTTTTGGTTTTTTTTTTTTTTTTGGTTTTTGAGACAGGGTTTCTCTGTAGCTCTGGCTGTCCTAGAACTCACTTTGTAGACCAGGCTGGCCTTGAACTCAGAGATCCACCTGCCTCTGCCTCCCAAGTGCTGGGATTAAAGGCGTGCGCCACCACCGCCCGGCTTTTTTTAAGTTTTTGACTATTACCTATATTGTATAGGGTCTGAGTACTGAACAAAAGTACCTACTGGAATTAAACTATATTAAAATATATTATTCTTGACTTCATATTATTTTATGTGTTCTTTAACATACAAAACTAATTCTGAAAGTTTTATTTGTATATTTATTTTACTTGTGTAAGTGTGTTGCTTGCATGTTTGTGTGGGTACCATGTGAGTCCCTGATACCGGAGGGAGTAAGAAGCCATCAGATCCCCCGGACGGGCGTTATAGACAGTTGCAAGCTTTGATGTGGGCTCTGGGAACCAAAACCAGGTCCTCTGGAAAATTAACCAGTGCTCGTAACTGGTGAGCTGTCGATACAACCCTCCATTTTTACCTTTTAAAGTTACTTTCTTTTCTTTATTTATTTATTAAAGAAAGTTTTTTTTTGAAACATAATGTGTATAAATGTGTGTTATGTATGTTTGCTAGGTTCATGCCTAGTTCTGGAGGAGGTCAGAAGAGGGTGATGGAGCCACTGAACTGGAGTTAGGCATGACTGAACCACCATGTGGTTCTGGGAATTGAACTTGGGTCTTTCCAGGATCACCCATCGAGTGTTCTAGCCCCAGCTCCCTTTATTCAGACAGTCTCTGTAGCCCAGGCTTTTCTCACACTTGTTCCTCTTGCCTTAGTTCTTTGAATACTGGTGCTTTGTGTGTGCCCAAGGGTTACTCTTTTCCTGTGCAAGGAATTACTGAAGGTTGTACTCAGATTCCCAGAATTCACTCTTCACACTGTTCAGAGGATGACAGAATAAAGCAACCTGTTTTATTAAGAATAACTTTTGTCTTGTTTTGTGCTATTGAAAATTGAACCGATGGCCTCTTCTGGCTGGTAAGTAATCTGCCATCGAGCTCCATCCAACTCCAGGAGGTTTGGTTTGGTTTGCCTTTAGACAGGTCTCACCGTGTAGCCCTGGCTAGCCTGGAAATCACAAGAGATCCGCCAGTCTTGCCCCGCAAGTGTTAGCCTTGAGATGTGTGCCCCCACACCTGGCCCCCACATTGCCCTCGCCTTTTCCTCCCCCCCTCCCCCTCCCCCCCCCTGCACCTGGCCCCCACACCTGGCACACACTTTGCTTTTAACAAAAAAGATTTGTTTGATTTCTGGGTTTCTTTTTTTCTTTGATAAAGAACAAGTTCACACCTGTTATACCTACACACGTTTGGCTGAGGCGGGCAAACCTGGTATTCCAGCACACATTTGGCTAAGGCAGGATTATTCCAGTGTCAAACCTAGCCTGGTCTATGGTGGAGGGAGGACAAAAGAAACAAAACTTTAAAGTTCCTATGATCTTTATTTCACGACTATTATAATAAGGCTTTGACCAACTTTCAAATTCTTTTTTTTGTTTGATTTTTTTAAAGAGAAGTCTCACTGTGTGGCCTTGGCTGGCCTGGAACTCACTGTAGATCAGGCTGTGTGCCTTGGGAGTGCTGAGGTTAAGGAGTGTACCATTTCACTCGGCTCAGCTATTTTCCTTCATCTCAGATTTTCCTGGGTTTTCCCCACTTTCTAGACTCTGTACTTCTGAATGATTTTGTTGGATTTTGTTACCTGTCTTCTCAGCTAGAGTTTATTAGAAACTTTGATCATCATCAAGGGTGCACACCGGTCATATGACTTGACGTCACCCTTGGTTGTGTCTGTCCTTTTCTACACTGCCTTTAGAAGGGATTCATGGTACACAGCTTCCCCGCAGCAATCATGAGCTAAGTATCTAGTTTCCTTGAGTGGAGTAACTCCCAGTACTCTGGCCCACTCTGGCCCAAAGCACATACTGTTATTAATCAGTGTGGATTTAAAAAGTGCTCACTGAGATATGCTGAATATGATGGAATCTAAGTAGTATATCATTATCTCTCATTTGAAGTTTTTCTCATTTCTGCATGTAAGAAATGAGGATAATTGTCAAGCTCCAGTTGGAATACATGTCATCTCAGAATCCTCATTTGTGCAAAGAACTAGAGAAGCCTTAGAATAATAAGTCATACAACCCGGAGGAGAATTCGAGGTAGACACCACCTCCCAGCAGTGTTTGGGGATCCGTGTGACCCCCGTGTGGCTCTCACGTGGGTACACTTTGTCACAGCTCTTTCATTTCTTTTGATAAAGGTGCCATTCCACATTCAGCTACAGCCGATGCTTCACATAGCCACGATTTCCATGAGGTTAATGAGATACCTGGCTAGGAGAGGTATGTAGACTTCAGCTGGCCATTAGCTACCCAACTGGAAATGAACTAAATCACCTTCAGTCTATCTTTTGGAAGAAGACTTGCACCAGTGTATCACTTAGCTTTCGTTTTTATTCTTGGTTCCATTTTTTTCTTCCTTATTAGAGGTTTTAGTTGTGGTTCTAGTTTATTCTTGCCACTGGTGACCAATCCCAATAAACATCATTATTGCAACATAGAGCCTGCTTTGCTTGTCTACTCCCTATTTTTAAGAGGAATATCTCAAAATGTTCCGCAGGCCGGCCTTAAACACGCAGTTCAGGTGTTGCTCCGGCCTCACCTTCCTGAGCACATTAAGCTGCACACACGTGCTGTGACACTTGGTAATCTTTTTTTGTTGTTTTTGTTTTCCGAGAAAGGGTTTCTCTGTATAGCCCTGGCTGTCCTGGAACTCCCTCTGTAGACCAGGCTGGCCTCGAACTCAGAAATCCGCCAGCCTCTACCTCCCAAGTGCTGTGTTTAAAGCGTGCACCACCATGCCCGGCTGACTCTTGGTAATCTTGCTGCTGCCAGACTTCTGCCCTCTTTAATTTTTTCTTTTCTTTTCTTTTCTTTTCTTTTCTTTTCTTTTCTTTTCTTTTCTTTTCTTTTCTTTTCTTTTCTTTTCTTTTCTTCTCTCTTCTCTTCTCTTCTCTTCTCTTCTCTTCTCTTCTCTTCTCTTTGTTTCTTTTTCTTTCTTTCTCCCCCTCCCTCCCTTCTTTCCTTCTTCCTTCCTTCCTTCTTTAACTTTTTTTTTTCTGTTTTTGGAGGCAGGAAGTCTCTGTGTAGATAAGGCTGGCCTCTAACTCCGAGATCTGCCTGTGTCTGCCTCCTGAGTTCTGGGAAGTAAAGTTGTGGTGCACTCCCACCCTGTTCTGTACTCCGGCTGGCAGATATGCATGTAGCTGAGGATGGCCTTGAATTGATCATTCTGTCACTTCCCAGGCTGTTGGACATGCGCAGAGTGGGTGACCTTGCCCCCACCATCAATCCTGTAAATGTTTTTGTAGTATTATATTTTCGTAGCTTTTTTGTTTGTTTTTGAGTTAGGGTTTCTTTGTGTAGCCCTTGCTGTCCTGGAACTCACTCTGTAGACCAGGCTGGCCTCGAACTCAGAAATCCTCCTGCCTCTGCCTCCCAAGTGCTGGGATTATAGGCGTGTGCCACCAAGCCCGGCTTTTTGTAGCTTTTCAAATAATGACTTTAACTCTTCTGCTTTAGTTATGAGTGTCTATGGAAATGTTTACTAGAGGTATTTGACTATTGAAATACACACACACACACACACACACACACACACACACACACACACCTCTACCTCTACCTCACTAGAGCATTTTTCTAAAGGACTTCATAGGGCTTGTGTTAGCACATGGCTGGAGCGCCTTCTGACCCTGGTGTTAACCTAAGCAGTAGGGAGAGCAAAGCTCTGAAGAGTTGTTACTTTTTTCCTCATAATCTTTTAAGACTCTCCAAAATCGCTTTTAAACGTGGCTTAATTTTTTTTAAAGTTGGTTGACAAACAGCAAAATTGCGTCTTGTGTCATAACTTGACGGGTCTGGAAGACTGATGAGCATTCCAGACAGCTGGTGGTGGTTCTGGAAGACCGTAGGGCTTCCTGTTTACTGACCTCCTTTCAGAAATCTTCAAGGCTTTTCTCTGCTGAGGTGCAAAAAGTGCCCTTTGACCACACTCCCTCCACATACCACAGACAGAACTAGCAGCACACTCACACCTGAGGTTAGCAAATATTTATGGCTTTGGGGTTTTGTCTGACTCACATATTTATTATATACTCAATGCAATTCACTTTGATATTAGAAGTACATAAGTAGTTACGTGATATTAGCTTATAAAGTGTATGCCTAACTTCCCTTCCTAAGCTGCCTAACAGTTTCTTTTAGGTCTGCCTTTGGGAGTTTTCCATACAACCATGCAGTTAGTAGAAAACTATGGAAGCCAACTCACCTGCTTATATGAGTGTGACTTAACCAGGAGCTTGGAAGATGTATGATACACCTTCCTTTTTATTCTAGTGGGTTGGAGTGTGTATACTGGCTGCTTTTTTTAACACCATACGTTTGAAATTGTTACAGGTTTGTTGAATAGTTCTGTATTAATATTGAGGTTTAATTAAAATCCTTTACATTTTTGGCATATCTATTTCCGATTTCTTTTCTAATAAATACATACCTCAGATAATGGTCGAAGGGCTTTCCTTCTCCTTGTCCAAATGTGTCTGCTTTCCTGAATTTAGGTATGTCACTACCAGACAACATAACTTGAGCTAGTGTTTCACATTTCTCTAGTTGGTTTTGTGGTGAATGTGGCAGTACACTGAGAAAACTTTGTGACCAGATTCCCCAACGTGTGTGTATATGTTGTAGTACTGAAGCTCTTGAGGTATGGAGGGGAAAACATCTTGTCCATTTAAAAACCCCGTCATTGCCTGTTAGTCAGCGCCATGCTGCTTGGGAAGTACTCTGTGAAAACTGCCCGGAAAAGTGCCCATTCTGCAGCTAACTCTCCACAGTCTGTTCCTGATAGACTTTTCTAGATTTAGATGACAGTCATTCCCAGTCGGTCTTGTGATTAGATAATGTCAATAATGATTTTATAAAATGGGGATACCCACACTCACTGACCACTCACAACGCTCCGTAAGTTTCCCAGTTCTGGAGTCTTGTGACCCGGGTGAGTCTTGCCTTTGGATCAAGGCTTTGCCTGCCTTCACTTAAATTGACGTTACATTTTATGTTTTCACAGCTGGCAGGAAGCTCAAGTTTGCTGTTACTGTTTAATGCATTTTTTGAATAACAGTTCATTAACTGTTAATATTGTACAAAATGGTACTTGAATTCATTGTTTGCTTTTCTCTCTCTGTATTAGAAAAACTGGTGTTTTCTGTAAGTCATGTATATTCTTCCTAATATTTGTTCATATAATGACGTGATCCAGGAAAAATAAAATGGGACAATGGACATTACTACTGACCTTCAAATAAAACTCATTATGCATTGGCTTTCCAACTGTTTACCGAGCCTTGGGTCATATGTACCGTGTTAAGTCAAGGCTGTTTATCTATATGGGATGACAGGCCCCATGATCTGATGTGGTTGTGGACAAAGGAAGGAGGTTCTGGGAAAATGCACAGTCACAAAGGTTATCGTATAGGAAGGGAAGTACGCAGGACAGACCTCTAGCCTATACTGGTCACAAGTCTTCACACCACACTTCTGGGTTAGGAAACTGGGAAGTTTCCACTTTCTGCAAAAGCTCAACTCTCTTAGAACATGTCCCTCTAAAATAGTGTTTAAAGCAGCTTTTCTTTGGGAGTTGGGCTGGGCAGGATTTCTTGTAGCCCAGGTTAGCCTTAACTTCACTGAGGATGACCATGAAATCCTTATCCTCCTGAGTTCTGGCATCACAGGTGTGCATGACCACACCACATTTTGTGCCATGCTTAGGACTGAGACCAGGGTTTTCTTCATGCTAGGCACTCTTATCTACCAAGCAAGCAACTCCAGCCCAAGAGCCATTTTTTCATTGGTAAAGTTATATGTAAAAGATTTAAGTGTGCTCATGCTCGTGTTTTCATGGATGTTCCCCTGGAGGCCAGAGGTGTTAGCTTTCCTTGAGCTGGAATTACAGTCATTTTCCAGTTACCTGATAGGGATGCTAGAAACTGAACTTTGCAAGAGCAGTGTAAGGCTTGTAGTGACTGAGCCATCTCTCTAGCCCTCGGGAACGTTTGTTCTGCATCTTTTTGTCACCATGGCTCTTCAGCACGTTTTAAGAATATCTTCATCTTAGGGAGAAAAGCATCTAAAACTCCTGGGTATGTGGTGTACATCCGCCCCCCCCACACACACACACACAAACCCCACTTTAGCAAGGAAACTATTTGAAAGCAAAGTGCTAGTCATGATCAGGTGAACTGTAAATGGCCAGAGGCTCTTTGAAAGTACTAAAGGACCTCAATTTTTAAAGTTTGATTTAGAAACTTTTTTGAATTCTAAGTGTTAATTTCGTGGAAATGTCTGAGGGTTATATAGTCCTACAAATATATTGCTTCGAAGTTTATTCCATATTTTGTTTGGTGGCCGCATTATTTCCGAGGCTAAGTTCCATGGCAAGCGTCTAGGTACATGTTGGTCTCAGGCACAGTGCCTCCCTGTGTTGCACAGTCTGACCTCAGACCTTACTTTGAACTATTGACTGATTGAAGAGGATGTAAGTGACTGTGTGAAGAACAAGAACTTATTCTACAACCAAGTAGAATAAGTACAGTTGCTTTCTGCAAGTAAGCAATTGGGAGAACGTTTTTGAAGACAGCCTCACAGGACAAACTACAAAGCAGTGTCACTTGTCTTTTAAGAGAAGCCTAATTCTATAATTAATTGTGATCTCCCAAGAAAATAAACATTTAACTGTCTTTTTTTTTTTTTTTTTTTTTTTTTTTTTTTTGTTCTTTGGTTTTTTTCGAGACAGGGTTTCTCTGTGTAGCCCTGGCTGTCCTGGAACTCACTCTGTAGACCAGGCTGGCCTCGAACTCAGAAATCCACCTGCCTCTGCCTCCCAAGTGCTGGGATTACAGGCGTGCGCCACCACACCCAGCTAACATTTAACTGTCTTAGCTTAGAAATGGTAGTGAATCTTCATCAAATCTCCACACAGCCCCGTCTAATTTGGAGTTTACTTTGGTGAGGCTAGGTAATTGGGTAAATGTTTCTTTGTTTTTATCATTGTTAATAGAATTAGTAGTAGTATTTTGAGACGGGGTTTCTCTGCGTGACAACCCTAGCTCTTTTGGAACTCTGGCTCTGTAGACCAGGCTGGCTTTGAACTAACAGAGACTTGCCTGCCTGTCTCCCGAGTGCTGGGATTAAAGGGGTATACCATCACTCTTGGCTGTTTCTTCAGAATAAGACCCAAGCCTTTAGAACCAATAACTTAGAGAATTAAAAGAACCCATTCTTCTTGTTTTTTAGATGTTATCCCAAATTGTTTTGAGAGAGAAAAAAAATATAAAAGTTGCAACCTATGGTCTTAGTGGTGTGGGGCAGGTGGGGGAGTGAGTGTGTGTGTGTGTGTGTGTGTGTGTGTGTGTGTGTAGTCTATCACTTAAACCATTTTAAATAGCTGAGTGTGAGTAGCAGCTACTCTATTAGACCATATAGGTTAAGTTCTTAAGTATTTGTTTTTTAGAGGGAATTCCACAGAGCCTTAAACAGTATATATTTTAAAATTTTGCAGTTGCACCTCTGATTCCCTGCATACCCTTCATGTCTGGTTATAATCTGAATAAAATGGGTAAATACTGTTACTTCCTAGTCATCGTAGACTCAGAAACCTCATGCCTGACTTCTTCAAAGGTCTGTGCTTCCTGGTGTCTGTCACATTCTACTTGCAATCTCTTGTTGGTCCCCTAGAGGGTCATGAGTCACTACCTTGAAAAACAAGTGTGTATGTACAGGCCAGAGGATGACTTATGGGACTTGGTTCCTGTCTTCCAGCATGTGAGGTCTGAGGACAGAACTCTGGATGTAAGGCTAGTACCCGCTGCACACCTGTGGTGGCCCTTAAGTGTCTCAAGGGCAGGCTTCTTATTGTCCAGTGTTTTCACCTCTCAAAAAAGAGTTTTAATGCTGCTTTTATAAGAGCTCTCCAATATCAGGTAGTTATTAGTCCTAAAATTATTATTCATCACCAAATGTTTTTAGATTAAGTAGAATACACCTTTCTTTCATCCCGACCCTCTCTGAGTCTTAAACTGTTTTCTAACGATCCTCCTGCCTTAGCCTCTCAAGTTCTGGGATAACAGGTATGAGCCACCACACACAGTTTCTTCTTATATTAACATCATACCACGAAAATTGTGCACAAAATTTACCGTGCATTATTTATTTGTAGAACTCCAGCATCACACTAAAGGAAACATGAATAGAATAACTTGTTTCTACTATACCAATGTAAGTTTCATTTTTTCTTACTTGTTTATTTTGATCTCTCTACATAGCTCTGGCTGTTCTAAAATGTCGGCCACCCCAGCCTCAAGCTCACAGAGCTCCCCCACCTGCCTCTGCCTCCCGAGTCTGCACCTCCGTCCGCTCAGAGTCGTCCCGTAAGACTTGTAGTTTGTTGTTTTGTTTGCCTTATTAAGTCAGACGAATGTCCTTGCTGTGTGGTGTGCTTGCTTGTGAGTGTAGACTTGGTTGTGCCAGTGTGGACGGAGGGCATAGGACAACTCTTGCTAATTGGTTCTCTCCCTTAAATCTCTGAGGATTTAAGTCCAGTCATCAGGCTTGCACTGCAAACAAGCACTTTACCGTGTGGCCCGCATCTGGTCCCTGCTTGTTTTCATGAGCCTTTTTCTTGGTTTCTAAAATCTTTCATTTTGGGGGTAATATATTTTAATTAGGGAACTAGGCAAGTCTTACAATGCTACTTCAAAAGTTTGTGTCCATTGTGTGTTATTATGAACAGTGCTTTTGATACTGTTCAAAATGAGGAGTTTTTCTGTTGGGGGAGAGAGGGCTGCTCCTCTGAGACAGCAGCATCCTGACTTTGAACTTCTGTACTCAGTGGTTCTGCTTCAGCCTTGCAAACAGACAGCGCTTCAGATGTGTGCTGCTATGCGTGGCTGTATTTTGAATTTTAATAAATCATCTAAAATTATTTTTATAGAATAAATCTGTGGTAGTCTTCTGATGCTATTTTTCACATCATATACTATGTGTGTATATGCGTGTGTGTGTGTGAGTGTGCATGCGTATGTATGAATAAGTTCGTTTATTCTACCATGCAGGTTCCACGTCTTGAGGCCTGGGGCAAGCATGAAATAGTTACCACCACCTTCTCCTGAAGAAGGACTCAGGGCAGGCTTGCACACCTGCCCTGAAGCCACACTTAGGCTGAGGGAGGGGCTTAACCAGGCAACATAATGAAACACTTAAGGGAGAAATCTCTGCTTGCCTCTCCTCAGCCCTCCTTTTCTTTTGTTTAAAAATAGTAGCATACGCCTTTAATCCCACCTAACACTTGAGGCAGAGGCAGGCGGATCTCTGAGTTCTACAGAGTAAATTCAGAACAGCCAAGGCTATACAGAGAGACCCTGTCTCAAAAAGGTGGGGGGCGTGGGTGGAGGGAGTTCGGGTGTGTACACAGTAAATGGCAGGGGCCCGAGAGCTGCTGTGTGCTTGCGATCACCTGTCGCTCCTCGGGGGATTCTGTTCTCAGCATCCGCACTGGGCAGCTCCCGGCCTGGGAACCCGGCTCTTCCAACTTCCTCATGCATCTGGATATATACGACATTCACACGCACACGTATACTCATGGATTTAAAAATAATTAAAGTACATAAAAATAGCACATGCTCTTTAGAAAGATGACATATCTACTTCTCAGGGGTGACCCACTGTCAGTAAAGTGGAACTTTTTCTCAGTATTGGAGATTCACAAAGTACCTTATAGGCTGTTCTCTGCAGATGCATAGTGAGTGAGCACAGGGCTCATAACCCCAACAACCCAAGGATAAAATCTTCCCACGTGTAACATGGTAGTAACTGTATACAGTAGATTTAGTAATTTTATACACAAAACCAGCTTTCATAGTACGGAATTTCATGCTTGTGATATGCTGGTACATAAGCAATTAGATATTGGATATCTGGGTTAGAGGTAATTCAGTTACATAGTGAAAAGTCTTGTCTCCACAGTTGCCATGGAGGCAGTATGGTGGGACTGTGAGTGTACGGGGCATGTTCATGTGTGTCATTCCTGTCCAGCCAGTGCCGCACCACTGAGCCCAGCTCGGTGTGTATTCTATTTATAATGCTTTATATAGATTTTTTTTTGAGCAGATTTATGTTTTTTTGTTTAGTTTTGTTTTCTCGAACTCAGTATGTAACCCAGACTGGTTTTGAACCCAAGATCCTCCTGCTTCAGCCTTCAGAGTGCTAGGATGGCAGGTGGGATTACAGGCACACTCGCCACCATGTGTGGCCTCGGTTACATTCTCTACTGCATGTGCCCAACCCCCCCCCCCCAGCTGTGTAGGCTACAGATGCTTTCTTAAGTTTTTTTTTTATTTTTAAAATTATTTTATGTGTATATGTGTGTTGCCTGCATGTGTATGTGTCACATTCGTGCCTAATGCTCATGAGGAACAGAAGAGGGATTGGATCTCCTGGAACAGTGGCTGCAGATTATTGTCATCCACCACGTGGTTATTGGGAATAAAAATCCGTGTCCCCTGGAAGACTAGAACAGCCGGCGTTTTTGTCTAAAAATCTTTATTCAGATGTACTCCATTGTAATTTAAAAATTTCTATCAATAGTCCTTTATTCTAATTAGCCAGTGCTCTTGAATGCGGAGCAGTCTCTCTGGCCCTGTTTATGTGTTCTGAGTGTGGTGGGGCTGGGAAGATGGCCAGAGGGTAAAGCTGTCGTGCAGGCGTGAAGACTGAGCTTGGGAAAAGCTGGGCGTGGCACCTTACACCTGTAACTCCAGCCTGTGGTGGCCAGAGGCAGACAGTTCCTGGGCCTCACTCATTCATGCCTCCTGGTGTCTCTGAGAGGACAAGCTCTGGGACCCCAGCCTCTGTCCTCCACACCCTGACACAGCCTAGAGCAGCAGCAGCACACACACGTGTACTCTAAAATGTTTTCATTCAAAAAATAAAAACATTAAAGAAAATAGGTAATTACTGACATATAGACTTGCCCAGGGAGGCAAACCGTTTTGTTCTTTTTTCCATGTAGCTCCCCGCCCCCATCTTTATATGTTTCATGTTTGTTTGTTGCAGGGTATCTTTTCTCTACATAGCCCTGGCTAACCTGGAACTCACTATGTAGACCAGGCTGGCAGGGAACTCACAGAGATCACCTTCCTGTGCCCCGCCCTCCCCCCAAATGCTGGGACTAAAGGCTGGCTCCCCATGTAGTAAGAAACCAACCTAGAATAGTGCTTGCTCTTATCGCCCTGGGGCTGGGCCTAAGCTGCTGCAACATGTTCCCTTACCTCACAACTCACGGGGGAGTGGGGGTTGGGGACTGGGGGTGTGGGAGGGGTTGTGGGGATGGGAGGGGGAGCTTGAGTGTGGTGGTCATGCCATGATCCGAGTAGTGGGAGGCGGAGGCAGGAGGACCAGGACCCACAGAGCCTCTGGAGCTGGCTTTTTTAATTTTCTAGTGATACATTCAGGGACACCTTGTGCTGTAGAACTGCTTAGTCTTTCTAGTGTAGGTGATGCCTCTGCATGCTGAGTTTTTTTGCTTAGGTGAGTACCATAAATATATTGTTTGTATTCTTGGTTTTGTTTTTGTTTTTAATTAACAACAGGGCCTGGAGAGATGGCTAAGAGAACATATTGATCTTATATGATTGGTTAAAGTCCATGCATACACATGGCTATGTGTAATATTTTTAGATTCAAATGGCCCCTAGATTTTATATTCCCCGAGCTTGCTTTTAGTAGTCTCGTCAGGCAGGTTAGGAGAACCGCATGGGTTCAGTGTTCCCAAGTCCCTTTCAGTCTCTGTGTGGGGTGGTGCTCTTAGCTCTGGGGATACACTTGCTGTGTGTGTGGGCACGTGTGGAGGTCAGAGGCTGGCCCTGGGCTCTCATGGTCAGGCTTCTCCATTGCGTTGTTTGAGACAGGGCCCCTCACTGAACCTGGGTCTCGCCTTTCTGGCTAGATTAGCTGCCCAGCCCGTCTTCCAGGATCGAGTCCCTACTGCTGTGTTAGAGTTAGGGTTGCCCAGCACAGCCCTTGCTTGTATGTGCGTGCTGGGGATTTGAACTTGGGCACTCTTGCTTTAGCAAGAAGCCATCCCCCTAAACCGGTTTTGTTTTTGTTTGTTTGGTAGTCTCCTTCCTATGTAGAGGAGGCTAGGCTGCGTCTGCCTGGGATTAAAGGCTTATACTACCACAGCACTGGTCCCTATCCCAATTGATTTTTTTCGGCAGGGTCTCATTTGGCACTGAGTGACTTTTAACTTGTGCAGCTGCAGCTGGCCCTGAGCTCCTGATCTCTGCATCCAGCTCCCGGGTGCCAAGGCTGCAGGCGTGCACTGCTATCATGTTTTAATCATTCTGTGTGTCTCTGCTGGGAAAGTGTGGTGTACATGGTGCACGTGCGGAGATTAGCAGACAAGCTGTGGGAATTGTTTCTTTGCACTGTGTGGGTTCCAAGGATGGAACATGCTAGGCCCAGTGCCAAGTCTTCACCCACTGCTCCATTGTGCTGGTCCCCACTTCCTTTTTAAGAGTCAAAGTGTAACTGCAGAGCCCCCTTCCCCCTCGTGCCTCAGTTAGAAAGGGTGTTCATTGTTAAAAGATAAGAGAAACCGTGCACGTGTGGGATTGCCTGTCTGCGTGCTGTCGTCTGTCTGTCTGTCTGTCTTCCACCTCAGTGTGCACATGCCGCGTAGGACATTCATGTGTGCGTGTGCCTTTTACAGTGTAGGCAGTGCAGATTGATTTACACAAGGGTTGAGGTTGTACTGTGGACACTAGTCACACACTCCTATTGAGCCCTCTGTAGGATTATATGACTTGGAATGCTGAGCTATATGGAAATTACTTTGGAATCTATTTGAACCCTATTTAGGAATAAACTAAATAATAATAATAAAAATAAACTTCAACAAAAGGAGAATCCTTTTGAACATCCCTCATGATATGTGATTATGAGATCACAGGGTCTTGGTGCATCCCTCCCAGCCTGCCTCTGGTCTGCGATGAGCTGAAACCCAGGTGACATACAAGGCACACACATCTTCTGCCTTCGGAGTGAATGGAGATCACTTCTGATGGCTTGACCATCACTTCCTTCTTTTTCAATTCCCTTTTATCTTTGTTCATTCCTCCCTTTCCCTTCTCACATGATGTCTAAGAGCTGGGTCTGCTTCTGGCCAAGGAGGGCGCCTCCTCTGCCTGAGCCTCATTTCCCCTACCTGGTTCATTTACCCCGTAGGATAATCTGCCGCCGATACCCCACCTTCCCAGAACCATAAACAGAGCTTTGTTATTCTGATTTTTCACATTTGTGAGTTTTAGTAATTTGTGAATTAGTCAGACATTTCTTATACTTCAGTAAACAACAAAAAAGAACTGGACTACTGTTACTGTCTTCCTGTTTAGCAAGCCATAGTGCCTAAGCTTGGATGTAGGACTTGATCTGCGCAGACTACCTTGCAGAAGGAATGCTGGCGTGAGCAGTGCAGGTTGGGTTTTAGAAGTGAGGCAATGAGGAATAGCTTTAAAGGCTTAAAAGGCCTACAGAGTGCAACTTCCACAAAGCCTGGACTGCCTGCCTGTACGCAGGTAGGTGGGCAAGATGTGCTTAGTGCCCGTGTGCTGCAGCACTGGAGGAGGGCTGGCCTTGGGCCAGCAGACTTCTACACTGCTCAGAGCCTTCCACACAAGAGCAAATCCACCGCTGCGTTTTTCTCCCTCTCTCATTTAGAATGGAGCCCTACTTGCAGCGTGACCAATGAGGTTCTTGTTCTGACTTGTTTCCCAACAGGTCATGGTGCTGATGTGAAGTGTGTAGACTGGCATCCAACCAAAGGGTTAGTCGTTTCAGGAAGTAAAGATAGCCAGCAGCCAATCAAGTTCTGGGACCCCAAGACTGGGCAGAGCCTTGCGACACTGTAAGTGACAGGACACCTTCTGTGGTCCTGAGGGCCGCAGGCAGCCTGCGGAACTGAACCTGAGGCTTTCTCAGCTTTCTGTTTTCCTTTTAAAAAATGTGGTCTGGACACAGATGGACCTCAAGCTTTGGATGATTTGATTCTGGGTTACCCCTAAATTTCTGATGAAAGCAGATTGTATTTGTTCTGCCACTCCAGTTTTACTGGGTCATCCTACAGGGGCGCAGGATGATGAGGACGCTCTTCCTGCTCTCTCCATGTCCTCAGATAGCCCTCTGCTGTCTCTGTGTCCTCAGATAGCCCTCTGCTGTCTCCATGGCCTCAGATAGCCCTTGGCACCTGTGCCTCCAGTGTCTGCCTCTGACGAGTCCCCGCCTCGCTTTCCTTAGCTTACTTCAGCTCCATGCAGAGATTTCTCTCCTCTCCTCATCCCCTTTCCCTCGTCCCCCCTTTCCTCTCCTCCCCTCCCTCCCCTGTCCCTCTCTCCTCTCTTCTACCTCTCTCCCTCCCTCCCTCCCTTGCTATTTCTCTCTCCTCCATCTTTTCTCTCTTCCCTTTCCCTCTCCTCCCCTTTATCTTTATCATCCCTCCCTCTCCCTCCCCCTTCTCTTTCCCTTTCCCCTCCCCTCTCCCTTTCTGCCCTCTCACCTCTCTCCTCCTTTCTTTCTCTCCCTCTCCCTTTTCTTTTCGCTTCCCTGTCTCTGTACCTGTCCTCCTATCTCTCCCCCCCCCCCAGGAGATGTATTTTAGTATGTTTTCTTGTGGCAGAATTTAAGATTATTTACAGCTCCATTAGAGTGTTCTTTGGGGGCACACAGGTGCTATATCCGGATCCTGATTGGAAATGAAACATCCACAGCCCATATTCCTTAAGGCTGCCTCACAGTACCTTGTGAACCCTTTGATCTAAGCATCATGCAAAGCCCCGGGACAAAGCGTTGCCTTTAGTCAAATGAACCCTCACAAAAACTCAACTTATTCCTGCTTCCATCCTCTGTCTTAATGAGAGAAATGTCATTTTTTAAATCTGATGAACTTGATTATCAGTTTGTGTATTTGTAAGTATTTCCCCTGTTTCTAGATGAACTTTTCTGCCCAATAGACTCTCATTGTTCTTTTAGTTCGATTTTGAGAGCGGTGCATAGATGCTAGGCTTTATTTCTGTCATTGACAGGGGTGGTCTTATTTTATTTATTTTTCCAGTCCCCCACTTCTTTTTCCTTTCCCTCCCTCTCTCCCTCCCTCCCTCCCTCCCTCCCTCCTCTCTATGTAGCCCTGGCTGTTCAGGAACTTTTGTAGCCCAGCCTAGACATGAACTCACAGAGGGCTGCCTGCCTTCGTCCCCCTTGCTGGGGTTGAAGGCGCGCACCACTGCCATGCCCGGCTCTGACGAGGACTTTCAAGGACACTTTTGAATGTGGTCCTGTCAGTTTTAGTCACATACTTTGTTACACCTGGCCACAGCTCCCGCCGTCTTCACCCATGTGCTTTCAGCAAACGGGACCATGTGTATTCAGGGATGCTGGCTTTGCATCCTGACCTGTCTCACCCTTGGTGCTTTGTTTCCAGTCACGCCCATAAGAACACAGTGATGGAAGTGAAACTGAACCTCAACGGCAACTGGCTCCTCACGGCCTCTCGTGACCACCTCTGTAAGCTTTTCGATATCCGAAACCTGAAAGAAGAGCTTCAAGTATTCCGAGGCCACAAGAAGGAGGCCACAGGTCAGTGGCTGTGATGTGCTCCTCACCCCGTGTGTTTTGGGGACCCTCAGCCGCAGCCACCTCACACTGGAAGCGCTTCATCTTTCTCTGGGCTTTTTGTTCTTGTTTTACAGCTGTAGCCTGGCACCCTGTTCATGAAGGACTTTTTGCCAGTGGAGGCTCTGATGGCTCTTTGTTATTCTGGCACGTTGGGTATGTACCATTTACTATGTGGGAAAATGGTAATGTTTGTCCACACATGCCCACATGGGATGGCGGCAGAGATGTCTTGGTTCTCTTGTACTGGCGCCTTAGCTAGGGGAATGATGGTATCTGGAGACGGAGGATTTGAAGCCTGCCCCCACTGCAGGTCTGTAGAAGCACCTGCACATGGCCATTCCATGTGCCCTGAGCCCCAGGTGTGAACACGGGCCTTCACGGCACATTGGAGACTAAGAAACTCAGATGAAGGTAAATGATCTTGGGCTAGTGAGATGGCTCAGCAGGCGGAGCCCTTGCTATGCAGCCCGATGACCTGAGCTAGATCTGTTCTTAGAACCCATGGCAGAAGGAGAGCCCTGACTCCTGAGAGTTCTCTGTGATTTCCTCCTGGGTACCAGGTGGGCTCCTGCTCGAGCGTGCGCATACACATACACACACACACACACACACACCACACCACACATCAGACACACCACACACACATTATACATACGCAAACCATACACATATCACATACATACACATCAGACACATACCACACAGACGCACCTTACACACCACAAACACATCACCAACACATATCACACATACACAAACCATACACAAATCACATTCACACATAACACACATACACATATTAATAAATTCAATAAAAATCTGTTTTGGGGGCTCAGAGATGGCTCAGCAGTTAAGAGCACTGATTGATCTTCCAGAGGTCCTGAGTTCGATTCCCAGCAACCACATGGTAGCTCACAACCATCCCTAATGGGATTTGATGCCCTCTTCTGGTGTATCTGAAGACAGCTGAAGTGTACTTATATAAATAAAATAAATCTTTAAAAAAAAAAAAAAAAAGCCGGGCGTGGTGGCGCATGCCTGTAATCCCAGCACTTGGGAGGCAGAGGCAGGCAGATTTCTGAGTTCGAGGCCACCCTGGTCTACAGAGTGAGTACCAGGACAGCCAGGGCTACACAGAGAAACCCTGTCTCGAAACCCCCCCCCGCCCCCCCCCAAAAAAAATCTGTTTTGAGTTGGCCTCTAAATCATATGCTGTAACTGTCACAGTCCTGTGGTGACTATAACGAGTATGTTTTGTGAAGAGTGTGATTTTCCTCTGTGCAAATAACGTCCATTTCTGAGACTGCTCTACAGTCTGTGTAAATCAAGTTTGAGTAGGAAAGGTAGCGCTTGTGTTCTAGATACAGACTGTTCTGGAAGAATAAAATAGATTCTATAGTTGAAATAATTTGTGAAGCATTTTATTCTATGATTTTTTTTTGTGGTTGACTGAAAGGATCTACTCTTGAAAAACTAATGTTACACATGACACTGACAAGAAGAGAATCTTTGTTTTGTTTCAATGCTTTTGGTCTTTTGCTTTGTTCTGTTGTTTCTGTTGTTCTCTTGGTAATTTTGTTCAACAGTTTTGTTTGTTTTGTTTTGCTCATGCTGTTGCAGGGTAGAGAAGGAGGTAGGTGGGATGGAGATGGCCCACGAAGGGATGATCTGGAGTTTGGCTTGGCATCCTTTGGGACATATTCTCTGCTCAGGCTCAAATGACCATACCAGGTAAGGAGGTACCGTGCTGAAAAGAGCAAGAAATCTCTGTAATCAGGGACTAGTAGGAAATAAAGATTATATGTATTTACTTTGCACATATATTCGTTATATTTTGAAACGTTTTTATGGGAGACAGTCATGTGGGGGGAGGATAGCGTGTGAAGAAGTGGGCTTCGTAGCCACACCTCCGTGTGAGCGATGTTTGTCCTTCCTCCTCCCTCTGCTTCCCTGCCCGTCTCTTCTCATACGCACATCTGGGCTTCCCAGCCCTGTTTGTGGGAAGGGCTGTCATTTTCCTCTAGCATGTTTGGGCCCCTTTGTCAACACAGTAAATGGATATAGCCTGGTGGCTTATGTCTTGTCTGTGTTCTATGTACTAGTCTAAATGTCTGGCTTCCTGCCGGTACCATGCCCTGTTGTTAGCAGTGGGTCTGTAGATCTGAGAGGAAGTTTTGTAATACTTTCTATATTGTCCTTTCGTTTAGAATTCATTTGACTAAATTGTTTTGTTTTATATCATTGTTATTTGTTTTTATTGTTGTTTCTATATGAGTATATGAATCTTAGAACTTTTTTTCCCCTTTTGAGTTCTGTGTAGACTATCATTGGAATTTTGAGGGATTGGGCATCACAGTGTTAAGTCTGTCAATGCCCTGGCATAGGGTTTCCCTCTGCTCTTTTAGCTTTCTCTATTTAGTAGTGTAAAGTTTTCATTCCAGAGGTCTTTCTTTTTTAAAGTTAGAGTCTCACTTATCCCTGGCTATGTAGCCGAAGGAGCCTGAAACTTCTGATCCTGCTGCCTCATCTGCTAGGGACTCAGATTACAGACCCCGAGGGGGGGGGGGGACGGGACACGTGTCTGCTTTGTTTGCTTTGTTTTGTTTTTTTTAATTTTTGTTGAAACTGTTGTAATTTATTTTTAGTTCTTTCTCAGAAAGCTTAGTATTGGTATACAGAGATGCTACTGCTTTAGAGGATTGCTTTTGTATTGTTTTACTTCATTTAAAATGTTTAACTGCCTTAAGAATTGTCTGCTGGAGTCTGTAGGCATCTTAGCTGCAGGATCATGTCTTCAGCCAATAGGAATAATTGGACTTTTCTAATAGAAAGTTAATAATTGAGCTTTTTTATTTCTGTCGCTTTTATTTCATCCTCTTTTGTAATATCCTAGCTAAGACTTTGATAACTATTTGAATAAAAGGGGAGGGAATGGGTGTCTGGGTCTCATTTTAGATTTTAGGGAAAATGCTCTCTTCCAGTTTGTCGTATAGTCTTTAGTATAGCATTCTTTCTATTCCTTGTTTGTTTGTTTGTCTTTTGAGACAGGGTTTCTCCGACTGCCCTGGACGTGCTTTGTGGGCCAGGCTAGCCTTGAACTCACGGAGATCTGCCTGCCTCGCTTGCTGAGTGCTGGAGCGAAAGGTGCCGTGCCCAGCTTCCTTCTGTTCCTGCTTCAGGGCTTTATCAGGAAGTGATACTGAACTTTGTCAGGGGTCTTTTCCACATCTAGTGATGATCATGTGCTTTCTGTCTTTAATTCTGTTTATATTGCATGTATTGACTTTTGTATAGTGAGTCAATCTTACCTCCCTGGGATGAAACCAGTGTGGATATTGTCCTAGCTTGCTTTTCTGTTGCTGTGATAAGCATCACGACTGAAATCAACTTGGAGAAGAGAGGGCTGGTTTGATCCTCAGGGGGTGTCACACTCCATTACCCCCCCCCCCCAGGCCTGGGAGCACAGGCCAGAGGCCGTGCTGCCCACTTCCGTGCTCCCGGTTCCTGTTCCCGTCCTTTAACATAGCTCACCCGCCCGGGATAGCCCTGCCCGCCGTGAGCTAGCCTCCTGCATCAGCTCGTGATCAAGAGGCCGCCCGCAGACATGGTGGCAGGCCGTGTAATGGGAGCAAGTGTTCCTTTGAAATTGTTTCTTCCCAGGTGTGTCAAGGTTTGTGTCGTTGACTATTGACGCTATCTGTTTGGCAGAGTTTATTTTTAGGGCGTGAAGTATTTTATTCCATGCTTTCTTTCCTGGATTTCAAAGCTGCTAGTGAGAGGATTTCACTGAGATTCTGAGATAGAATATTAATTGACTAATGACAAACCATGGCGGAAGGTAACTTAAGGAAGACAGTTTGCCTTGGCTTACAGTGCCAGAGGGATGGGCGTCCATCTTGGCAGGACAGAGCCCTGGCGGCAAGTGGTAGGCATGATGGCAGGAGCAGGAAGCCTGACGGTCACATGCTCAGCTAAGCGTGAAGCAGAGAGGGCTCTGAGAGGAGGGCAGGGCTGCATAGCTCCAGTGACCCCAGCTGTGAGCCAAGGGTTCAAATACCAGGTCCTCGAAACCACCTCAGGGCACTTAGAAATGTGGTCGGGCAAGGGTTTGAATGACCTTCTTCAGATGTATTGTGTGTTTGTGTATTAATTAGAATCAACTTATTTTTCTTCCACATAAATAAAAAATAGCTGGGCGGTGGTGGTGGTCGCGCACGCCTTTAATCCCAGCACAGCCTGGTCTACAAAGTGAGTTCCAGGACAGCCAGGGCTACACAGAGAAACCCTGTCTTGGGAGGGGGGGGCAATAAATAAATAAATAAATAAATAAATGGAAATGGGAAATAATACAACATCAGTCAATATTGCTTTCTAATTGGTTGACCATTGTGCCCCACCCTTTGGTTGTTGTGTTGTGTTGTGTGGTGTGGTGTGGTGTTGTGTTGTTTTGTAGCTGGCTACAAAAGAGAGCTCCTGGTCTCAGTAATTCAAACAGGTTAGATCCCTGCTAGTCAGAGTCCCTCTGCGTATGTCTGTAATCCCAGCACTCCAGGAGGCACAGACAGGTGGACTTGTATGAGTTTGAGACCAGGCCAACCAGAGCTACACAGGGAGACCTTGTCATACAATAACAGCAGCAAAACCAAGACCACAAACGTCTCTGTTTGATTGGACTTTCTGTAGGCGGGTCTCTGCCTGAGACATTCCTTATTCTGCTCCTCCTGCCAGTTACCCTGTCTGATCATGGAAATTATACTTTGCACAGCAGGCTTTCTGGGTTTGAGGTTTGTAGGGAGCACGGACAGCATGCGTGCCCATGCTTGTCTTTACATTGGCTGTGGGGTGTTTTCTTCCAAATACATGGGAGCTGCAGTTTTGCCTGTGTTCAGCGGCGCGGGAATATCGTGTCTGTCAGCTACATCGTGCCGGGTCAGGGAGAGCTGGGTGGGCGATGCCTGCCTTCTGTGTACTCTTGAGCTCGCTGTGAGTCTCCAGTGGGGTTCCCACACTGGACCTGAGCTGCAGTCTCCACAACCACTGTCATCCTTCTGGAGTGTCTGTCCATAGTGTAACCATCCCCTGGTCACAGCTCCATAGTCCACGGAGTGTCTGTTCTGTGGTGCCAGGCCCGGGAAGGGTGAGTCTATTCCTGGCACTGGCTGCTGGCCCAGGCTGGGCAGCGGTGTGGCAGACCCAGGGGTCAGCTGTTGCTGCTGTTCTCTCTCATGCAGGACTTTGGACATCTCACCTGAGTGTTTATTTCCTCCTTACTTCCTATCCCTTCTCTTCCAGCATTTGCCGGCTGCTTTACCATTCTCCTTATGGTTCCGGGGTTTTTGTTTTCTTTCTGAGTCTACTCATCTTCCTGCTCTCCTCCCCCTTTTAAACAGGAGTCACGGAACCCAGGCTTGCTCTGTAGCTGAAAATGATTTTGAGCTCCTGCTCTTCCGGCATGTGCCTCTAGAGTGCTGGAATGACAAGGGAGGCCTCACACAGCCCGGCTCGGTTATTCTCGTCCTGATTCTTTGTCTCCACTGAGTTACAGCTTCTAATCTGCCATTTTGTTGGTTTTTGACATAAGGGTATTACAATAGAGAGATGGTGTATTGAATGCTCATTTTTGTTGTTTAAATTTTGTTTAACCTTTTGATTTAAAATGTTCCTTCCACAATTAAAATAGTTAAGAGACGATATTGTAAAAACTTGATCCAAGCTGTTGTGCCCAGAGAGAACTTAAACCATGCTCCCTTTCTCCCTTTACTTCTTCATCAGCAAATTCTGGACTCGAAACCGGCCAGGTGATAAAATGCGAGATCGATATAATCTGAACCTTTTGCCTGGCATGTCAGAAGATGGCGTAGAGTATGGTAAGCTCTGCAGCTTTCTCCCTTGAAGTCCCAGGGTATTCCATTGTAAACACTGAGTGTTAAGAGACTTGTACACACTGATTGGGGAAGGGCTGTAACTAAGTGATCAGTGCTGTCCTAGCATGGTTGACGCTCTCTCTGTTCTCAATCCTAACTCCAAATAACTTAGGGCTTTTGGGCCTCAGAGATCCATCTTCTTATGCCTCCCAAGTATTGGTATTAGAGATTTATACCAGCTTGCTCAGCTGGTTTTTCTTTCATTTGTTTGGGCTTGGTTGAGGCTATTTGTTTTACTATTTGTTTATGGGTTTTTTTGGAGGACAGGGAGGGTCTCACTGCATTTTCTTGGCTGATGTAATTTGCTGTTGCAGTTTGTACCTTGAACTCATGAAGATCCTCCTCCTTGGGTCATGTGAATGCTGTAATTAAAGGCATGTGCTTCTGCACCCAGTGATACTACTTATGTTAACAAAGCATCGTGTTGTAGGAACCACTCTGAGAGTCTCTGTTGATGATGGGTGTGTTATTTGTAGATGACCTGGAACCTAATAGCCTGGCAGTGATCCCAGGGATGGGAATACCAGAGCAACTGAAATTAGCCATGGAGCAGGAGCAAATGGGTAAGGGCAGTTACGGTCATGCATTTGATTTTTATAAGTTTTTGTAGACCTCTGTCTCATTTTCATGGTTAATTAACTTGTTAATAAATAGTGTTGAAATGTTCACTTGGTTTATGTTGAGAATTGTGAATAAAAAGGATTAAAGCTATGTAATGTTTAAAAATTATGTTTCCAACAATTGGTTCATTTAATAAGTGGCTACTTTTTGTTTGTTTGTCTGTCTGTTTGTTTTGTTTACGGGACTAACTAGTTCTTTGTATGGTTTCAGGGAAAGATGAATCAAATGAAATTGAAATGACAATTCCAGGCTTGGATTGGGGAATGGAGGAAGTAATGCAAAAGGATCAGAAAAAAGTTCCTCAGAAGAAAGTCCCTTATGCAAAGCCCATTCCCGCTCAGTTTCAGCAGGTCAGTCAGCAGCAGTGACCACTCAGCCCTGTCCTGAGAGCACGCTTGGTTCTGTTAGGGGACGCTCAGAAACAGTTGTCTTTGGTTAGTCGCCTCCGGCCCTTTCGGGGCCTTCCTCCCATGTTCTTTGTGGACATACTTCCCACTGGCTACAGTAAATTTTTTTTTTTTTTTAATGAAACCAGGTTTCTCTGTGTAGCCCTGGCTGTCCTGGAACTTACTCTGTAGACCAGGCTGGCCTCAAACTCAGAAATCCGTCTGCCTCTGACTCCCAAATGCTGGGATTAAAGACGTGCACCACCACCGCCCAGCTTTGCCATAAAGTTAAATACAGCAGGGAGGGCAACAGCGTTCCCGCTGTCTTCTTCTATTGTTGCTTCGTTTTAATCATTTATGTTGTCAGAGGGTAGAGGATGAGTCAGTGGGCACAGCACGTCGGCTGTCTTGTGTATCGTCAGCTTTCTGCCGCTGTCACACATAGCCGAAGTTGAGGGCGAGGTCTGTTTGGCTCATGGCCTCAGAAGACCAGTGGTTCCTTGGCTTTGTCTCTGGTCTGTAGCATGAGAGAGCAGAATGGGTCTCGGACCGCCCAGGGCTGGTCTCTCCTCCGAGGCCTTCACTTCTCCCTCAGGGTCACCACCCGAGGACCAAGCCTTCCATGTGACCTTTTGTGGATTCCAAATTATAACGTGTAGCTTTCATAAGTTCAGTGACTTCTAATCACTAATACACCTACCCTACTCTATTCGTATGTCACAAAGGGTTAGCTTTCAAGGTGAAGACTGCTGAGCCCTGCACATGACAACATTAGAGAAGTTTTTTAACCTATCATAATTTTCATGCTTCTGTAAAATTTAATTTTCTCTCTTTCTCCCTAAGGCCTGGATGCAAAATAAAGTTCCAATTCCTGCTCCAAATGAGGTGCTGAATGACAGGAAAGAGGATATTAAGTTAGAAGAGAAGAAAAAAACCCAAGCAGAAATTGAGCAAGAAATGGCCACATTACAGTATACCAATCCTCAGCTATTAGAGGTGTGTGAGCCAGGACAACGGCACAGCGTCTGTGACTGATCTTTCTACCGCTTTCATTGCACATAAATGATGCTTTCTTAGTGTGTGTGTGTGTGTGTGTGTCTGTCTGTCTGTCTGTCTGTGAATATCTGTGTGTGTCTGTGCACATGCGTGTACATGCATAGATGTCAGAAGGTAATGCAGTGTATTCTTTGTGGGCTCTAGCTTACTTTATTCTGTACACTGATTTTTTTTTTTCTCTTCCTTTTCAGCAACTTAAAATTGAAAGGCTTGCACAGAAACAGGCTGATCAGATCCAACCTCCTCCCTCATCTGGTACTCCTCTCCTTGGACCTCAGCCCTTTTCTGGTCAAGGTCCAATATCTCAGATTCCTCAAGGTTTTCAGCAGCCGCATCCATCTCAGCAGATGCCATTGGTGGCTCAAATGGGGCCTCCAGGCCCGCAGGGCCAGTTCAGAGCCCCTGGACCCCAGGGACAAATGGGACCACAAGGCCCTCCATTGCATCAAGGAGGTGGGGGACCACAAGGATTCATGGGACCACAAGGACCCCAGGGTCCTCCCCAGGGACTGCCACGGCCTCAAGACATGCATGGTCCTCAAGGGGTGCAGAGGCACCCTGGGCCGCATGGTCCTATGGGTCCTCAAGGGCCACCCGGACCTCAAGGTAGTTCTGGTCCTCAAGGTCATATGGGTCCTCAGGGTCCACCAGGACCACAAGGTCACATTGGCCCCCAAGGCCCACCTGCTCCTCAG
The DNA here is from genome assembly GCA_964023405.1 of Apodemus agrarius. Taxonomy (NCBI): domain Eukaryota; kingdom Metazoa; phylum Chordata; class Mammalia; order Rodentia; family Muridae; genus Apodemus; species Apodemus agrarius. The sequence continues at coordinate 21,681,422 of OZ030021.1, forward strand.
GGTCACATGGGCCCACAGGGTCCTCCTGGTACTCAAGGAATGCAGGGACCACCCGGTCCCAGAGGAATGCAAGGACCTCCTCATCCTCATGGGATGCAGGGTGGGCCAGCGTCTCAAGGGATGCAGGGACCTCTGATGGGATTGAATCCAAGAGGAATGCAGGGGCCTCCAGGACCTCGGGAGAATCAGGGTCCTGCTCCTCAAGGGATAATGATTGGCCACCCACCGCAAGAGATGAGAGGACCACATCCTCCAAGTGGATTGCTGGGACATGGCCCTCAGGAAATGCGAGGTCCTCAGGAGATGCGGGGCATGCAGGGGCCTCCACCACAGGGGTCAATGTTGGGCCCACCCCAGGAACTTCGAGGACCCGCCGGTTCACAAGGGCAGCAGGGGCCACCCCAGGGCTCTTTGGGACCTCCACCCCAGGGTGGCATGCAAGGGCCCCCTGGACCTCAGGGACAGCAGAACCCAGCAAGAGGGCCACATCCATCTCAAGGGCCAATTCCATTCCAGCAGCAGAAAGCGCCTCTGCTAGGTGATGGGCCCCGGGCCCCCTTCAATCAGGTATCATTTTTTCCAGGTTGTACTTATTAACATGTGGGAACGGACTCTATGTAGAGTACGGATAAGGCTGTGGAAAAGCAGCTCCAGCTGGGTCTAACTGCTCCTTCGGCATCAGCAGACACTTGCAACAGTGGTGGTCTGCCTGCAAGAGCGTGGTGCGGCCGTAAGGAGAGCTAAGCACACCATCAGTGAGAGAACCTCATGCGTCTTCACTTTACACATTCTTCTACTTCACAGAGATTCTTCCAGAAAAGATGAGTTTTCAGGGGCTTACGCTCCCCGAGTGCCAGCGTCCCCTGAGAATGTGCCACACGCTAGGGGGGAGCACGCTGGATTGTGAGCAGTCCCACAGCTGTCACAGTCCATTCTGTGGACTTCTCAATCAGACGACTCCACGGGTTGGCACGTACGCAGTGGGCCTTCAACATTCCTGTCCACTTCCCTTTAAAGTATTTTAAAATCCTACTTACTTATTTTCTATGCACGTGTGTGTACATGCTCACAGCAAGTATATGGAGGCCAGAGGACTATTTGTAGAAATGATTCTGTCTCACCAGCTGGGCCTCAGGACTAATTCACGGCTTTAGGCATGGCAGCAGGTGCCTCTCAGTCACTCCATCAGTTGTTTTAGTTACATTTATTTATATGTTTACTGTGTGTCACACATGCACCACTTTTAGACATGGCATGGAATCGTTAAGGGTACTGTAAACTAGCCGCTTCCCTGTTTACATTTCAGTGGGCACACTTACAGTAAAGCTCATCACAGACCAGGGTCCTCAGAAACAATGGCTGTGTGCACGCTTCTGCTCAAGCTCGTCTCTGCTGTCACACCAGTATGGGCAAGAGCAGGAGGATACGGCGCATCTGACAAAATGCTTTGCTAGCATGTGTGGCATCTTGGGCTCAGTCTCTGGCACTGCATAAAACTGAATATGATAGTGCATGTTGGCTTGAAACAGAAGGATCTAGACTTTAAGGTCATCCTTGACCCCATGTCAGAAAACCATACCCTAACCATACCCTATACACATGTATGTATGTATGTATGTATGTATGTATGTATGTATGTTGTGAGACAGGATCTTACTGTGTAGCTCTAGTTGGCCTGGAGCTCTAGGCTGGCTTCAAACTTGAAGAGATCCCCCTGCCTCTGCCTCCCAGATGCGGGGATGACAGGTGTGCACAGCCATGCCCAGTCCCCACATTTTAAAGTTAAAAGTAGTATCTGTAGGAAGGGTATGTCTCTGGTTCTTTCCAAGGTCTTGAAGAAGCCCTGCTACTCTTTCATGGACTTAGTACTTGAGAGACTGTAAGGAGAGTTTTAAGTTCTTTGGGGCTAACCTACACGAGAGAGTGTAGGCAGGACTGGGTGATGGCTCTAAAGTTCTTTGTCTTGGTGTCATTTGGATGAGTGCCTGAGCTTTGTGCATAAACGAAGTAAGTGAGCGAGCTAGCACCTGACCCCGCTCTTCACTGGAGGACACACAGTACTGGGTGAGAGGATACTGCTGGGTGAGAAAGATCATAAAAATCTTTTTTTCTGGGTGGTGGTGGTGCATACCTTTATTAATCCCAGTGGGCAAAGGCAGGTGGATCTCTGAGTTTGAGGGTAGCCTGGTCTACAGAGTGAATTCTAAGATACCAGGGCTGCACAGAGAAGCCCTGTCTTGAAAAAACAAACAAACAAACAAACCCAACCATAACAAACAAACAAAACCCCAAAACCATGTTTTTCTTTTCCTTTTACTGGGGAAGGAGAAGGCTAAGGATGGGACCCAAGACTGTGCCTGCTAGGTAGGCACTATACCCCTCAGCACGACACCCTGGTCCTGTTTTGCTTTCCAAATTCCTCCGAGAATCCATGATCTAAATAAAAGATAGCCATTTGGGCCAGTGTGGTTGCTCAGCAGGTAAGAGCGTTTGCCCAGCACTCCTGACAGTGTATATTGAGTCCCCTGAACCTACCTGGTAGGAGAGCCAGCATCCACAAGTGTGACTCGGACCTCCTTGTGTCACCATGCACATGCAATGTGAAATGGAACCACTGGATTTACTGAGCCTAAATAAGTATGTGATATGTAGTGTTTTGTAGATTTTCCAGAACTTGAAATTCTCATGAAGAATTATGTGACATTTGAGTTTCTACTTTACAGAATTTAGAATGAGTTGGATAAAATTTAGAGCTATCATCTAAATTTCCTAAAACTTCACATATTATATGCCTTATTAATTCAGTTTGTACTTATATCTGTTTATTCCAATTATTAAGTTTTTTGTTTTATGAAATAATAGTTTTCATCTTGGAGAATTATGAAAAGATATACTGTCATATGACAAATGAAACTCTAGACATGTTAGGGAAGAGGACAGGCCCAGTGTCTGAGGAAATTCAATACGTTTTTATTGAATTTTATTGAACCATAGAATGAAAATAATTAGTGCACGAAAGCATCATGGCTCCTTAATTTCTAGTTGACTTGAATTGGTAGGATGAGTCTGAAAGACTTGATACTGTTTCCCTGAACTCTCTTGATGGAAAGTTTGCTTCTGTACCTTACATCTGAACTCTGACTTTCTCACTTAGACCAAGTGGTCTATATGAAGCTGTTGTGCTCACTGATTCACTTCAGTGGAATCCGGGTGTTAAAATAGCAGCAGGAAGGATATTGTTAAGAACTGTCTGGGGCTGAGCGTGGGCAGCAGCGCAGTCTAGACATTTCTGCCACTGAACAGTGGCTCGGTGGCTACGAGCATCGGCTGTGCCGGCGTGAGGACTCGCTTGACCCTCCAGCACCCGCAGTACAGAGCTGGGCATGGCCACGTGCACCTGCAACCCAGCAGTGTGGGGCAAGGGATAGAAGGGTCCCTGCTAGCTTGTCCTGGGTTCAGGGAGAGCCCATGGGGGTGAAGCGGGGAGAGCCAGAGCAGGACATCTGACCTTCTCTCACTCTGCGTGTGGTGCGCACACAGAAGCCAAAGCCAGAAAGCTCTTGCCTGGGATTATTAAAGGCATTTTTCTCCCCCTTTTTTTGTTTTGTTTTGTTTTATTTTTATTTATTTATTTATTTATTTATTTATTTTTGTTTTTGTAGACAGGGTTTTTCTGTGTAGCACTGGCTGTCCTGGAACTCACTCTGTAGACCAGGCTGGCCTCGAACTCAGAAATCCACCTGCCTCTGCCTCCCAAGTGCTGGGATTAAAGGCGTGCGCCAACACTGCCCGGCTATTTTTATTTTTACTAGACTTATCATATTACCCAGGCTTGCCTTGAGCTCTCAGTCCTCCTGCCTCAGCCTCTTGAATTTGGGGTTTCTAGGCCTGTAATTAGTTTTTGTGGGTGGGGCATATTTGTACTGGTACACTTGTGAAGTCTTGAGGTCCAGTCCAGGCAGTCAGGCTTTACCCACAAGACAGTGCACTGGCAGTTCTGCGGTCAGTATCTGTTCATGTGACTAGTTTGAGACACGAAAGTAATTTTATATTGATGTTTGAATCTGTGTTCATTTGATACCAAGGTGTGCGCATGCACACAAGCACACACACACACACACACACACACACACACAGCTCTAGAGAACTGGCTCAGTGGTTAGAGCATTTAATTATCTGCGTAGTGGCTCACAACCTTCCAGTTTCAGGGGCTCTGATGCCCTCTTCTGACCTCCATGGGTGCGAGGTATGAATGTAGTACACATACATACATGCAGGCAAAAGCAGTCCTATACATAAATACAATGCCACACATCTAATGCCAGCCCAGCGCCGCTGCTGCGAGGTGTGGGATGGAGATGGGATTGGCCAGAGCTCAGGGTCACCAGCTTACATTATAACGAGGTAATGCAAATGAGAGAGATGTCGCCTCGACGCGATGAGAAAGGAGAAGCAACTCCTGAACGTTGGCCTCTCGCCTGTCCTGTACAGTGGCCGCCTCTCCCACACGATAGATGAGTAGTAATGAAAAGCTCCATTCAGATGTCTGTGAGGGGGCTGGTTACAGTGCCACACGACAGTTAAAGCGGCCTGCCTAGTAGAGGCTAGACCTTTCCTCTTGTTAGGAGCTTGCCCTCCGCATGAGCCACGGTCCCACATTGTGCTGCTTGGCTTTCTGTGAAGCTCTCACCTGACATTACAAGAACAGGTCTGGCTTTAACTAAAAGCTATAGAAATATTTCTCCTTTGGTTACGGCAGAGAAGTAACTCATTTCCTCCAGGTTAGAGTCGTGTCTGTGTGGCGTGTCTGCGTGTTTTGTGTGAGCACAGCTGTGTGCATGCCACAGTGTACGTGTGGCTATCAGAGGGGAACTTTGGGTATTGATCTTTGTCTTCTACCTTGTTGGAGTCAATGACAAGCAAACTGGCCCTTGAGCTTCTAGGGAGTCTCCTGTCTCCACCTCGCACCTCGCCATATGAACACGGGGATTACAGACTTGTGCTGTTTCATCTGATGTTACTGTGTACTAGGGAATGCAAACTCCACCTGGTTTTCACGATAGCATTCTGTCTGCGAGGCTATTGGATCAGCCCAGCTCACTTAAGGGGAATTTTGCTCTAATGCCACTGGCTAAATAGTTAATCCTAGCAGTGTTGGGCAGCCTTTTATGTGTTACAGTGACGGAGCATCTGCCTGTGGTCTCACACCCATATTTACCTGTATCTTCTCAGGAAGGACAGAGTACAGGTCCCCCACCCTTGATACCAGGCCTAGGGCAACAGGGAGCACAAGGCCGCATCCCTCCTCTGAACCCTGGACAAGGACCCGGCCCTAACAAAGGTAAATATATGCTTGCTGAGGAAGGGTTTGTATACACCACCGTCATGTGCATCTTACAGTTAATGGTTTTGTTGGTAATTGATACAGTAGTATTGGAACTGCTAGGAAAACTGCTTTGTCTTTTGTTGTCATAGGTAATGTTTCCTTAGGCAGTGATGCTGGCCAGAGGGAATGAGTTCCACACCACCAGAGACTGGTAGTGAGACCACTGAGCAGCCCTGCCATGTGTGTCTGCCTCCGGCCAGCACAGCCCACACTGGAATGGGACATGATCCTGTGCCTGTGGGACGCAGGCCCATGCTCTGGCCTTCCGAAGAGCAGAAGCGCCTCTGCTTTAAGCTCCTTGATAGGGTAGAAGATACAGGATCTTAATGGCGTTCTTATAATTATTGGTATTACCGAAATTATTATACCAATTAGTACTGTATTGGATTCTTTAACTGTATACACTGTTGGGCCTCCTTTGTGAAGAAGAAAGCTGTGTACTGATATTACGGGAAGCAGTGGTGCGACTTACAGCATTTGGGGAGTATGGTTACTTGAAGGCTAGGACTTAAGCAGAGGCTCTGGCGCTGCCACTGAGCCCTTGCTCCCGGGGTGCCCAGTTGGAGTAAAGGATAAGGGCTGGCCTGAGGGTTAGCCTGGAGGACCCAGAGGGACTGTGAGCAGGAGTGAGGCAGGAGTGGATGGGTCCTGTTGAGCACCCTAAGGAGAGACAATACACTAGTACACGGGCACTGTGGGCACCGTACCTCACAGTGCTGAATACCTTTATTCCTGCCTGGCGAAGCCCACAGCCCTAGGGGTTTATTTGTCCTATCCTGTTGGATTAAGAAGTCCTTGTCAGCCAGCCCTAGGAGTTTAGACATTTAAAGCTCAGCTTTGAACTTATGTGAGCTCTTAGAGGCAGGAAAGGGCAAGGGTTTAGAGAGCCTTTATCTCCATCCCTGTTGCATAGAAGCGGTAGTGTTAGATACACAGAAGAATGTGCCAGAGAGAGAGAGTGGAGCGCTTGCTTGGAGGCTTGGGGTTTACCCTGGGAAGGGGCTGTGTTCTTCCCTAGGTCCTTCCATTAACGAATGAAGTGGCCTCTCCTCTGCCTTTGCGTGCATCTCCGCCCGTTCCTGCTCGTCTCGCTCTCTCCCCCTCTCCCTTTCTCCTTCTCCTGCCCACCCGTCCGGCTTCCTTTCCTCCCCTCTTTCTCCTAGGGACCAAAGGGAGAAGGGAGAGACATGCAAGTGGCCCACCACCCCCTCCTGGATTAGTTGCCACCACCACCACATCACCGTTTGTAGTGGTAGGTTTCTTTCCTTGGAAGAAAGTTGACAGGCTACTTTTAAACCGAGCTGGTGAGCTGAGAATTTGTAGGCCAACTCAGGCCGAATGGAGCATGAGTGGATTCCTCCCGTTAGCTGTCACCGGGAGTTAACACTGAGTTCTGGCGCCTGAAGTTGGAGAAGCAGCTGCTTTAGCTAGGGCTTCGAGTGCTGTGATAAAACAGCATTACAGAAAGCAGCCTGGGGAGGAGAGGGGCTCTCTTACCTTACAGCTTATAAACCCGTCACCCGGGGAAGTCAGGGAGGGAACCTAGACGCAGAGGCCATGGAGGAGTGCTGCCTGCTGGTTTGCTCTCTTTCTCACACAGCCTAGGACCCAACCCGGAGGTGACACCACCTGCAGTGACCTGGGCTCTCCTGTGTCAGTCTTCAGTCAAGCTCCACAGGCTTACCTCGCAGGCCGGCCTAGTGGGAACATCTCAGTCAATATTCCTTCTTTCAAAATGACTGTAGCTGTGTCAAGTTGACACAGAACTAGCCAGGACAGCTATAAGAACACTGAGTGTTGAGGGCTTGCCTATTGGGGAAATGGGTCCTCGATATTTGCAAACTGCTGAAGAAAGGACAGATGTGCTCAAGTCCAGAGAGGCTTTCGGACATCCCAGTCTTATGCTGAGGTTTCCAGGTTTCAGCCCATGTGGAGGAGAGAGAGGAGAGGCGAGGGAAGAGGAGAGGAGAGGAGAGGAGTTGAGGGGAGTTGAAGTGACGGGAGATGAGGCGTGAAGGTGTGGACGTTGTGGGGATCAGCCTCAGAAGGCGTGAGCTGGCCGCGCGGAGGGATGGGTTTAATTTTCAAATGTAGTTTTAAAAACAAGAGTGTTCTTTTGCATTTCATTTCATTTTTACTTACTATTTAAGTGCAGGCCAGGGTTGTTTAGCGACATGTACAGCACTGGCTAGCCTTGAACTCTTGGTAATCTTCTGGCCTTGGCTTCCTGAGTGCTGAGATCACAGGCGTGCACCATGCCTTGCTTGTGCCGCCCTTAAAAATTGGTTTAAATGTTGGCAGAGGTTAGTTCTGTTTGCAGTGGCTGCAGTAGTTTGGCTGCCAAAACAGTCCATTGAGAAAACACACACACACACACACACACACACACACACACACAGATACTTTTTTAAAGTCTTGAGTGAAATTCTTGTCTGCAAAAAAATTGCTAATAGCATATTTGAGGGACATCATTTCTAGAAAGCAGAACCCCTCAAGGTTGAAGGCCAGCAGGACTCTCTGGTCTCCAAGCAGTTGTTAGAGGGACCCATGGTTCTGCTAGCCTTATGGAAAAATGTGCTAAGAAGATCCCTTAGAAAGGTGGGCTGGCCAGGGCCAGCAGAGTAGATAGTGGGTGGCAGCAGCATGGACCACAGGCTGGTCTCGAACTCTGGGAGAAATCCATCTTCCCTTGCCTCCCCAGTGCTTGGGTTAAAGGCATGTGTCACACCTGGCTGTGGTGAGTTCTTCATAACACAGCCTCACAGTTTTCAGCTTAGCAGCCTGACTTCTCAGGTGTGGCTCTTGGGTATCAAACCAGTGGCCCTCATGAAGTTACAGCAGGAACCGGGGCAGGGCAAGAAAGACCATTATCATTCAAAGTAATTCGATTGTGTTTTCTATGCATGCCTAAAAAGTGGACACTCCTTAGAGATTAGTGATCATCCCTAGGTCGAGTTACAAAGCTAAAAGTTGCACCCCTCAAACCCATGGGGGTTCCCCATTATATGATGCTTTGGTGTGTTTATCTTCTAAATGTGCTGGGAACCCAGGAGGGAAGGCTTTATAGAGCAAAGCGCGTCCTGAACTCGACAGATACTGTAGAGCAGGCCCGTAGCACAGGCCTCATGGACGCCACGCTAACAGTCAGCTTTGTGTCTTGTAGGTGACTCTCGAGGCCCTCCCAACCATCACCTGGGCCCCATGTCAGAGAGGCGGCACGAGCAGAGTGGGGGCCCTGAGCATGGCCCTGACAGGGGGCCTTTCCGGGGCGGCCAGGACTGCAGGGGTCCTCCTGACAGGCGTGGCTCTCACCCTGATTTCCCTGATGACTTCAGACCAGATGACTTCCATCCTGACAAGCGCTTTGGCCACCGGTTACGGGAATTTGAGGGACGAGGAGGACCCTTACCACAAGAAGAGAAGTGGAGGAGAGGGGGCCCTGGACCTCCCTTCCCACCTGATCACAGGGAGTTCAATGAGGGGGATGGCCGGGGTGCAGCCCGAGGCCCTCCAGGGGCATGGGAAGGCCGCAGACCTGGAGATGAACGCTTCCCCCGCGACCCTGATGACCCACGGTTTCGAGGGCGCAGGGAAGAAAGGTAGGAAAGTGTATTCCTTGGGCTCTGCATTTTCCCTGTCCTTGCTACAAAGTAGGGAAAGTAGTGCATCGACTGAGCTGTCTGTCTGTGGGTTACCATTTAGACTCGAGTTATATGTCTTTCAAGTTGTTTGTTTTGATATAGTCTCCTACTGTAGTCCAGGCTGTCCCAGAATTCCCAGGCCCTGTCTCTGCCTCGTGTGTCGCGCGCGCATGTCTTAGATCTCATTCACAGGGTCCAGGCTCACCTTATTTACATGATTACATCTGAGCCAGATACTGTAATTGAAAACACAGGCCTGTAAAATAGGCTTAAAGGTCTCAACAAAGTCAGATCAAAATAAACATCATCTTCTTTTTAAACTTAGTGAGGCTTGAATTCCCAACCCTGCAGATATAAAAGACCAGAAGCAATGCGGAGGAAGAGAGGCAGGCGTTGGTGTAGTTAAAGGACATTATGCAGAAGCAGAGAGTGGCGGTGGAGTGTGTGAGAACTGACGTCTGCACGGTGTCCGCCGACCCCTGCAATCGCAGCGTTTATGCACTCGCATTTTGTGGTCTTCATTTATATTTTCATCTACCCATGACAGATTTTAGCCTAAGCCCTGTGGAGGAATACATGTGTGCTACTCTCTGGGCCTGTCTTCCCTCTACCAGGAACAGCACTGTGCAGATAGCCATGACTCCCTGTTACAGCTTTTCCTCCTGGAGAGCTTTGTGGCTCCTGTTTGTTTGTTTGTTTGTTTGTGAAATTTTTTTCAAGACAGAGTTTCTCTATGCAGCCCTGGCTGTTCTGGAACTTGTTCTGTAGAGCAACCTAGCTCCAAACTCAGAAATCTGCCTGCCTCTGCTTCACGAGTGTGGGTGTTAAAGGCATACCTGACAGCTTCGTAGATTTTACCATACTTTTAGGACAGTGTTTGACTATGAATTATATAGTCATCCCTAGTATATGAGGGTGCTAGTAAAGAGGACCCTTAGACATCAAAGTCCTCCAGCAGATAGACAGTTCCTTATATAAAGTGGTATAGTGTTTGCATATAACATGTACTTCCTACTATGTACTTTTGAAACATCTCTATATGACTTATAGTACTTCATACAATTTAAATTTATGTATGTTGTTACTGTGTGTTCTGTTTGTACGTGTGCTGTGTGTACATGTAGTATATGTACATGTTTGGGTACACGTGTATGTGGAGGTTAGGGGTTGAATCAACTATCTTTGTCAATCACTTACGTCTGTTTTCTGAGACAGTCTCTTACTGAACCTACCGCTCACCTGTTCAGTTAGGCTGGCTGGCTACTAACCTCCTGGGATCTTCGTGTCTGTGTCCCCAGATCTGAGGTCATAGAAGCATAGTGTTGTGCCCTGATGTCCCCGTGTGTGTTGGCGGTCTGGACTCAGATCCTCATGCATGTACCGCAGTCTCTTTCCTGACGGGGCCGTCCAGCTGCTCCAGGAGGTTTTATATTATACATATTATATTATACTGTATCATGGGTTGGAGACAGGGTCTCATTGTGTATCTCAGGCTGGCCTGGAACTCAGAGATCCAGCAGCCTCTGCCCTCAAGTGCATACCGCTGTGCCTGGCTGTACGGTATTGCTTAGGAAGTAATGATAGCAATGAGGAAAGTCTGTATAAAATGTTCAGTATAGCTGGGCGGTGGTGGCGCACGCCTTTAATCCCAGCACTTGGGAGGCAGAGGCAGGCGGATTTCTGAGTTCGAGGCCAGCCTGGTCTACAGAGTGAGTTCCAGGACAGCCAGGGCTATACAGAGAAACCCTGTCTCGGAAAAAAAAGAAATGTTCAGTATAGGATGAGAGATGGCTCGGTGGTAAAAGTACATCCCATGTAAGCTTCACAGCCTGAGTTCGGATCCCTGGAACTCACGTAAGAAAAACCTAGAGGTGGTAAGTGCGTAATATCTGCAGTACCAGAACTCCTATGGCAAGATGGGAGACCGTGACAGGAGGGGGAGAAATGCCAAGAGAGACCCTGTCTGCACAAAAGGGAAAGTTATTCCTTCACCTCCACATACACACAGTGGCATGCATGTGCCATATTCATAGACCCACACGCAAAGATTAATTAAGAAAAAAAAGAAAAAAGCGTAAGTTCTTACTTTCTAGACAGTTTTGGCCCTGAACTTAAAAGAGTTCATTTGCCCCTCCCCCTCTACCTCCCGCTCCTCCTCCTCCCTTCCCCTCTCCCCCAGTTTCTGGGATAATAAGCATGTGGCACTAAACCCAGCTTCAGACAGAGTTTTCATTGTTTAATGTGTGTTACATTTCTTTATCCTATGTATGTTTCTGTACGTGGGCATGTGTGTGTAGTTACCCTTGGGAGTAGGAAGAGGGTACTGGGCCCATGGAGCTGCAGCTGCAGGAAGGTGTAAGTTGCTTGATGTGGGTGCTGGCACCCGAATTCAGATCATCAGGAAAAGCAGCACACCCTTTACCGCTGAGCCATCCTGCCAGGCTGATTTACTTACCTTCCTGTGTGCATGCCATGTGCTGTGGTGTGCAAGCAGAGGTTAGGGGACAGCTGTGATAGTCCGTTCTCTAGCACATGGGCCCTGGGAATGGTACTCGGGTCTTCAGGTTTGGCAGCAAGTGCCTTTGCCTGCTGAGCTACCTCACAGTACAGACCAACCTCCACCACCCCACCCCACCCCACCCTGGCTCTGACCTCCCCCCCCCCAAAAAAAACCGATTTGTGTATTTTATCTGTGTTTGCCTGAATGTATGTGTATCTCATGCATGCCCAGTGCCCTGAAGGACAGAGGAGGGTGCTGGAGCCCCTGGAACTAGAATTACAATGGTTGCGAGCTGCCCTGTGTGCTGGGGAGTAAGCATGGGTCCTCAAGTCAGCAGGTCGTCTTAGTCACCGGGCCAGCTCTCCAGCCCTGGTGCTTTTGGAAGTTGTATCTCCATGTCTCCTGTATCCTAGGCTGGTCTCAGATTTCCTGTTTACCAGGGTATAAGCTTGTTCTCAGGTTTCTCTTCCCCTTCTTCCCAGGTTCAGAAGTCACTGGTCCGTGCCGTCACGCTTGGCTACATTTATTTATTGCTTACATCACATGCACACCCATCACTTTCTTATTGTTTCCTTAGGTCCTAGAGTGGTTGCCAATAAACTGGGGAGGGTTTCAGAGGAACCAGTTGATTAAAAGACACCTTACAGCCGGGCAGTGGTAGCACATGCCTTTAATCCCAGCACTTGGGGGCCAGAGGCAGGCGGATTTCTGAGTTTGAGGCCAGCCTGGTCTACAGAATGAGTTCCAGGACAGCCAGGGCAACACAGAGAAACCCAGTCTCAGAAAAACAAAACAAAACAAGATACCTTACCATGCTCAGGGTCTCATAACAAAAATTGGGCAGCTTGAAAGCAGGAGTTTATTTTCTACAGTTATGGAGGCTGGAAGCCGGTCAGAGTTCACTAGGGTTGGCTGATGGCGAGGCCCATCCCTCAGGTTGCAGTTTTCTGGGTGTTTCTTCACGTGGCAGCGTGTGTGTGTGTGTGTGTGTGTGTGTGTGTGTGTATGAGTGTGGGTGTTGGCTGGGGGAGTGCTGGCACTTTGTTCTGTTTCTCCTTCCTAATCTCATTATCCTGGTCTACCCTCATGTCCTCATAACACCCTGTCTACTTATCTCCTGTCTGTACCATATGCGGTATATTATACACCTTATATACCACACCACATAGGTATTAGACCTTCAGCATCGGAACCTAGTGGGACACAAGCATTCCATACCAGCAGTAGGTATTTTTTAATAAAAGCAAAGAAGACTGTGTTTGTACCACAGTGCAGTGCAGTGGATGCTTGGGCTTGGGCTTGTGTTCCAGTAGAGGCCGTCCTGGCCCACTCATGCCTCCTGTGCAGTTCTGCTCTGACCCAGCTTTGCTGTGCTCACAGCAGAGATGCTCTAGTCGTGTCAGTGGGGATGACGAAGGGAATTCAAGGCTGGAAGGACGGCCATGAGGCTTGCCAGGCTGGCATCTTAGTGTTGTATTGCTCCCAAGAGACCACGACCAAAGCAGTTCTTATAAGATAGAGTTGTTAGTTAGGGACTTGTTTGAAGTTTTAGAGTGTTAGTCCATGATCATGGAGGGAAACAGACAGGCTTGACATAGAGTGGGGGGTTGGGTGGAAGAAGGGGGTGGGGGGACAAAGGGAGGCTGGGCCTGGTGTGGGCACTGGAAACCTGGAGGCCATGTGCAGTGATGTGCTCCTCTAGTGAGGCCGCGCCTCCTTACCTTTCCCCTACAACTCCACTACTGTAGACCAAGCGTTCAGATGTGAGCCTGTGGGGCCCACTCAGAGTCAGCCGAGCACACAGCCCCATCGCCTGCTTTCTGTAGCACTCAGGGCCAGTGGAGATGCTTTTATGCATTTCCTGATAGCTCAGCTCTGCATGCGTCCTTGTAAACTCTGCTGTAGCTATAGTTCCAAACGGTTTGATCTGAGTTTCAAATGTGTAAGAGAATGAAAATTGTGCTGGGTCAAATCCTGTGGGTGGGCCTACAAGCCAGCTGGTCCTGCTGACCCTAGGAGAAAGCCACTGCACTGGTGCAGCACGTGCTAGGTTGAGCTGCCCAGATCGGAGTCTAGGCCGGAGCAAATACAGAGTATTTGACGCCCCCGAGTGTCAGGATCAGTGTCCTCATTAGGGCTTGGCTGCCGTGAAGAGACACCATGGCATGCATCTCTTTCAGAGGAGAACACTTCACTGGGGCTGGCTTAGAGTTTCGGAGCTTTAGTCCAATGTGATGGGGGGGGGGGGGGAGCGTGCCGCCCTGGGGCTGGAGGAACTGAGAGCGACATCTTGTCCCACAGTCAGCAAGGACTGTGTCCCATTGAGCATGGCTTGAGCACGTATGACACCTCAAAGCCTGCTTCCACAGTAACATGCTTCCTTCCACAAGGCCACGCCTCCTAATGGTGCCACTTCCTTTGGGCAAAGCATTCAAACTCGTGAGTCTTTGGGGGCCATAGCTATTTCAACTTACCACAATCAGTACCCCCTTTTCAAAGTATGTATGCAAAAAGTTAATCATCAAAAATATAACTGTCAGGTATAGTGAAAAAAACAGTACCTGTTCTAGTGTAATAATTAGTGAGGAAGAAAGAAACAAAATAACACTGAGAAAGCACTCGCTGTGTTCCCTTAAATTTGAGTGGCTCACAGTCTGCCATAGTGTCGCTTTCCTGTTTTGGTGCTGTAAAGTGGATACTTGACAGGAGGATCTCTGAGTTCCAGGACAGCCAGGGCTACACAGAATAAACAGATATGTGTCATGTTGTGCTTCTTCTCACTTACATGGTACATCCAAGCTTCCTGTCAAGTTCTCTCCATACATAAGAGCGATGTTTCCAGAAGGTGGCCATACTGTCTTTGTTTTCAGCTTTAGAAGAGGCGCTCCCCCAAGGCATGAAGGCCGTGCTCCTCCAAGAGGAAGGGACAACTTTCCTGGTCCTGATGACTTTGGTCCAGAAGAGGTCTTTGATGGTTCGGATGAAGCAGCCCGAGGACGCGATCTGAGAGGCCGAGGCCGTGGCACCCCTCGAGGTGAGCAGAAGCGAGAACAGCTGGCTTACGAGGCAAGCAGCCTCGAGCCCAGCCGGGCGGCCTGTGAGCACAGTCTGTTTGCTCCTCTGTGTAGGGGGATCCAGGAAGTGCTTGCTCCCCACTCCTGATGAGTTTCCTCGCTTTGAAGGAGGACGGAAGCCAGACTCCTGGGATGGAACCCGAGAGCCCGGTAAGGAAGGAGACTGCGTGTGGTTTGCTAGTTGACAGGGTGTGGGCCCGTCTCCAGGTTCTGCCTTCTAGTGTGACTCCATGGAGCCTGGTCGGCGTCCTCTCTATCTACTTCAGTGTCTGAGTTCAAATCCCAGCAACCACAGGGTGGCTCACAACCATCTGTAATGGGATCCAATACTCTTCTGGTATGTCTGAAGAGAACGACAATGTACTCACATAATAAAATAAATAAATCTTGAGAGAGAGGGGGGGGGATTTGTGTTGAGTATAAAACAGTACCATTCTTGGATGAGGGCGCTGTCTCAATAGTATACTTGCCACATAAGCATGAAGACTAGAGTTTGAATCCTCAGCCATTGTGGAACTGGCGCCTATGACTCAACCCTGAAGAGGAAGAGACAGGAGAATTCATTCCTGGAGCTCACTGGCCAGCCCACTGAGTCAAATGTTGCTTTCAGTTCGGCATGAGGGCCTGCAGTTCGGCATGAGGGCCCTGTCTTGCTAAAGTTGTAAAGTCAGATGTGGTTGGCACGGGGTAGGGGTGGGGGGTGGAGAGGGGGTGGGGGCAGAGGCAAGCAAATCCTTCTAGGGCTGCATAGTGATCCTGGCTTGGCGAGTGGGGAATTTAAAAAGTTAGCTGAGGAAGACACTTTATAGTGACCTCTGGCTTCCAGACATACCATCATGTACACAAATAATACCACTCTTTTCAGTAAATTTTTTGTCATCTATTTGGAAAATAAGGATAAAAATTAAATTTTCTTCATCTTAATTGATGACACCATAAACATTATTAGTTGTATTATTTTTGTTACATGAGCTGTGCATGTATATATGTATGTATGCTCATGTATGTGGGTATGCAGGCAGGTATGCATGTATATGGAAACCAGAAGCTGACTTTCTTTGGTGGCTGTCTCCCTTATACATTGAGGCAGGGTTTCTCATCCGAGTCAGGTGCCTGCTGATTTGACTAGTCTTGCCAGCCAGCGTGCCCTTGGGATCCCATGCACATGGAGGGTTATGTGGCTGCGGGGCGTCTGAACTGTTCTCATGTTTGCACAGCAAGCACTGTTCCCACTGAGCCAACCCTCCACCCTTTTGCTCAGTACTTTTAAAGACCCGATGATAACCCAAGTCTAAAACGACAGGAGCCTCCTGCGTGTGCCTGCCTCCTCTTATTCTGGGAGGAGTTCCTCTCATATCCTAGGTGTGACTCACACGCCATCTGTTAAGTCCACGTTCCTGCTCTCAGTCTTCAGGTTTGCTCTGAGCAGTCTCCCAGCTGCTTTGGGCTACACTGCTTCACTGAGGTCCCTGAAAGCATGGAGCCTTCCGTTCTCATTTCAGGACCAGGCCATGAACACTTCCGTGATGCGCCCCGCCCTGATCACCCCCCTCACGATGGCCACTCACCAGCTGGCAGAGAACGCTCCTCTTCTCTACAGGGCATGGACATGGCCTCCCTCCCGCCCCGGAAGCGCCCCTGGCATGATGGGTCAGGCACATCTGAACACAGAGAGATGGAGGCCCAAGGCCCCTCGGAAGACCGAGGAAGCAAAGGTAAGAGTCACAGGGGCTGCTGACTACTAACTCTGCCTTTAGGTGGGACTGGGCCTGTGGAGTGGGCAGTGGATGGCCCATCTTGTTCACTCGCCTTTTACATATTCTTTCCAGAAATGACATGTATAATCCAGTACATCCCCCACTCTAGTTAAACACAGCACTGTTCAGTATGCTGTGGTCTGGGATGAATTCATGGGCAGTCAGGATACTCTGGCCAAGGACATGTGCTTTGCACTTGGCAAATTCCCCTAACATCTTTATCTCCACTAAATTCAACTTCCATTCAAACGTGGTAGTGCTGAAAGAACATGCTCTAGGGATGAGCCAATCACATCATTTCATGAGAAAAAGTTCTGTTGCATATGTATTCATTTATTTATAGTGCTGGGGTCTTGACACAGTGGGCAAAGCACTGTACTACTGAGCTAAAGAGAAAGAGAAAAAAATATGTATTCTTTAGTAATACAAATGAGTTTAAAACACAATATATTTGAGGTCATTTCATCCCCCAAACCAATCCCCTCCCCCAAGGCCACCTCCCCCCAACTTAATGTACCCTGATGTGTGTGTGTCACCCAGTGGAGTTGTCAGCTCTGACCGCATTCTCGGTGTCGGGTCCATGCACCCAAGCACGAGCAGCTAGCCTGGGGCACACCACTGACCACCGCTGACTTCCTCTTTCCAAATAGTTTCTTTTACATTTTTTTTTCCAAGTGTATCTACTTCATATGTTGTGTGTGTGTGCCACTGCGCACGTGTGGGTGAGAGGCTAGCTTGCCAGGGTTGGTCCTCTCCTATCTTGTCCTGGGCATGGAACTTGGGTTGTTGAGTTTGATGGCAAGTGCCTGTGCCTGCTGAGCCATCTAACTGACCGAAGAAAGGTTTTAAGACAGTTCTACTTACAGCTAAACATCTGCTATCTCAAGTGTAGCAAGTTAAAGTTAGCAAATCTCTGAAAGCCAATTTTTTTTTTGTTTGTTCTTTGAGAATATTTCACATCACTAAAGATGTGAAAAGAAGCCGAAGTGCCACAGTGGACCGTGAACAGGTCCCGACTGGAGCCTTTGTTGCCAATGTCTGCACCAGCCTGTGTGTCTTAGTTGCTTCTAAAGTTAGCAGGTGCTTTTGAAATCTTCCCTTAAAATCCTTTGGTAGTGGGCTGGAGAGATGGCTCAGCAGTTAAGAGCACTGACTGCTCCTCCAGAAGTCCTGAGTTCAATTCCCAGCAACCACATGGTGGCCCACAACCATCTGTAACAAGATCTGGTACCCTCTTCTGGAGTGTCTGAAGAGAATGACAGTGCACTTATATACATAGAAAAATAAATAGTCCTTTAAAATCCTTTGGTAGCACAGAACAAAAACATCAAATGTGCTTCAGGTTTCCTGAGGATTCCTAGGCTTCTGGTCTTCTGGCAAACAGCCCTGGGGTGTGTATGGCTCAGAGATACTGAGGCCTGATGCCGTGAGCCAGGGGTGATAGCAGCTAGGTGCTCCTTCCCAGACCCTAGATTAGGCACAAACCACACCCAAAGACTTGTTTTCGAGGAGTGTCCCTTTATTAATTGGGGAAGAAAAGTAAAGTAGCTGATTTGCAGGTTTTAAGAAGGAAGAGGGAAGGCCTGTGTTGTTGTAGTCTAGGAAGTGGTGGTGTGTTTTGATTGGGCATGTTAATTAGGTGAACCAAAGTGGGCTTTGGATTGCTGGGCATCAACACTGATAGTCAGGCCTTGGTGGTCAGCCTCAGGAGGAAGTGGTCAACCAAGCGAGAGAATGGACAATGTTGGCCAGCTTTAGCAATGTGAGCGAACAGTTTTTAGCAAAGCCGGGAGTGTGGTTTCCAGAGCCATGTTTGCCAAGCTTGGGCCTGCTTGAGCCCCATCAGCTCTGAGAGCCACTGTGTATCTCCTTAGGACCTCCTGGTGGTCCAGTCATCAGGGAGAGAGAGCTGTACCAGGAATTTCTGGGGAGCAGGCACTGTGATACAGAAAGCCATTTCTTGAATCGCGTTTTGTTTCAGGCCGAGGGGGCCCAGGACCTTCCCAGAGAGTGCCAAAATCCGGGCGTTCCAGCTCTTTGGACGGAGACCATCATGATGGATACCACAGAGACGAACCTTTTGGTGGCCCTCCAGGCAGCAGCTCATCTTCTCGAGGGGGCCGGAGTGGCAGTAACTGGGGTAGAGGGAGTAACATGAACTCTGGCCCCCCAAGGCGAGGCACTTCCAGAGGCAGTGGGAGGGGCCGGTAGGAGGGTCTGAAGAGCCCTAGGCCTCTCTGGATACTATTTAACAAGTTCTTGTGGACTTAACCATGAGAAGCAAAAACAAGCCTTTACCACTGTAGCCCTGAACACTTCTTCTGGGGCAGCTGAGTCCTAGGAGCCCAGTGAGGTGCTCGAGACGAAAAGACTGATGCCGCCCCGTCCCCAGGGAGTCGGCCCTGGTTTGTCTTGTATCTCCTCACTGCTCTGACTCTCCCGTTTGTTTGTGAAGATAAAAGCTGGAATCCTTTTTTTTTTAAGTGTCATGAGAAATGGAGCACCTCCACAAAGTTAAGTTCATGTCCAATTGGAAATTTATTTCTATATGTACAGTTTGTCAGAGAAAAAAAAAAAAAACCTTGTTTTGTATGAATACAGAATGTGATTTACTCGAGTTAACAGAAGCACCGGGTGTACAGTGCTCGCCTTAAGGAGATCATGGTTTCAGCGCCAACGACTGACCTGGTGAGGGTGACCTTACTACTGGCAGGCACTTCCGACAGGTGAAGGTCATCTGTCAACTGTGCTCTTCACATAATTTTTATCTTTCTATTGTTACACTGTTCTTGTTATGTGCTAAGGAATACTTTAAAATTGCTCTAACCTAGTTCAAGAAGGCTCAAAACCTCAGACATGCTCCATGGGGCTGAAAATTACACTGAAGAAAAACCTGAATCTTCTGGGTCTTCACCTAGAGGCTCTCCCTTGGATGCACCTCCGAGCAGTTTAGCTTTGAGTGCTCACTGAGGGGAAAAGCCCGTGTAAACAACAGTAACTTGGTGCATCTTATCATGCAGTTCTAAGGACATGGAACAAAGTATCTACATTTTGGAAAACAATCTCTTCTTCCACACACACTGTGGAGACTTCAGGGTTCAGGGTACAAGATAGAATGTACCAGAAAGTTCTTTGCTGTGACAAATTTCTTGCTTTAAAAATAAATAAATAAAAGGTTGGGTGGGGAGGCAAAGGCAGGCAGGTCTCTGAGTTCAAGGCCAATCTAGTCTACAAATCGAGTTCTCAGAGAGCCTGGGCTACACAGAGAAGCCCTGTCTCAAAACCACCCTAAAAAGCCATACATACATACATACATACATACATACATACATACACAAAGGTAGGCCTTGAAGAGATGGCTCAGCAGTTAAGAGCTCTAACCGGGACTGGAAGCCAGCTCCAGCACCTATGATCAGGCAGCTCACATATACATAGAGGGATCCTCTCTAAAAAAATACCCATCTATATCTGGGCACACGTGCATAACCTAGCCTTTGGGAGGTGGAGCTAGGAGGATCAGAAGTCCAGTGCTATCCTTGGCTACATAGTTAAGTTTCAGGGCAGCCTGGGATTCCACTTCCCTCTTTCCCCAACTCCCACTGCAATCTCAATCTGACTTTCAGGTTGAGAGTCAAAATGAGATTCTCCTTCCTATGCTGACCTTTTCTTTCTTTCTTTCTTTCTTTCTTTCTTTCTTTCTCTCTCTCTCTCTCTCTCTCTCCCTTCTTTTTTTTTTTGGATTTGGTTTTTTCGAGACAGGGTTTCTCTGTATAGCCTTGGCTGTCACGGAACTCACTCTGTAGACCAGGTTGGCCTCGAACTCAGAAATCCGCCTGCCTCTGCCTTCCAGAGTGCTGGGATTACAGGCGTGCGCCACCACCGCCCTGCTCTTTTTTTTTTTTTTTTTAAACTCCCCCACTCCTCTTATGGGTCTTTTGCCTGAGTTGGTTTGTGCCTGGTGTCTTTGAAGACCAGGAGAGGGCATCAGATCCCCTGGAACTGGAATAATGGGCAGTTGTCAGTGCTAGGAATTGAATCCATGTCTCCTGGAGGAGCAGCCAATGCTCTTAACCACTGAGCTGCTCCTCCAGCCCCGCCCACTGGCCTTTCTAGAAAGCCTTTATAAAAGTCACCCCTAGAGCTGCTAGGCTCCATTGCTTCACCAGCTGTTTGGCACATGAAGACAGGTTTACTTGGCCAGTTGAGTGGTGCTGGACGTCTCTGGTGGCTTACAAAGGAGATGCTGACCCAGCTGGGCGGTGCAGACCGCTTCCCTAGCTCTGTGTGGAGAACGAAGAAATGGCCAGTGTCTGAATGCTAGAACCTGAGGACTCCGAGTAGATTTCAAAACTAAGCATGTCAGCACTCACCCCAGCAGCAGCTCTGTTCCTCCGCCCTGGCACTGCCCTGGCGTAACATACAAACACCTTAAAATCAGAGCCCACAGAACTACAGGAATCCAGAGACCGTCCAGGTCATGTTTTGAGAGTGAATTCATTTATAAACAGAACCTCTACATTAGACATTTAATATCTATAAACAGCGTTTTAGCACTACTGTCAAAATATAAAATATTGTGCTTAGCATTTTATAAAATTTACTTTCAAGTAATGAATTCGTGAGACAATGTTGGAAACAGAATTTTAAAACCTTCAACATAGTAACATAAAAAATGTTCATCACTACTTGAAAATAGCATGTCCTTTCCTGAGAGAGGTGGGTAGCTCTCTTTACTGCCTGGAGGGCACGGCAAAAGGATTACCAGGGGCTGCAGAGGCAGTTGTCTTGGAAGCCCGTGAAGCCGGGATATTGGCCAGTATGGAATCACATCGTGGGGTTTGACCTAACCTGTTAAGGCAACATTGGAGCAGCTTGGAAAACAATTACTTTCTCATTGTACAAGCCAGTGCACAGATATGGGTCTCAACCTCAGCTGAACATGTATGCTTTATATACTGTAATACGTGAAAACGCCTGGACCCATCCGCCAGTATTACAAGTGAACGGATGGGGTGTGGCAGTCTGGCGTGAGAGCCACTGGTGTGGCATCTTAAGCTGAATACCCTTTACTTTCTAGTGCATCAAGACTCAGTACTGAACCGAGTTTTTGGCAATAAATTATGATTCGTCCCTGCACCACAAGAACAACTACCTGCTGAACCTAGGAAATATATCAATTACTATGGAAAGCATTTTACACAACAGTAGTGTCAAACTGTGTAGGACTTAGAACAACCAGCAAAGTTAGGAACCAAGAAAACTTGTTATAACAACTATGGTAACTGCAGATGTAAACATGTCCTGTATCCCAGGATTCCTTTTGCAGAAACCTTTGCAAGTTTTGCCACTCATACTGGATATCTATCTGGCTTTTTGGTCCAGAATATTGCTTTGACAAGTAAATATTTACACTTAAATATTATAAAGCACCATATTTCTTAACTGATGGAATAACCCTGAGGTAGAATGTATTAACTAATCACTATTTTAAATCCAGTGGTTAAGTTTACTGTTTAATCCGATAATCTGGATTGCTTTACAGTGAAGAGGAATAAGGAGGCTTTGAAAAGCTGCAGCAGAACTGAAAGCTGCTGAACCAAACATACCCCTGCATTTCTTTAAATGATAGAAAGTAGAATGCAGTTAAGTCAGAAAGCTATTCGTTTCTCCTTTTTTCCTCGCTATAACTGACGTCCGTGTAAAGCCAGTTCAGTGCGAAAGCAGTTCAAGAGAGTGATCTCCAGAGCACTCGTGGCGCTGCTACCCAGAACCGCACGACACTGAAGCCAAGGGATCTTGAACCGCCCGTGCATCAGTTCTTGACAGCTGCTTCAAGCGCAGACTCCGCCGCGCAGTCCAGTTGGCGCCCTGTCCTTGTTCGCCTGGGTACTGTGGAGTGTCCCTAGCCTGGCTGGTTCCTCTTCCTCGAGACCGGGACTGTCACACCGGGAGCGCGTTGGCTAAGCCGGTCCCGCGATTTAGGCGACCAAGCGCCAGGCGCAGCGCGGTCACACCGCCCCAGGGCAGGAGCCCTAGCAACGCATAGAGCAGCGCGGCTACCTGTGCGCAAGCGCCGAGCGCCGTCAGCGCCGTACTGCGCAGGACCAGCGCGGCGTAGAGCGTGGTGCCCAAGGCGGCTGCGTAGCACAGCGCGCTCCGCGAAGGCGTCTCCTCGCCGCGCAGCAGACGGCCACACGCCGCGCCGCCCCGCAGCAGCGCCGCGCTCGCCAGCGCCAGCACGGAGCCCAGCGACCAGAGGAGCGCGAACTTGCGCGCGCGCAGCAGCAGCACTGGCGCGTAGAGCGCCGCCAGGCCGAAGCAGAGCGCGGCCAGCAGCAGGCACAGGCCGCCCGCCACCAGGCGCTGCCCTCGCGTCACAGTTGGGATGCACCGCGAGCCCGCGGGCGGCGGCTCGGCTGGGCTCTGTGCCCACGGCCATCGCAGAGCCGTGCTGCCTAGCCATGCCCCGGCAGCTCTGTCCCCGGCCGCAGGCTCCTCTGCTGCCCTCGCACCGAGCAGGGGCTCTGCGACTGCCGGCCTGCTCGCTTTACCCTGCATCAGGTAGTCCTGCAGCTGGCGGTGGAGGTCCGCCATGTCGGACCGAGTGGCTTTAGAAACCTGGCTGATACTTCCGGGGTTTGTCACCCGCAACCGGAAGTAGCTAGATCCTCGGGTGGCGGTTGGTCGGCCTCGGCGGAAGCATGGTGCCCAAGGCTTGGCGGAAGTCCTGGAGCAGGCTGTTACAGCTGTGTTGTGTAGCTACCAGATCCTGATTTTTATGTTTTAGTCACCAAGTAAGTCCTGTCAGCATTAAAAGACACGAGAGTGGCCATAGCAATAAAAGCATCCATAGGGACATCTGCTGACACACGAATATTGACCGTCCGGTGTCTGACATTGCTAAAACTGTGCTAAATGGAGGAATCTGGGGAAGGGGTAAACAATTTTCTATTTCCTTCTCTCCCCGCCTCCCCGTCTCTTTCTCTTTCTTTCAAGTATCTACATGTCTGCGGTTACCTCGAAATTCTAATGAAGGATCTGGAGAGATGGCTCAGTGGGCAGAAGCACTTGTTGCTCTTGCAGAGAACCCAGGTTTGGATCCCAGTACTCACATGGCAGCTAACAGCCCGTTACTACGGTCCCGGGAAATCTGACGCCCTGGCATGTGTGGTACACGCACAGCCTGCAGGCAGAGCGCCCTTACACATAAAAAATAAAGATAATTTAAAAATCCACTCTACGGAGTTTAGGCTATCTCCTTTGAAAGTGGAGTCGATAAAGGGCTAGCCCCCACCCCAACCAACTCTTCTAGGTTCCATATTTTTGCTTTGTTTTGTTTTAATTATTATTACTTTTCTATTTGGAGATTATAGTTACATTTCCCCCCTTCCTTTTCCTCCCTCCCTCCAGTCTTTGATCTCTTTCAAATTCAGGAGCTCTTTTTCATTACTTGTTACATGCATATATGTCTGCACATACAAGCATAACCTGCTCAGTCTGTATAATGTTCCTCGCCTGTTTTCAAAGCAGATCATTTGGTATTGACTGGATAACCAGTTGCGTACTGTTACCCGGGGAAGACTTATGTCTCACTCAGCATCCCTTAGTGTCTGCGGGGTGGTTGACATCTCCTGATCGCTCCCCATCTACTCTAGCCTATCTCTTGTTCCTGTTCAGCACCTGTTTAGGCAGTCATGGTGATGAGTCTTTATAGCTTCAGATATTCCTGAGGAGACAAGGTCTCACAGCAAACTCCCAGATCCCCTGGCTCTTGCAGTCTTTTTGCTACCTCTCCTGCAGTGCTCCCGGAAGGTGCTGTCTTGACTGTCTACCCAAGATGTGCAAATGTCTCTCTCTTGTTTTTTGTTTGCCTTTCCATGGCCTGGAAGCATCATTTTGTCACCTGCATCAGCGATGGAACAACCCCAGCACATTCCAGTCAGCTCCCCATTCTCTTCTGGGGTGGCTTGTATGTGCCATTCTCACCTTTCTGGAGCCATGTCTGCCCGTGTCTGCTCACAGGCCACACCACCTGGGTGTCCCAGGACTGCTGTTTCTTCCTCCACACTTTCTGTGTTGTACTAGTCTGAATTGTGACAGTTTACATTGTGGGTCACTGTTTTTAGGACAGGGTCTCGTGACCACCTTCTAGGAAGCTGACGAGCAGGGTGAATCAGCTGACCTTCAGTGCAGTAGATGTCCTGAAGACTTAGTAGATGTCCCTGAAGCTGTTGGCTGCTACATAGAGGTCTTTGTGTGGGATGAGAGGCTTGATCTGTAGTAACAGATTCGAAGGATGAGTAAAGGGCGGAGCACAGAGAGAAGATGGGAGGGGCAGGGTGCTGCTTGGCTGCCGGGTTTGAGACTGAGAGATTTCCCAAAGGCCAAGATGTGCCCACATGTCCCCTTCCCAGATTCCCCCATCCTATTGGTTCATCTAATGAATACTTTGGGACCTGAGACTGCCCCCCCTTTCTGATGGTGGCCCGGTCACATAGTCTACCTGTAACTTTCCATCTCAGAGTTCTGAGACAAGCAGGTGTCGCCAGCCTCCAGCTAGGAGAGCGGCCTAGTGCTTTCTCCCGTCTGTATCTTTCTGATGGACTAAGCACACCACAACAATTTTTTTTTTTAATGTTGCTCTTTATGGCTCCACCTGCACACATGTTATTAAAAGAGTTCAGTTTCCAACACCCACATAGGCAACTAACTCACAACCACCGGCTGGTTAGTTCAACGCCAGAGTCCAACTCCTGCACACACATGCTTACACGTACACATAAGCACATAAGCTCTTTGGAACCAGAGGCAGGACCGTTGTCACAGCCTCAGTCGTGTTACAGAAGTGGTCCATGGTGACGGATGGTTTTGCTGCGTGGACAAATTTACTTTGTTCCACACGAAAAAGGATTAGCAAATATTTTATGCTTTTTTAGCATTAATTTATTTTGGCTGTGGGAGGCCTGCAGGTGGAGCAGCATGCAGGAGTTAACCTCGCACCATGTGGGTTTCTGGCTTTTGCAGTCCCTCATCAGACTTGGTGATAAGCACCCTTACCCTCTGAGCCATCCTGCTGGTCCACTAAAAGACATGAGCTCCAGGTAGCTAAGGTGTGTAAAACCTGCTTTTATTCACCTGACATAATTGTCTCCACTGCTTACTGCCTTTTCTACTAACCTAGGCCTAGCCCTGGAAGCTTACAGCCCCTCCACCCAATCCAATCCAGGCCTAGAGTGTTTTCACATAGTTCCTCTTTGATTTCTGGCTGGCCCATTCAATTCAGCTGTTCTGAGACGCCTCTCCAAGCGGATTCAGTCTGGCTTCTCCGAGCCTCTCCTAAATTTGTCTGCTTGTTCTCCAACTAACCTAGCAATCTGTTCTACTCTTCTGGCTCCTTCTCATTCTCTGGCTTGTTTTGTCTTCACCCGTGTCTAGCTTTTGTCTTTCAAACTGTCTCTGTCTGTAAAACTCTCCCAGTAAAACTGCCTGCTCTCCTCTCTCTTTCTTAGATAGCCTAGCTTTCCTCTTCTCATGAGAGCTGGGCGGATCCTATTCTGTCAGATCTGTCTCTGGTTCGTCATTCTGCATGCCACTCAATCAGACATCACTTTCAATCATGTAGTTTCTTCTACAAAACTGGCTATACCTTCATTTTTGGGGATTAAAGGTGTGTGCTAGTTTGGAATCACAACTAGAAACAGGCATTTTCAGTAAGGAACACAATCTCAGGGTTCACAACATGGTCAGATATCCTGCAGTGAGGATGCAGGAAATGAGCCACGGTGGCTTTATGACCGGCGTGGCGTACACCTGCGTGCCCGAGCTCAGGCCCGAGCTCTCAGCACCTTTATGCTCTGATACGTATGTATGTATGTATGTAATCTGAATGGTTTAGCTTATGTTAAGGGGTGAGGACAGTCACTGTCAAGACAACAAATCAAGGTGTATTTTGAGAAGTTCTCTCTCAGGAAAACACCGCTGCAGACGCTGTAGTGCAGAGCCCAGCTAAACTTTGGCGATCTTTAGCCTGCAGATGGCCATTCCACGTGTGCCCCACCACCCGAGTCAGACCTACATTCTGTACTGTCACATAAAGCTTGACTTAGCATCTTGACAACAGATAAGTGTCCCTTCCCCCCACTCCAGCATTCGAGCTCGGCATCTGAGTTTCCCTAAAAGCATACCTGGCTGCATGGGGGTCGGTGTTGAGAGACCGCCCTTATAATAAATAATAAGGCAGTCTATTTCCCCTCCCCGAAAAAGGACATCAGTTAATATTTAAGGGGGCCAAGGTCTCTGCTTTTTCTCATTGGTAAATGCCCACCGTCTTTAGAAGGATATATTTATCCACTGGTCCTTTTAAAAAATTATAAATTAGGGGGAATTGTCCCTTCCCCCCAACTCCAGCATTCGAGCTAGGCGGTTCAGCCGGCTGCTGCTCTGTTTTCAGCCCGTGAATTTCCTGGCCTCTATTCAGAACAAACCAGCCACACCTGGAAGCCAAGGAAGCATCCTGGACCTGCAGTTCTCAAACTTTAGCAGGCGAGTCTGGAGCCAGCAAAGAGCTCTCTCGAGACTTCATCCCAAGACTCTGCCACGTGCCTAGGGGAGGGAATCTTTCAGACTATATCTTGGGTTACACTTTATTAAAATTGGGTCTTGAAAGGCAAATGTCTCCTTGACCTCATTCTTTTGTGCCGCTTTCCCCATCCATCCCATAGTTTTTTCTTGCAGAGCTAGCCCGGAGTAGCTACAGAGAGCTGCGGAACTCAACAGATAGGAATTTTTTTTTAGGTTGTGTTAACTTTGCAAACCCCTAATTTCCCACTAACCAAAGAGCCAAGAGTGTTCTCAGATAGCATCCAAGGTCCAGAGTTCTCCCCTTGTTATAATCCACCTGCTTGAGGTACCTGCTTGTTCTGTTTCTATAAGAAGTATAAAATTGTCACCTAAATCTGTGTTGTCCTGCCACGATCACTCATATTTAGCTTTGGAAGAAACTGCATTCCTTATTTCTTTGAGAGAAGTTTCTTTTATTAATAACATTCCGGGTATCAGGTCTGATGTTGAGGTCCTTGCATTTGGAGTTGAGTTTTGTGTAGGCTAAGAGCTAAGGGTCTAGTCTCATTCACTAACACGTAGTTAGCCAGTTGACCATTTGTTGAGCACGCTGCCTTTTCATCGGTGTGTGTTGTTGGCCTCTCTCTTCCAGGCCTCACTGTGGTTTGTTGTGCGGGTCCTCCATTCCACTGCACTGGTCAGTGACTTCAGGCCAGTACTGGGATCAGTCTGGCTGGCCACACCTCCAGCTGGTGGTGGTGGTGGTGGTGGTGGTGGTGGTGGTGGTGGTGGTGGTGGTGGTGATTGTGTAGGCTATCCTGGGTCTTTTGGAAGTGTCCCTTACTCTTGTACTCTGCACATAATTTGGGGAGTATTAATATTAATAGTTTGAAAGTCGTGAATTCTGCACTGAATCCATCTCTTCCTCAGCTGGAACATTTATCTGTCTGCCTATCTGTCCTGGAACTCTGTAGACCAGGCTGGCCTCGAACTCAAAGATCTGCCTGACTTTGCCTCCTGGGTGCTAGGATCAAAGGCATGCACTGCCACTGGCTGCATATTTTTTTTAAAAGGATGTTATTTTATGTGTATAGGTTGTTTTGCCTGAAGGTATGTCTGTGCACCACCTGTATGCAATGCCTATGAAGGCCAGAAGATGGCATTCGATTCCTTGGAATTAGAGTTAAATATGGTTCTGTCATGTAGGTACTAGGGATTAAATTACGACCTCTGGAATAACTGTTGAGCCATCTCTCCAGTCACTAGTTGGGGGATTTTTAAGAACTGGTTATATCCCATTGAATGCCATGTCTCTATTTGAACTATGTCATCTTGACTTAGCTCCGGTAGGCAATAATATGTCTAGAAATGAATCCTTTTTGACTTTTGAGTTTGGTGGAAAGTAGATTTTTAGCAAGTATGTCTTTATGATTTCCTGCATTTCCTCAGCGTCAGTGGCAGTCTCCCCATCTGTCTCCAATTTTATTAAATTGAATTCTCTCTTTTAGTTAATTTTGCTAAAGTTTGTGAATCTTGTTAATCCTTCAAAGAACCATCTGTGCTAGCTAATCTTGATCGTCAATGTGACAACATCTGGAATTAACTAAAAAAGCAGCTGGGAACATCTGTGGGGGATTTTGTTGACTGGACAATTGAGGTGGGAAGCCTCACCCTAAATCTCGGCCACACCTTCTGGTGGCAGCCCAAATGAAAGGACGTAGAAAGAAGGAAGCTTTTGCCTTCCTGCACTCAGTAGTTCATCTTTCCTGCTGTTATAGTCACTAGTATTAAAACCTGATTCTTTAGGGCTGGAGAGAGGGCTCAGCTGCTCTTCAGAGGTCCTGAGTTCAATTCCTATCAACCACATGGTAGCTCACAACTATGTATAATGAGATCTGATGCCCTCTTCTCGGACGAAAACATACATGCAGATAGAGCACTTATATACATAAAATAAATATATCTTTTTTAAAAAAACCTATTTCTTCAAGATTCCATCATAGC
The DNA here is from genome assembly GCA_964023405.1 of Apodemus agrarius. Classification (NCBI taxonomy): domain Eukaryota; kingdom Metazoa; phylum Chordata; class Mammalia; order Rodentia; family Muridae; genus Apodemus; species Apodemus agrarius. Next base: position 21,710,344 of record OZ030021.1, read on the forward strand.
CTGAAGACCAGCTGAGACATCCAGCCTTGAGGACTGAACAAGATTCTTGGGCTTTCCATTAGAGACAGATAGCCATTGTTGGAATAGCTAAACCACACCCTGAAAGCCTATCCAATAAACTGTGTGTGTTTTCTTTTAAAGAACCCTGACTAATAAATCCTGTCCTGTTCAATGGTACAGTGGAGAAGGGTCAGCCCATAAGAATGAAAAACTCTTAAGTTGTGTCTGGGGAGATTTATTTTGTTTGGAATAGAGTGGAAAATTCCATTCCTAAAAGTGTTAGTGATAACAAAAGACTCTGTTTTTGATAAGAGATTAAGGGGCACTGGGAAGATGTTTGCTTGAAGCATGAAGACCTGAGTTCCATCCCCCAAAACCATGTACCATCGAGGCAGGAAGAGGTAGATCCCTCAGGTTTGCTAGTCAGCTAGCTTATACTACTAGGCAAGTACCAGGGCAATGAAAAACATGTCTAAAAAAAGAAAAGAAAAACGTGGTGGACAGTGCCTACGAGGTAATATCTGGGGTTGTTCCCTGACCCTCACACACATGTACCCATGTGTATGTGTGAGCACATACACAAGAAGAGAACTTGGTGCCTCCATGATAGCAACAGGAAAAATGACAAAGCACTCAGAAATATAACAGATCGAGAAAAAGGAGACAGTCGAGAAAGAACCTCGCTGGGAGGCTGGAAGTCTAGTGTAAATGTTGGGCTTCACATGCACAGAAGCAATCCCAGGATGTTCCAGTTTTGGAATAATTTTTCAGTGCATCAGGGTTCTCTGGAGGAACAGGATGGACAGAGTAGACATAGGAAGAAGGGATTTATTAGATTGGATTATATGACGTGGTCTAGGTGGCCAACAATAGCTGCTGCTTATCAGAGGCTGAGAATTGCGTGGTTGCCCAGTCAAGAGTCCAGATCCCTCACCCTGAAGCAGCTCATTCTGAGACTGGGAGTTAGCAGCAGCAACGGAGATCAGCTTGTCGAAGAGGAGAGGAAAGTGAAGTTTACTTCTGAGCTCCTTTCTCACAGCTGCCACCGGAAGGTGCCTCAAATAAGCTGGTCGAGAAACGTTCCTCCCGACAGTGTCCAGCAGCATTTAGTTGATTTCCGGTTCACTTGACAACCAAGATTAACCACCCTAAGTCTACCTCTTGTCAACATGACATCTGATCATTCTCGTTCTATCCTGCTATCTTTCCAAAGGCAATCAATGATAAGGTCCTGATTCTGCCTAGCATGATATAATGATCTCATGGGCAATCCAGACAGCAAAGTCCTTGAAGAACGTTCGGTCTTTCTATGTCCTATAACTTAAATTTGATAATAGATATTTCCAACACTTAACCCCTGATATTATTTCAGAGTATTTTGCGTTGTAAACAAGCAGAAGAAAGAAAACGCCAATATCTGCTTAGTATATATGTGTGTATCTCTACAAACATTCTGAGCAGAACAGGACTATGCTAGCAGAGCTAAACACACAAGCTAAAGACACATGAGAGGAGACAACCTCAACTGAGAAAATGTCCCCACAAAATTGGCCAATGGGCAAGCGTGTGGTGGCACTTTCTTAATAACTGATGTGGGTTGGCGCAGCTCACTTAGGGCAGTGCCACTCCTGTGGAGGTGGTTGTGGGTGGTGTAAGGAAGCAAGCCATGAGGAGCATCAGCACAACTCCGTGGTCTCTGCATCAGCTCCTGTCCACGTTCCTGCCTTGAGTTCCTTCCCTGACTTCCATGGATGATGGATTATAAACTACAAAATAAAATAAACCCTTTCTTCCACAGGTTGATTCATATTTTTTTATCACATCAATAGAAACTCACACTAAGGGCTGGAGAGATGGCTCAGGGGTTAAGAGTACCGATTGCTCTTCCAAAGGTCATGAGTTCAAATCCCAGCAACCACATGGTGGCTCACAACCATCTGTACAGCTACAGTGTACTCATATACATAAAATAAATAAATAAATCTTTAAAAAAAAAAGACTCACACTAAGACATGGACAGAAATGCTTTCACAATCCCAGCTCCCCTTACTGTAACTGACCCTGTGCGTGGCTTTACTGGCTTGTACCCACTCTGTGTCTCACCTACCCTCAGCAGGCATCTCGGCAGATTTGGGTTCTTCTCGTGGAGGTGTGACCACCATCTTCATCCCTGAAGAGTCTGGGCCATTTACCATCCAGCCTGGATTCGGTTATCCTCATTGACATGGTTCAAGAGCTTCAATCTCCTTCAATCTCACACAGGTTAGAGGGTCCCATTCTCGTCTGACCAGTGCTCTCAGTCTAACTGCTGACGCCCTCCAAGGCTGGACCTGAGTTGTATGATGAGGGTTTCAGTTCAATCGATGACAACTTGAGCGCTGTGGCTGCTGGAGGAATAAGGGTTACACTTAGAAACCCTTAGATGGAGCCAGCCAATCACTGAACAGATTACTGAACAGATCCCTTTCCTTCCTTATCCAGAGATGCTAGATGTAACCAGTCAGCATCACTGCTTACTTCACGTTCCCACAAATGGGCAAACACCTGATATTCAGAGTCATCAAATTCTTTGTTCCTCACATGAAATGAACCGGGTGGATATAATGCATTTATCTTGCATGGTGCTTTAAATACGCTATACCATGGACTTTCAGTGCCCACTGTGCTACCAAGAGAGTCTCTAGAAATTTCAGATTTTGTCGGGTTGGGCTAGCTCCAGATACTACCAAGTCTACTAGAGAAATTTATCCTTAAAAATTCTCTTTCTTTAAAACCAACTCCTGGCCCCACAACAGTCTGTATTAGTCCAGGTTCTCAATAAGAACAGAAGAATGGCTACTCTTGAATCAAGTTGCAAACATGGTGGGTCTGGGTAGCCCAGCAATGACTGCTCAGTTCCCAAAGCAGAGAGTCTCAGCTGTCCCGGTATGGTGCTGAGGACCTGGAGGGTTCCTAAGAGATATTGGTCTTCAGTCTACACCAGAAGCCTAAAGATGTTGGTTCTAGTAGCAGTGAAGAAATTTAGCAACAGCAGGGTAGGGTAGACGAACCAGGAGAGAGACAGGGCAGGCAAAAGTGGGTCTTTCTTTTTCCATGTCCTTTTATCTGGGCTGCCACCAGATGGTGCCATCTGCATTTAGGGTAAACCTCCTGCCTCAAATCATCTGATCAAGGAAAATCGCTCACAGGAGTTTTTAGCAGCTTGCCTTTTACATGATTCCAGATTTAGTCAAGTTGACAATCAAGATTATCCATAACACCCAGGAAATCACAGTCCTGACCGAACAGTCCCCGATCAATAAGCTACTCCAATGCCAAAGAGCTGTATAGAAACCAGACTCTAAGACAAAACCTCATGCATCCCGGGGCTGGAAAACCATGTGTGTGCCCAAGGCAGCATTTCGAAAAGTGATCAACATGGGGAAGTCCGGTATCGGTTATGGTTGAGCGTAAGGGAAACAAAGCAAAACAGAACAAAGGGTTGCAGCACTCAATCTAGATATATCAGCAATACAGGGTAAAAAGACAAAACCAGTATTTTTTTTTTGTTGTTGTTGTTTTTTTTTTGGTTGGTTTTTCGAGACAGGGTTTCTCTGTGTAGCTCTGGCTGTCCTGGAACTCACTCTGTAGACCAGGCTGGCCTCGACCTCAGAAATCCATCTGCCTCTGCCTCCCAAGTGCTGGGACTAAAGGCGTGTGCCACCACCGCCCGGCTAAAACCAGTATTTAAAAAGCCTTTATACACCACACACACAAAACAACAACAACAACAGCAAGACTTCCTTTGGCAGGTTTTGGAGATGTCTTGTTCAGTAGAATGCTTACCTTGTAACATGAGGACCCGAGTTTGGTCCCCAGAACTCATGAGATAAAAAGGCAAAACAAGAAGCAGGGCGCCTGGAAGCCCAGTACCCAAGAGGCAGGCAGATGCCTGGGGCTTGCTGTCCCCACAACCTAGAGGGAGACTCCTCAAAATAAAAATAAAAAAAATTAAAGTATGAGTTTTCTGAGGGACAACAGAGGTTGTCTTCTGGCCTAAACACACACACACACACACACACACACACACACACACACACAATTGCCCAAGTTGTGCATGAGATCTTGAGTGCAATTTTTTGGCCAATAAATAGCATAAAATGACTTCGAGTAAACTCTGTGTAGCCAGGCTAAAAGATGAACACCGCGTGGGCTTCTGCAGACGTCTGCTTTAGAAGAAATAGTCTTCCTAAAGTGACTCAAACCACTGAGAGGATAAATAAATGACAAAGCCAGTCCTTGCCACCAGTTGTCATGGGAACTCATTATTCAGAATTGCTACCTTAGCTTAACGTCCTGCTGGCTATGGTGGCTGTAATTTCAGCATCTGGGAGGCTGAAGCAGTAAGTGGCGTGAGTCTCAGGCCAGGCTGGGCAACTGAGTGAGACCTTGTCTCAAACAGTCCAATTTTACATCTGTAACTCTAGTTCCAGGGGATTAGATGTTTCTGAATTCCAAAGACTCCTACATACATGTGGTACTTGTACATACACTCTCTCTCTCTCTCTCTCTCTCTCTCTCTCTCTCTCACACACACACACACACACACACACACACTAAAATATAAAGCAGCAAATAAAAAAGTTGCTTTTAAAAGCATCTAGATATTGAGATTTATTTGGTAAAGTCTTTGCCACTTCTACAAATTCAATTCGGGAGAAGTGTTGTGCAGAAATGACATTTGAGTTTCTCTGAAGCCTGGGCATGCGATGTAAACATAGGTGACCAGCATAGGAACGAGAAACTTTCCCAAATGTTTAAAACAACTTGCTTTGGACAAATATTTCCTTGGCAACACTTCTGAATGGAGCCCTGTTCTTGGTCCCAAGAGTGAGGCCAGCAAGAGGGAAGACGTTTATGTTCTGGCCCACAGCTCGCTTACTACTTACTGGCTGGTTGTTTTAGACAGCAGAACCACACAGTCCCATCTCACTGTTTTGAAAGTTATCCAAAGCTTACTGGATCTCTACCCAGCCCTAAGCTAGGCTCTGTGTTGCATGAGAGTGAACAGTCCCACCTCAAGGGGTGTGAGATCTGATTGAAAAACACGGCCCGGGGGTGGGGTGGGGTGGGGTGGGTGTGTGGCTTAGCTGGCACAGTGCTGGCCCAAAGCCTGGTGAGACTCAGCACCGTAAGAGCATGGCTTAGTGTCACACCCGGGAATCTTAACACTCAAGAGGGAAAGAGGGGGAGCATCAGAAGTTCAGGGTCATTAACTATTACGGGAGTTGGAGGCCAGCTGAAGACACACAAGACCTCGTCTCAGAGCAACCCCTCCCCCCTCAAAAAGCTGACAGCTGGTTATGTTCATCAATGCTGGGCTAATAAATTGTATGTATGGGGCTGGAGAGATGGCTCAGTGGTCAAGAGCAATAGCTGCTCTTCCAGAGGTCCTGAGTTCAATTCCCGGCAAGCGCATGGTGGCTCACAGCCATCTGCAATGGAATCCCGTACCCTCTTCTTGAGTGTCTGAAGTCAGCGACAGTGTACTCAAATATATAAGAATAAATCGATCTTTTAAAAAAAACTATGAGCCGGGCGGTGGTGGCGCACGCCTTTAATCCCAGCACTTGGGAGGCAGAGGCAGGCGGATTTCTGAGTTCGAGGCCAGCCTGGTCTACAAAGTGAGTTCCAGGACAGCCAGGGCTACAAAGAGAAACCCTGTCTCAAAAAACCAAAAAAAAAAAAAAAAAAAAACTATGTATGCATAAAAATGAGGCTAGGCCCACTCCTGGTTTGTTTGAAGAGAAGGTTTTATTGTAGATACGAGGGAGAGCACGACCAGAGGCATCTAGAAGAGTCCAGACTGATCATGGCCAGCAGAATAGCCTGGGCCACGAGAGAAAGGGGACTAGCCCGGAGAAGCCGGAAGTCCTGAGCAGAGCCAAGAGGGCACCCAAACTGGCTGCGTTATATAAGAATCAGAAGCGGGGGAGGGAAGCAGCGCTGGGGGTGGGAGGCTGACAAGGTCTAGGGGAGGGGATGAGGGCGGGAAGAGGAGCCCGCTGGCTGTCATAACAGCTACTGAGAGCCTAGAAGCAAACCTCTGATCTGCTATGTTAGGCTCCGGTGTGCTGGCTGGTCTTCCGTCACCTTGGCACACAGCCTAGAGAGATATGAAAGGAGGGGACCTAAACTGAGAAAACGCCTCTGTAAAATCAGGCTGAAAGGCATTTTATTTTATTTTATTTTATTTTATTTTATTTTATTTTATTTTATTTTATTTTATTTTATTTTATTTTTTTGAGACAGGGTTTTTCTGTGTAGCCTTGGCTGTCTTGGAACTCACTCTGTAGACCAGGCTGGCCTCGAACTCAGAAATCCACCTGCCTCTGCCTCTCAAGTGCTGGGATTACAGGCGTGCGCCACCACTGCCCGGCTGGAAGGCATTTTCTTAATTGGTGATTGATGGAGGGGATCGTTCTGTCCCTGGGCTGGTGGTTCTGGGTTCTAAAAATCAGACTAAGCAGCTGGACAGTGGCTCACACCTTTAATCCCAGCGCTTAGGAGGCAGAGGCAGGCAGGTCTCTGAGTTTGAGGCCAGCCTGGTCTACAGAGGGAGTTCCAGGACAGCCAGGGCTACACAGAGACACTCTGTATCAAACAAACAAAAGGCCGGGCTGTGGTGGCGCAAGCCTGTAATCCCAGCACTTGGGAGGCAGAGGCAGGCGGATTTCTGAGTTCGAGGCCAGCCTGGTCTACAGAGTGAGTTCCAGGACAGCCAGAGCTATACAGAGAAACCCTGTCTCAAAAAACCAAAAACAAACAAACAAACAAAAGAGAGAGAGAGAGAGAGAGAGAGAGAGAGAGAGAAGAAAGAAGAAAGAAGAAAGAAGAAAGAAAGAAAGAAAGAAGAAAGAAAGAAAGAAAGAAAGAAAGAAAGAAAGAAGAAAGATTGAATAAGCCATGGGGAGCAGGCCAGTAAGCAGCATCCTTCCATGACCTCTGAACCTGTTTGAGCCCCGCCCTGACTTTCTTCAATGATGAAAAGTGTAAGCCAAAATAAACCCTTTCTCCCCAACTTGCATTTTTCGTCATGATGTTTTGTAACAGCAATAGCACTCAGCCCTTTGCCCCGCCGTGGAGACACGTGACCTCCTGGAATCTCTTCCCAGTAGATCCTGGGATAGCATCTGACAGCCCCCTGTGAACGGGGCCCCTGCAGCTGAAGGATCAGGGAAGCTCAGATTGGAACCAAGAGAGTGACAAAATTCTATCATTGCCCAGGAAGACACTGACATTGCAAGCACAAAACTGTCACCCAGGCTGTGGTTGTGGTTTAGCTGCTAGAGCTCTCGCCCACCACAAAGGAAAGGCTGGGTTCCATCCCCAGCCTCGCGGAAAGCAGGTGTGTGCACAGCTGTGATCCCAACACTAGGGAGGCGGAGGCAGGAGAAGCCTGCGGAAAGTCAAGGTCATCCTTGGCTACGTAGTGAGTTAGAGGACAGCCTGGGCCAAGGGAAACTCCCCCCCCCAAAAAAAACAAAAAACAAAAAATGAACCCTAAACACAGAGACTAAGGAGGTGACTAAGAGCCCTTGCTGCTTTCTTAGGGGTCCCGAGTTCAGTTCCCATCACCCACGTGGTGTTTGGCTACCATTTGTAATTCTAGTTCCGGGGAACCAGGTGCCTTGTTCTGGCATCTGAGGGCACCAGGCACACACACACACACACACACAGTGCACATATATACATGCAGACAAAACACTCATACACGTAGAGATAAATATTTAAAACAAAAAGTAGAAAATAACATAAGCCAGGAATAATTGGGTGCACACATAAGCCAGCACGAGTGGGTGACTTTTTTTTCTTCCCATCCATGAGCATGATCTAGTTCAGTAAGAGTTTCATAGCAAAAACAAACAAACAAAAAAAAAAAAACCGAAAAAACAAAAAAACAAAAAAAACCAAAAAACTATAAGTAGAAAATAATTAGGGCAATATAAATGGTCTAGAGACTTTCCTGCTTCGAAGGGAAGCAGTACTTAGCAGGAGGCATCTGGATAGCTGAGGCTGAGGGCCTGTGTTTGTTTCACCATGGGCTCCATTTTCTTGGCCATCTGCCCGTGAACGTTGACCTTCCGGAGGGCTCCTGACCTCTTTACCCCAAGAAGAATTCGCGTTTCTTTGCCAGGCCCTCTGAAATCAGAGGGCGCCCTCACTACTTTTGTCCTGTCATCCTGGATCTCCAGGGAAGCAGGCTTTTCCTTCCTAAACTTCTGTTCTAGCTCGTCCTTAGCTGACCCCCAAAGGGCTTCCGGCCACACCTTCTAGGCTCGGACCTCAGGCCAAGTCTCCTGCCTAGGCAGAGGTGAGAGTGGAGCTGAGCGTCTGGGAGCTGCTGCGGTGGTGCGACACTTTGGTCCCCGCCCAGTCTCTCTCTCCACGTGGCTGTGCCAAACAGGCTGGGCAGCTGCTGTTGCCCTTGGAGGAGCTCCAGGCGGCTCTCAGGGAAGGAGAGACCCAGGGAAGTAGCATCGGCTCTGCCACCAAGGTAAAGAAAAGCTGTGTGATATCGGAGTGACAGACTGGGGAGGAGGATCCTTCCGCTAGCCACCTCTGGACCTCTGCCTGCCCGGATCCTGAATCTCCCTGCCTTCCTTTACGCCCTAAGTGCTGTGCTCATGTTGTTTGGTGGGGACGGAACAGCCTAGACCTTCTGCTCTCCTGGGGCTGGTCAGTGTGGTAGCTAACTCCGCTGCACACTGGGTGGCCTCTGGGGACACGCTGGGTTTGGGGAGAGGTAGGCTGGGCTGCTGATCTTTTTGGTGAAGAGGCTGGGGCAGCTCTGACGTGAAGCTTGCCCGTCAGGACTAGTTGTCACAGTGTATCTTGGTTCGCTGACCAGACTGGTCTTAGGAACAGTTGAGTGGCGGCAGCCCTGCAGAAGGAAACTCTCCTCTGTGCCCAGTTCAAGTCTTTTTTTATCCTTTTGTGCTGGAGATGGAGCCGAGGGCCTTCTGCGTGCTAGACAAGTGCTTGGATGCTCAGCTATATCCCGAGCCCAAGAGTGTCCTCTGGTTGGGTGCCCAAGGTTGAAATGGCCTGAGATGCTGAGATCTGTCACTCCTGAACATTGTCGAACGGCATCTGTCCCAGCTGAGAAGTGCAGATAGAATGGAATCGTCCCCCTGGGAGGTTTTGGTCCAGCTCTAGGCTGAGTTGATGACGCTCTCAAGAGCAACCGTGATTGGGAAGACAGGCTCAGTTGATAAAGGTCTCGCCTTGAGGCAGGAGGGCCAGAGTTTCACCCGCAGGGCTTGTGAAAAATCCCAGGCACGGTGTAATTCCGGGGCAGAGGGAGCAGAGACAGCAGGATCCTTGGCTCTAAAAAAAAGTAGGAAAGCTGGGCGTGGTGGCGCACGCCTGTAATCCCAGCACTTGGGAGGCAGAGGCAGGCGGATTTCTGAGTTTGAGGCCAGCCTGGTCTACAGAGCGAGTTCCAGGACAGCCAGGACTACACAGAGAAACCCTGTCTTGAAAAACCAAAAAACAAACAAACAAACAAACAAAATACACTTGTCTGAACAGTGATCTACCCTGAGCCTACTTTATAAGTACATCAACTTCATTAAATTAACCCTCTTGGGCTGGAGAGACATATCGGTCAGTAAAATGCTTGGCCTGCAAGTATGAAGTTCTGAGTTTGATCTTGACTGGCCTATGCTTGTAATCTCAGAGCTAGAGACGCAGAGGCAGGGGGATGGATCCCTGGAGCTCACTGGCCAGCCAGCCTAGCTTCCTAGGTGAGTTTCAGATCAGGGAGAGATACTGTTTCAAAAAAAAAAAATAATCAATAAATAAAAACCAGAGACTGATCAGGGAAGATATCCAACCATGACTACTGGCTGCTCTATGCACAGGCACACAGGAGCACACACATCATCGTGCATTGAACATATACACATGATGTTGTGTGATAGATTTTTCCTGGAGAGATGCAACACATAACCACTAGTCACCCAAAAAAAGGGAACTCACCGAGGACCAAAGTAACAGCTCTACCCATGTCTAACTTTCTGAGCCAATGGCTTTCTTTGGGTTAGAGATCCTGAGGTGACTCACACGGAGTAGGGGTGACTCAGGAACAGGTGCAGCACCCCCAAAGCCCACCCTGGTCTGCAGCCCTGGAGCTCTATGGGAAGCCAGCAGGAGGCTGACAATCCGAGAATTCTCTTCCCTGGGCGGGAGCTGGGAGCGTCTTCCAAGTTTGTGCTCTAGACCTGTGACGTCATTCTTGTTTACCTCCCGAGGCTGCGAGCCTGAGCCTACCCCTCCCTCCTGGAGCGAGTGCTTCAGCTTGGAGGAGACTACCAGTCAACACTTGGTCGTGCACAGACTTACCCTTTGGCTTTCAACAGTTAATATTTGACTAGGAAACCATTCCCAGGACCAAGCCTGAGCACGGCCTTCTATAAACAATGTAACGTAAAACTTGATTCATTTAAGTGAGACAAGATTCGGGAAGTTTCCTGTATAGAAACTAATCAGTCCTATAACCATTAAATGTCTTATGTCCTTCTAGAGAAGTTGAAATGTGACCCCTTCAAGATATCCTGCCTCCCCTAGACCAGGAGAACCTAAAGCAAATCCCCAGAGGGCATGCATTAACCAGTGAAAACTCCATCAACATGATTTCCCGAGTCAGTAGTCAGTTTAAATATTTGGAACTGGAACAGCCCTGAATGATGGAAGAGGCCACTTGGAAGGGTGTGACTGGTGTTCTTTTAAAATATGCCAAAACTTTCAGGTTTTTTCCTTTGGTTGGTATTTTGGTTTGTTTTTTGAGACAGGGCCTCACTATGTAACACCGGCTCATCTAGAACCATGTAGAACAGTGTTGTAGAGAGAAACGGATAGAGAAATATTTTCGGGTGGTGGTGGCGTATGCCTTTAATTCCAGCACTTGGGAGGCAGAGGCAGGCGGATTTCTGAGTTCGAGGCCAGCCTGGTCTACAGAGTGAGTTCCAGGACAGCCAGGGCTACACAGAGAAACCCTGTCTCGAAAAACCAAAAAACAAAACAAAACAAAACAACAACAACAACAAGAAAAAACCGAGAGAGAGAGAGAGAGAGAGAGAGAGAGAGAGAGAGAGAGAGAGATGTAATATATCTCAAAGGAGTAAAAGACAAGGTTTACTCTGAAGCATCCTTGAGTGACCACGCCCCAGGAACGCAGATGTAGCTTTCTTCCCCGTGTTTTACCCACCGACATCCTGAGAAGGAAGTGTGGGAGTGTGGGGACACACGGGCCAGCTGCCTGGGTGCCCACATTCTTCCCAGAGACAACAAAGAACTGAGTGCCTAAGGAGTAAAAACGGGCATTTATTGAAACAGATAAGCACTCATTTGTTGATTTTTTTTTTTTTGAGTGAAAAAAATTAGTGTGCTGTCAGGAAGGCTGGTGCCCACAGAGCCAAGTGGTCTCTGAACTGGTCCTTACAGGCTCACCGTACTGTTTGTTCCTTTGATCCCTGTGACCCTCCCTGCCCTCATGGGTTGCTGGTGAGATTGGTCCATGAAGACAAAGGGTGTGGAGACTGTGGACTGGTGTGGTGGGGGTGGGGGTGGGGGCGCTCAGGTGTGGAGACTGTGGACCAGTGTGGTGGGGGTGGGGGCGCTCAGGTGTGGAGACTATGGACCAGTGTGGTGGGGGTGGGGGTGGGGGCACTCGGGTGTGGAGACTGTGGACCAGTGTGGTGGAGGTGGGGGTGGGGGCGCTCGGAAGCCCTGTGACTACACATGGTGAAGAAGACACAGGGACCAGCTGCAGGGAGGCAGATCAACTTCGCTTGGGTGATTCAAGGTTTATAATAATTTTGGGGGGATGGGGTGGGGTAGAAACATCCAGGATGGACAGAGGTCATTGGCTGAAGGCTTAGAGTGCAGAAATACCTCATTAGCCTGGGGAAGCATTTCAGGAATCCTGGGTGCTAGCTGAATGGGTCTCTTTCAAGAGAAAGGACATTGAACCTGTAATCTAATTCTGCAGGTAGAGGTGTGTGTGTGTGGGGGGGGGTTGAACTCCCCAGAGTTAGAGAAGGAGAAGCCTTGCCAATGAAGGGAGTCCCCAGATTCCCTCATTGGGGGCTCAGAGGCTGTCCAGACATCGGTAGACTTAATTAGCAGAGCTTTGCCACAATCCCTCGCTCCACACTGCATGGTCCACACTGCATGGTCCACACTGCATGCCCCACACTGCATGCCCCACGCTGCATGCCCCACACCGCATGCCCCACACTGCATGCCCCCCCACACTGCTTGCCCCACACTGCATGCCCCCCCACTGCATGCCCCACACTGCATGCCCCACGCTGCATGCCCCACACCGCATGCCCCACACTGCATGCCCCACACTGCATGCCCCACGCTGCATGCCCCACGCTGCATGCCCCACGCTGCATGCCCCACGCCGCATGCCCCACACTACATGCCCCACGCTGCATGCCCCATGCTGCATGCCCCACACCGCATGCCCCACGCTGCATGCCCCACACCGCATGCCCCACGCTGCATGGCCCACGCTGCATGCCCCACACCGCATGCCCCACACTGCATGCCCCCCCCACACTGCATGCCCCACACTGCATTTCCTAGCGCCAACAGAAAATACCCACAAACTGATGGTTTTATTTGATGGAAACAGTCAGAAAAATACCTGTCCCATGAATGGCTTTGGCTTGCTAGGTGGTGTGGCTAACGATGACTGGTCTTCTTGGTTGAGCACCTTTCTAGATGTTATGTGAGATTATCTCCTTCCCAGGCAGGAGTGCTATTTTCTTTCTCCTACCTTTCTTCCCCCCTGACTGCCTGCTCCTTACTAGCTCCTTGCAGAATCCAGCCATAACCTAGAAGCAGGGGAGAGAGCTTGGGTAGATCAGCCATCGGGACATTTCACATCCCCTGTGGCTGGCTGCCTTTAACCCAGTACCCTCCTGTCTGCTCGGGAAAGCACGTGGCTCCCTCTACAGGGCTGTTCCTAGTGGACATAGACCTCAAGGCCTCGTGGATTAGTTACTTGTTTCACGCAGAGACAAAGTATCAGACAAGCAACTGTTATTCTGCCTCCCAGTTCCGGTAAACAGAGTCTGTCATGGCTGGACAGGCAGGTAACCGCCGGCCACAGTTTAGCCACATTCAGGAATCAGATGAATGCTCACGCTCAGGTACTTTACTATTAGGATTACAGTCTAATTATAAAGCCTTGCTACATTAATTTATTTGTGGATCTGTGTCTATCAGTCAGAGTTCTCTGGAGGACTAGAACCGACAGGATACATTGATATTAAAATGGTTTTTATTAGCGTGGCTCATGGATTGTTGTCCAGCTTGTCCAACTATGGCTGTCGTGTGACAGAAAGGCCGAGAATCCGGTAGTTGGGCAGTGCTGGGGTCCTGAAGAAGTAGATGATAATACCAGCCAAGCCATGCCTCAGCCGAGGGCTGATGAACCCGCCACCCAGAAGGAGGGCGAGCAGGCAAAGAGCAAGATTCCTTCTTCCGGTCCTTCTATGGATCCTGCCACCAGAAGGTCTGACCCAGATTAAGGATGGGCCTTCCCACCTCAAATGGTCCAGTTAAGAAAACTCTTCACAGTGGTGTCCAACTACCGAGGTTGTAGCTGATTCTGTAGACAAGTTTGATGATGAGAAGCCCAGGCCCTGCCTAATCCCATGAGTCTGAGCAGCCCTGGACATCACTGGCCTCAGGCCTGGCGAGAGAAGACGTGCTAAGGGGTCTCTTCTGTCTTCTCTGGGGACTCATCTGCTCTAAGCTCCTGCTCTGTCCCCGGTGAGCTTCTTCTGTACCTGCACTTCCTCCTGGGGCCAACCCTTGTGTCACTCTGTCCTGTCCTTGACCTCAGACATCTCAGAACCCACCTGGGCTCCTGTCCCTGAATCACAGCACTCAGTATGTGATTCAAGCCTCTCTGAGCGCCCGACATCAGCCCAGATACAGTGCAACACCGCCCCTGTCCCTTGGCCTCACAGAGCTATGTGTTCCTCCTCCTCCTCCTCTTTTTCCTCCTCTTCCTCCTCCTCCTCTTCTTCCTCCTCCTCTTCTTTCTCCCCCTCCTCTCAGAGCAGTTATAATCCCCTACTGCCTCCTGGGCTCAGCCTGTTTCTAGGGTACCTGTTCCCCTTCCTCTCTGATGGGCTGGGTATGGAGCCCTCACTTTCCTGGGCCTGATCCATCCCAAGTCATTTCCCGTTCTTGGAGACAGAGACCAGCATTCTCTAGCCTCTGTGGTGCCCCTATCATTTTCTTCGTTATGTGTCTGTATGGGTGTAGGTGCACGTGTGTGCACCTCGTAGAGGCCCGTGTGCCAACGTCAGCTGTTGTTCCTGAGGCTCTGTAGACCTTGGTTTTTCAAAAACAGAATCTGTCACTGGTCAAAAAACGTATCAAACAGGCTAAGCTGGCTGGCTGTCCAGCCCCAGAGATCAGCGTGTTTCTGCCTCTCCTGGATTACAAACTCACGCTGCTGCACCTGGCTTTTTTTTTTTTTTTCTTTTTTTAAGTGGGTCAGGGCCTCATGCTCAGAAGCTAAGATCCTTACTGACAGCTGTCCCCTCAGCGATATCTCCTTACCAAGCCCGCCCTGTCCAGCCCAGACCTCTCAGCTCCTTCCCTTCTCCCAGAGGGTTCTCTGCTCACACAAACATCTTCAGGGACCCACTTAGCCCTAAGGTCGAACGTGTGCCCAAATCAAAGTTTCCACACCTCTGATGGAATTGTGAGTTCACTTCCTGCTTCCTCCTGCTTCCCAACACAAATCACATCCCCACTAAACATACCCTTACCCACCTGTCCACTTTTATACCCCACCGATGTCCAGGAAAGCCACCTCTACTCCCACGCCTTCCCCTTCCAGGTACCCATACATGTGACACACCAGTACCTGCATGCCCTGCAGGGCCAGGCCCACATCCATATCTACGGCACATTCTAACAGTTGCAAAATGCGGTGTCTGATCCCTTTGCTTCCGGACGGTGGTGGCGCACGCCTTTAATCCCAGCACTTGGGAGGCAGAGGCAGGCGGATTTCTGAGTTCGAGGCCAGCCTGGTCTACAAAGTGAGTTCCAGGACAGCCAGGGCTACACAGAGAAACCCTGTCTCAGAAAACAAAAAAACAAAACAAAACAAAACAAACAAACAAAAAAAACCAAAAAAACAAAAACAAAAACAAAAAAAACCCCAGCATGTCCTAGTGTCCACGATGTCCCCGTTGTGGGAGCTAGTCCCCTTTGGAAGCTCTGTATCTCTAGTGGGGCTGAGTCAAACCCTCTGAGTATCAGGCAAACAAATGACCCTAGATCCATAGGGAGATCCTTGCACGCTCACCCCACACAATCATACAGTGTCCCTGTGTGGTGTGTGGTGTGTGAGCATGCTCAGGGGGAGGTAGGTGGACAGGTGAATGTGAACAGAGGCCCGAGGAGGACATTGGGTGTTTAATGAATCATTCTCCGCTCTATTCCTTTGAGACGGGGTCTCTCATGGCCCCTGGAGCTAGACTGGCAGTCAGTAAAGCCCCCCAACCTGAGGTCTTCTCACCTCTGCCCTCACCAGCACTGGAGTTTCACGCACACATGACCAACTCCAACTTTTTACATGGTGGGGATTTGAACTCAGATCCTAATGCTTTTGCCATGAACCATCTTTCCAGGCCCTGTCTTTGACTTTTTATTCTCACTGATTCCCACAAGACCTCTATGCTTGACCAAACCACCCAGAAGTCACTGTCCGTGCTCAGCCTTTGGATGCCCATTCCTCTGCGTTGACAATTGTGGACACGTTTCTCCTCACACTGGCAGAGGAACCGCAGAATCTTTCACACTTCTTGTGTTTAACCAACCCTCAAATTACAACTTGGCAGAAAGAGATAAGACAAATGCAAAACAAAACAAGGAGAAAACAAAACCCAGCCAAACAAAAAGAAGTAACCGCGTAACCGCGGACAACTGCGGATCCCGCTCTCCAACTGCGGGTCCCGCTCTCCGGTGATATCAGGTACCTGAGAACACGTTCCCAGAGCAGAAATTCCCTACAGCTTTTATGTCACCACATCATTTTAGGGCTGATATCTCCCTTTATCAGCAGTGCTTCACTACAGACAGGAGTTTGGGTCTGATTTTTATTATGAGATACCAGCGACTGGCTCGGCGGGCGGCTGCTTAGTTAGAATGCACGAAGCCCTGGGTTCCATCCTGGGCTTCGCATAAACTGAGTCCCTTTATGTAATCCCAGCAGTAGGAGGCGGTGGGAGGAGGAACAGGAGCTCAGGTCGTTCTTGGTACATAAAAGGATGGTTGAGGACATCACGGATTACAGGAAACCTTCAAAATAAGTAAACTGTGCGTTTTTCAAGGAGAGAGAGAGAGAGAGAGAGAGAGAGAGAGAGAGAGAGAGAGAGAGAGAGAGAGAGAGAGAGAACGAGAACCGGTGTTAGGTCTAAAGGCGGATTAAGCTCACCAGGTAGAAAAGATACCCTGGACTTTGTCCTCTCTGAGAGGGGACAGCACAGACTAGGGAGGACCCACCCTTAATGCCCCAGGAGGCAGTTGGTGCCCAGAAATGTCTTGGAGGCATAAATCCGCTGGTTTTTCCTGCTTGCGGCAGCCGAGGGAACTCCAAGGAAGTGCGCGCGCGTGCGCGCTCGCTGGTTCACTCGCTTGCTCGCTCGCTCCGCTGGTCCCAGTTTTGCCTTCCTAACACACCCTTAAAAGTGGCTCAGGGTGGAGGTGGGGGAGAGTGCGGGGAGGGTGGATGGGGTGGAAGGGAGGGTGACTGGGGGTGGGGTGCGAACTTGTACATGTTTATTATAACTTCATTCCCTTTAAAAGGAAAAGTATGCCCGGAATCCGGGAGGTGGCAACAGAGTCCGGGCAGTGAGGACGTGACCGACCCACTCAAGTCGGGAGTCTCTAGTGTCAGTCTCTGGTGTTCCCAGGGTTGACACTAGCATAGGCATCCCCCTGCCCCTCTGTCCCCTGCACACCTCATCCCAGCTGCAGGCTGGGTGGAGCCGCCCTCGCGGTTTGGGCGTGTTCCTCCCTCTGCCGGGACCTTGAGTCCACTTTCAGGGACCCAGCGAGTGGACTGCTGACCGGTGCTAGGCGCGCGGCCACCATGACGGGAAGGTAACAGATGTCTGAAGTCACGGGTGGAGGGTGACATGGTCCCGGGCAGATGCGGGACAGCGGATCCGAGCGGGAAATCCCCGCGGCCCCCTTTCCCCCAGGCTGCAACCCCTCTGGGACTGAGAGGGTCCGGCAGGGGCGACCCAATCTCTTCCTCGAGGGAGTGTGTGGACTTGGCAGGTGTCGTTCTACCGCCAGTGATCGCCCCTCGGGCCACCCAGACCAGGGACTTGTCTGAGGTCGCCAGCCAACTGAAGATGAAAAGCCTTAAAATGTAGCTGGAGAACACTGGACTTTTCTGGCAACCCGGTGTGATTCTGGGTAGTAGTCAGTCTAGAGCCTTCTACCGCTGTCTTTGGGGTAAAGGATGTTTAGATACCTGTGGGGATCTGTCTCTAAACCCTAAATGTAGAGGCTGGGTTAGGGGCAGTGGATATCCCTCCAGCCTGCCCTGGGGAGGGATCTCGGGTCTCTTTGTGCAGGTTTAAGACAATCCAGGTTGCAGAGGTGGGTCAGAAGTCCCCAAGAGTCCAGCCAGTTTGGGCCTCTGCCGTTACTTCTGGAACATGACTGGGTACACCTGCGTGGCTCAAAGCTGGGCTGGAAGGGTGGTCCTGGGGCTCGGGACCCTCTTCTAGCCAAGATCTAGCAGGAAAGCCTTTTCTGCTCTGTGCCTCGATACACTGGCTCCTGGGGGGGGGCGGTGGAGGGGGGAGTCTCAGGAGCACCATCACTTTTGCAATCTTCTTTGGGGAAGGGTCCCAGGTCCTGGGATTCAGGGCAACACCCAGTGGTTGCGGGGTAGTGGCTTGAAGATCCCTTGAGGCACATAACAGTGGGGACACGCCGCTGCTGAGCACCACTGAAGGTGTGGCCGGGAGTCCTTGGGTAGCCCTGGATTCAGAAACACTGTGTGCCCTGTGATGGTGTGAGACCCGCCCTTCCCTCCCGCTCTCCAGTGCTTCCTCCCCCCGCCTCCCAGCCTCAGCTCTGGGTGTTCCCTCCGTGGGAAGACTGTTCTCACTGTCCGCTTCTTTGTACAGTGTAATGCAAGGACCTGTGCCACCCCGGGAAGGTGGTAAGGGTCTGCCCACAGACTCCTGTGGTCCGTCTGTCACCATGCCTCCCCACCCCAAAGTCCCTGGCAGGAATCCTCACCAACGGCTTGGCTCCCTACCCACATCCCTCAGCTCTGAAAGAAAAACAGCCACAGCGTCAGGCACCCAACTCCGCCTTAAGCTGAAGGTGGGGTCTGGAGTAGGGACATGAGGCACCTGTTAAACTTAGGTGCCTCGGCCTTTTCTGGACTGGCAGGGAGAACATTCAGGAAGGTTTTTGGTGGTGGGAGACGAGATCAGGAGATCTGCTGGCCAGGGGGTCACACAGGGACAAGGAGCTCTTTTCTGTTCTGGGTACAATTGCTCATCCCAGAGGACAGAGAACCTTCTAGACCCATGTCTAGCTGCGCAGGAGATGGCCACAGTGCCCTTCCTCAGAGACGGCCATCTTCGAACATTTTGGTGAATTCTTTTCAGTTCTTATCTTCAAGCATTTCCTTGCTCATATGCTTTTGAGCACCAGTGAGATGACTCTATCCACCACAGGTTCGAGGCTTGGCTTCCCTTCCTTGCACACACACAGATCCTAAGTAGACTGGAGTGGGTGAGTCTCTTCTTGTCCTAGGAATCCCATAGGGGACTCATGTCATATCCTCTGTACCCTCTGCCTTAGTGAGGCAGGGCAGATCTTCATGCCTGGATCCTGGGCTGCCTGCCAGTCCTTCATGCTGCTTGGAGCCAGACTGCACCTCAGACACACCTTCTCGGCTCACACCCCTTGGGACCCTACTTGTCACCACTCCCCCGGACCTTGGCAGGCAAGAGCAGAGAGAAGGCTGAGCGGAGCCGCCAGAGAATAGCATCCCTTGTAAATGCACCCGTTGGCGCTGTGTAGAGAAAGGGCCGCGCCGCGCGGAGACAGGGAAGACAAACAGGAAGGCAGCAGCCAGGGAGACCGGAGAAGATGGAGTTCCGAGGCAGGGTCAGGGCCTCCCGGAGGTGGAGCGGACAGGATGAACCATAATCCACAGCTAATTCTCCAGCCACCTCACCGCCGCCTCATCTTAGTCCGCTGCTGCCGCTGCCACGGGTCGCTCTGGGATACCTCACTCCCACTGGTCTCACCCCTTTGTACTGTCTCGCTCAGCTCAGACCCAAAGGAGGTTGGGGCCATGCTCTAGCCTGTCACAACAACAAGCCGCCTGGTTCTGGCCGGCTCTGGGCTAGCGCTGTGGCTGTGGCTGTGACCTTTCCGTGGGCAGCATGCTCTGCAGACATAACTGCTCACACCCAGGACCAACTTACTTGTTTCACCAGCACCGTTTGAGCATTGCTGCCGTTTGTTGCTTCGAGTTTACAAAAAAAATCTCTCCAGAGACCCAGTGCAGCACCATTTACCACCGCCACGCCCCCAGGAGCTTCAGCTCAGCACAGATCACATTTACTTCAGAGTGACAATACAGACCCGCCTGTCCGTCCGTCCGTCTGCTTCTCCCTTCTCTTGGGTTCCCTTGGGTTGCTTTAACATTCACCGAACCTGACTTACACGCCCATCTAAACCATGCAGACTGACAGCGACTCTCCTACTGCCCCACCATCGGGGCTCAGAAAAGCCACTAAAACCTTTGACAGTTCTGACGGAATGAACTCTCTGATGGACAGTTTTCCTGAACTGCTAACCTTCTCAAATACTGACTCTCTTCTGCGCACTTCTCTCCCAAATGTCTGTTCTTCCTTGGTCTCTTCCAACCAGCGACTAATTTCCCTCCCAGTGCCTAGGGTTATGCGGTCTTTGTCTCAGAGGTGGGTGGGGAAATGCTGTTATCCAGTTTCTTGGCTTCTATGGCGTCCAGATCAAGCCCACCCACCTATATGTCCCACAGCCTCCCGAGTCCTGCTGTGACGGACTGTCTCATTGCTTCTTTAAAAGGCTTCCCCAGTTCATGCAGTTGAAACACAAGAGTATTCCCTGGCCACCACAGTTTCCCGTACTGAGCCCTAATTCATGTCCCCATCAAGGCTGTCTTCCGTAGCCTCTCTCCTGTTCTTGTCCTCCTCACTCTCTGATTCTTCCCAAGGTTCCAAGCGTTTGGAGCCTGGGAAGAGATCTCTAGCACAGATATAATTTACACTCTTTTTGTTTGTTTGTTTGTTTGTTTGTTTTTGTTTTTCGAGACAGGGTTTCTCTGTGTAGTCCTGGCTGTCCTGGAGCTCACTCTGAAGACCAGGCTGGCCTCGAACTCAGAAATCCACCTGCCTCTGCCTCCCAAGTGCTGGGATTAAAGGCGTGTGCCACCAACGCCCGGCTTAATTTACACTCTTTTTGCCTTGCGTTCTACAAGCTGTAAGAACGACTGGCCGGCACCTTAACCTTATCCTCCCCTTCCCACGTTCCCCATCAGAGGCCCCCCGCAGAGGGGGTCTGTACGCCATTTCCCCACTGCGATTCCTCCCTTACAAGGGACAAGTTTGTTTCTGCTGGGAGACCACATGCCTCAGTCACATACTTTCCATCCACGAGAAGGGCTGTGTAGCAGCCAGCACAGTGTCACGACGACTCTGTCCTACACAGGACTCGCAGGGTTCAAGGTCCATCTTCGAATGCACCCGCTGCTTGGGGGGTGGCGCACCCCATGCTTGCATGCTTGACTCCATTTATGAAGGAGACACACCACCCCATACCACGCAGAGGAAGATGGCTACCTTGGGTCTCCCCCCCTAAGGATGTTCTGCTTTTGGATGCTTTGCCTTTGGTGGTATGTTTTACCGTTCACTGCAAGCATATGACTGCCGTTACAGGAAAGAGGTAGACTGTCCCAAGGTTGACAGCCTAGAAGGGCTTGCTTCTCGGGTGCTCCACCCTCGCACTGATAGTCCTCAGTTGCATGTGTGTTCACACTGTCTGATCTTACCAGGACACACACACACACACACACACACACACACACACACACGAACAAATAAGTTAAATAAGTAAATATCAAAGACAGGCTGGCCTCCAATTCAGTTTGTAGTTCAAGATAATGACCTCGGACTTTCTGATCTGCCTGTTCCCACCTCTCGAGTGCTGGGGTTAAAGTGAGAGCCGCCACATTCACATGTCCTTAAAAAAACGATGTCGGAGAGGCCTGAGTTCTAGCATTTAAGGATTCCACAGGGGAGAGGCTGAGATGTTTGAGAGGCATAAACTTAAGCCGACCGAGAAAACTCTCTGCCGAAGCTTCTGTATGTCAGAACGTGGGTATGTGGGCATTCGGAGCCTTTTGTCTCCTCTGGACTCAGCCTCTAAATGCCCTTTCAAAAATATTTGTCGAATCAATCATTGTTGGGCAACTTCGGAATTGGCTGCACTTGCAAATTATATTCCGGGCAGGGCTTGTTAAAGAGTACCGTTGTGCGTCTGGATTTGCTGATGTGTGCTCCTGGCACCTGAGAGCCGAAGGCTGGCCCTGTGCAGCTGTCTGTCGACGTGGTTGTCAGGAACAGTGGCCACTGGGTATTTAGGATCTTATCGTCAAGGCTCACAGCAATGGCCGAGAGTTCCCTGCTCTGCCTGTGCCTTAGAGAGTGCAGAGATGTCTCAGCCAGAGGTGGCCAGAGCTTCCCTAGGGCTGTGCCTCTGGGCGACAAGTCATTGTGTCGCTCTCTCACCGAGTAAGAGTCATGAGGGCTTCTCTAAGTATTGACTTCTGGGCTTCTTTTAGAATGCTTGACTCTTTCATGTGTGTGCGCTCGTGGGCGATTGATGTATGGGTAACTGTGCACATATGGGACATGGACGGCCGTCAGAGGCGGCCTTCGATGCTCTTCCCCAGGCACCGCTATTTATTTATTTATTTATTTATTTACTTACTTACTTACTTACTTACTTACTTATTTAAGACAGGATCTCTTATTTGCCTGGAAGTCCACCACCTTGTCCAGCATAGCTGGCCAGGGAGCCTCCAAGAGATCTGTCTCGTTTTTTGCCTTGTTCACCACCCCCTCCCCCCACTCTACCACCCCCATGCTGGCGGCGGCGCTGTGGGATTCCGAGTCGGGAACCACTGTGCTCGGCTTTTCAAATTGGTTTTGGGGGGTGTCTGCACGCAGGATGCAGGTCCTTGCACCTAGCAAAGCAAAGCACTTTACCAACTCAGTCCTCAAGGAAGGAAGGGCCCTTAGCCCTCGGCTGGCCAGGGCTCTTAGAGGACAAGAGCCCAGGGTTTGGGCTTGAAGTTGGTTCTCATGCTGCAAACTCCCAGAGAAGAAAGCTCCTCCTCCTCCTCCTCCTCCTCCTCCTCCTCCTCCTCCTCCTCCTCCTCCTCTCTCCTCCTCCTTCTCCTCTCTTCCTCTTTAACTTTTAGTCAGGGTCTCATTTTGTGGCCCTGGTGGTCTGGAACTCATGATATAGATCAGGCTGGCCTTGATTGAGCTCACAGAAATCCTCCTGTCTCAGCCTCTTGTGTGCTAGGATTAAAGGCACATATATGCCACCATGTCCTGATGAGCCGGAAGTTCCTTAACCGGTCCAAGGATTCCTAAAGGGCTTGTACTCTCTACTTCCAGCCCGAGGTGTGCCCAAGAGTTCAGGCTCCCCCACTGTAAACGAGCAGATTGAGACCTGCCTTGTTTTGGGACCCGCCCAGTCTCCGCCCTCCCCCGCTCCCCCACCCCCACCCCTGGCCCAGCTTTCTGGGAGCTGGCTGTACCCCGCAGCAGGAACAATATCCTTTCTATTTCAGATCTGACCCGGCTGCCCTTTAGCGATCGTGAGTTCCTGTCACGATCAGGAGGAGCCTCCCATTGTTAGGCCCTGGGGGGGCGAGGTGGCTGATAGCAGCGCCCAGGCTAGTGGCCAGGCGGGCTAGCTGGGTGGGGGTCTGTACCTGCAGCGCCCCCCAACTCGGACCAAGTAGGGCTTGCAATGAGTTCAGGTAAATGGGGAGATGCTGGGCGGAGTTGCAGACAACAATGGCCGGAAAAGCTTGGACTTGCCTGCAGTACTTGCTTCGGAAACCCCTCCTCGTCCTTCGGCGAGGCTGGCCCCAGGAACTGGGCTGGGTTGGAGACAGGGTCAAGGGAGCCGGCGCCACTGGTTGGGAGTTGGGTTTGATGCAGTCTGTAGCTTGGATAGGTTAAGGCACCTTAGACCAGTCGAAAAGGCTATCCCTTTAGTGACTTTCAGATTGAGATTATTTTGTGTATGAGTCAGTCTCTCATATCCCAAGGCTAGCCTTGGTTCACAATGTAGCCAAGGATGATCTGGGGCTTTTGATCCAGCCTCTGCCTCCCAAGTAGTAGCATTGGAGACTTGGTTTTGTGCCATGCTGAGGACTGAACCCAGGGCCTGGAGGGTGTTAGGTAAGCGCTCTACCAGCTGAACCACATCCTCAGCGACAGAATGGGCTGTTTTATTGCCACTTTGTGGATGCCCAAACCTGGGCTCCACCGGATAAAGACATCACTAACCAAACAAAATATGGCCGTGGTTTCAGCACAGGTTAGACAGGCTCAAAGCTGTAACTGCCTGATTCCCCAGGAACTTGTCAGGGCGGAGAAAGATGAGAACAGCCAGGTTTGGGATGGTCTCCACAGTAGCTCCAAGGGTTACTTGGAGCTACTGGGTGAGGAGGATTCTGGGAGTATCTCAGGAGATAGAACAGAGGTCATGGCTCCTAGACATTTATTTGCCCCAGGCCTATCTGGCTGGAAGAAACTTGTAAAAAGCTGGGGAGATCAGTGGGTCCGTGGGCACAGGGTTACTGGCATTTCGGAACAAGTGGTCCCAGAGGAGGAGACGGAGGAAGTGTGGGGGAAGAGGACCAGGGAGCCACGGTCACAGGTGGGCAGGCTGAGGACCCGATAACCAGAGAGGCAAAGACAGTTGACACCACTCGGGTTCCTCTGAACTGCCTGCCAGGGACAGGGACGTTAGGAGCTGGTGGACTGAGCCCTGCGCAAGGTCTTTGTGGGGCTGGGGAGGTGACTCAGCTGATAAAGTGCTTAGTGTGCAGGCAGGGGGACCAGAGTTCAGACACACCCCCCATCTTAAAAAAAAAAAAGGCTGACCCCCCTCCCTGTCTGTGACCCCAGCCTCAGGTGGGCTGAAACAAGCAGATCTCTGCAGTCCGCTGGCCAGCCTAGAAAAGCCAGCGAGCTCCAGGATCAGCAAGAGAATCTGTCTAAAAATAAGGTGGAGAAGAGATTGAGGAAAACATGTGACCTCAGCCCCTGCCCTCCACACCCACAGGAACTCAAGCATGCACGTCTGTGCGCGCGCACATCATCTTTGGCTGAGAACTGGGACAGAGGGTAGGCATTTCGTAGGCCGCAGTGACTCAGCCGCTATCTGGATCGGTGGTTATCTGCAAAATGACTGCCGTATGCTGGTCCGGCCTCGAGGGCCCACCACAGGCCAGCACAGGCCTAGGCAATCCCATTGCTCAGGTAGGGACCTGCGGTTCACCTTGTGGGGCCTGCTGGAATGGAGCCCTCCCTGGTCAACCTTGGTTGTGTATGGTATGAACTCTGGTGCCAGGGTACAGGTGAGAATGACCTCAGGATGGATATAATAAACACCTTGACCACGGCACAAGGAGAGCTGTGGGCCCTGTAAAGAAACCTGGGCCCCAGCAGGATTCTAGGAGCGTGCATGAGCGTACACTCATTACGCAATGCCTGCTGTCGGATTTCTATGAACTTTACAACACCTGTCAGTTCCCTGTTGTGATAGGCGTGACGTATTTGAGGGGTTCTTGATTTAAACAAAAGGAACCCAAAGGGTATAAAGGACCCTCAAGAAGCTGTAATCCCCGACAGGTTTGGGATGGATTTGGAGATTTGAGAAGGAATATATCCCCATTCTCTTTCCTGCCTCTCCTCTCTCTTTTCCTTTTCTTTCTTCTTTTTTCTTTCGGACAGGGTCTCGTGTAGTTCAGGGAAGCTGATGATGGCCTTCATCCCCCAGCCCCCGTGCCCCGAGCTGGGGTTACAGGAGCACACCACCATGCACAGTATCATGCAGCCTAAGAATCAGTTCACGGCGTTCTTGCATCTGGGCAAACGGTCTACTAACTGAGCCGCATCCTCAGCGCCTTGTCCGAGGCAGAGTGGTAATTTCCTGGTATTTACATTGTGGGATAGGGCTGTCTTTGTGTCAAGCCCTGTTTATCGCGTGCAGCCTGGTGACCTCTGGGGCTGCTGTGACTAGGGAGACAGGACAAATTGT
Source organism: Apodemus agrarius (assembly GCA_964023405.1). Classification (NCBI taxonomy): domain Eukaryota; kingdom Metazoa; phylum Chordata; class Mammalia; order Rodentia; family Muridae; genus Apodemus; species Apodemus agrarius. Next base: position 21,735,799 of record OZ030021.1, read on the forward strand.
CCCAGGGGTGGAAGGTGCTGACTGAGGGAAGCTTCTACTGGAACCTTAGAGGCTGTGCTTGCTTAACCCCAAACCTGGCTAGTGTTTGGACTAGTGCAGACACACAGCTGTTACCCAGGGGAAACGGCTTGAGTATGACATGGGTCCTTCCGCAGACGTCGTCTTTAGGAGACAGCTGATGTCGGACCCATTTTACAGATGAGGGGACAAAAGTTCACATGGTGTATTGTCACCATGGCAGAAACACTGCCTAAGAGGGGGTTCGCTTTGCTCACAGCCAGGGTTTGCTCTCTGTTGCTGCGATAGAACACCAAAAGCAACTCGAGAAGGAAGGGTTTGTTTGGCTTACACACAGGATCACAGCCTGTCATGGAGGGAAGTCAGGGCTGGAACTCAGGCAGGAGCCGAGGCAGGAACCCCTGAGGAAAGCCCTCACTGGCTTGGCCCCCTCCCCCCCATGGCTTGCTCAGCTGCTCTCTTAAAGACTCAGGACCTCACACAGGAACCCCCCAGGCACGCCCACAGGCCGGTTTAATGGAGGCAACTCCTCAGCCGAGAGTTCCTCTTCCCAGGCGTTTCTAGTTTGTGTTAAATGGACAAAAACTAACCTGTACACGCCTTTAGACTCGTCGTCATGGCAGGGAGGTTATGGTGGAGCCCCCAGGTGTGACGATGTGCTTATAGCTCAGCTCTGAGGGGAGGGGCACACGGGCTTTTGGTCAGCCGGCATCACCTACTCGGTGATTTCCAGGTCTGTGAGAGGCGTCGCCACCAAAAAGCGTGGATGGTCCCGCTTAGTTGACTTTCGTGGTCTTCCTGTGGAGTTCCTATCCCCTTAAAAACCGGAAATCCTAGCCGGGCGTGGTGGTGCACACCTTTAATCCCAGCACTCGGGAGGCAGAGGCAGACAGATTTCTGAGTTCAGCTACACAGAGAAACCCTGTCTCAAAAAAACCAACCAAACAAACAAACAAACAAAACCCCCCAAAACAAAAACAAACAAACAAAAAACCGAAATCCTTCCTCCTATTCTTCCATAAGAGTCCCCAAGCTCCATCGGCTCTTTGGCTATGGGTGTCTGTAGCTTCCCAAATCTCTCAGAGGACAACCTGCTCCTGTATAACAGAGTTTCATTCACGGTGTGTCGGGGATTGGTGCTTGCCTGGGGGCTCGCAGAGTCTGAACCGCCAACCAGAGAACATTCGTGGGCCCAGGCCTCCCTGCACATGTGTGGCAGATGTGCAGCTTGGTCTTCGTGTGGGTCCCGAACAACTGGAGCAGGGGGCTGTCCCCAAACCCACTGCCTGTGCGTGGGATACGGTCTTCTAGCTGGGCTGCCTCGTCTGGCCTCAGTGGGAGAGGAAGTGCCATGGTGGGGAGGGGAGGGCGAGCCCACCTGCTCAGAGGAGAAGGCGATGGGGGGATGGGGGATGGGGGTGGGGGATGGGGGATCGGGTGGGGGATGGGGTGGGGGATGGGGGTGAGAGAAGGATTGTAAGAGAGGGCAGTGAGTGGAATGTAAAGTAAATAAGTAAAATATAAAACCAAATTAAAGCCGGGTGTGGTGGCACACACCTGTAATCCCAGCACTTGGGAGGCAGAGGCAGGCGGATTTCTGAATTCGAGGTCAGCCTGGTCTACTGAGTGAATTCCAGGACAACCAGGAGCACACAGAGAAACCCTGTCTCCAAAAACAAAACAAAAAAAAAGAAAAGAAAAAAAAAAGTTCAAACAAATTAGAGAAATGCAAATCAAAACAACCCTGAGATTTCACCTCACACCAAGAATGGCTAAGATTAAAAACTCAGGAGAGCCGGGCAGTGGTGGCACACGCCTTTAATCCCAGCACTTGGGAGGCAGAGGCAGGAGGATTTCTGAGTTCGAGGCCAGCCTGGTCTACTGAGTGAATTCCAGGACAACCAGGAGCACACAGAGAAACCCTGTCTCGAAAAAACAAAAACAAAAACAAAAAAAACAAAAAAACAAAAAAAAAACAAAAAATAAAACCAAATTAAAAAAGAAGTGGATGGTGCCTGAGGAACAACAGCTAAGGTTACCCTCTGTCTTGCAGTCATACATGCATGTGTACCACCCCCATACATGTGCATGTACACATATAAGATGTCATATTTTTAAGTGTCATGTTCGTTGCCCTTAAAGGTTGGAGTCACCTCAACCTTTGAGCAGGGATGTGTCCCTAGGCCCGCCCTGCCTGCCAGCCTGCTGCCCGGCGCTGACCTTCTCCTTCCCCTCCCGTCCCCTCCAGCAACATGTCTGAATGTTTGGCCGATGCCCTGTGCCAGCGCTGCCAGGCCCGGTTCGCCCCCACGGAGCGCATCGTCAACAGCAATGGGGAACTCTACCACGAGCACTGCTTCGTGTGTGCACAGTGCTTCCGGCCATTCCCGGAGGGGCTCTTCTATGAGGTGAGGCGGCTCTGGGGGGGGGGTAGGTAGCCTGTTCTTGGAGGGCCCCTGGCTGCTCCGTGACCCGGCCAGGCTCTGGGGCTGCAAAGCTGAGTGTCCTGTAGGATGTTGTCGGTCTGTCCCTTGCTTGGGGACTCCTGGAATCACTCTGTTTCATGCAGTCTCCCCTGGACAGGTTCCGGGCAGGTCCTGGGGCAGGATAAACCCATATCATGGTGGTTGTTCGTCATTGGGTCAGGTAGCAAACGTGATCAATGGCTGAGTGCTTGTATTGTCTGGTGAGGATGCTTCAGAAATAAGTATCCTCGTGTTTGGTGGTGTTTGATGGCACACAAACACACACACACAGTAAGCGCTCTTTTTTTTTTTTTTTTTTTTTTTTTGAGACAGGTTTTCTCTGTGTAGCCCTGGCTGTCCTGGAACTCACTTTGTAGACCAGGCTGGCCTCGAACTCAGAGATCCACCTGCCTCTGCCTCCCAAGTGCTGGGATTACAGGCGTGCGCCACCACCGCCTGGCTTACACACACACATATATACACACACACACTGCACCCATGCATGCACACATATACTCCCACAGACACACATACATACACACATATACACCCACAGATACATTCAGAGACACAAACACAGACACACACATTCTCTCTCTCTCTCTCTCTCTCTCTCTCTCTCTCACACACACACACACACACACACACACACACACACACCACGCACACACAGAGAGACATGCACACATGCACACACACACTCCTCTATAGGAAAAGATCTCGGCAGAGGGCACACAGCATATGTAAAGGAATTGAAGCGGGAGCATGTGGGGTGTCTGGGGTGTCTGGGGGAGAGGCTGGTGTGGTAGAAGCCGAAGCAGAGGAGCGAGCAGGAGAGCGTCTGTGACTCAAGGCGTGCAGCGTGTGTCTGTAACGCCAGTTCTTGGGAGGCTGCGTAGTGAGTTTAGCCCCCAGAACTAATGCCAACAAGCAGCGCTTGGTGGCTTGTGCCGGAAAAGCAGAGCCGGCTGGATCCCCGGGGCTCACCTGCCAGTCCGCTTCAGGCTGGTGAGAGACCCTGTCTCAAAAAGGGGGAACACACCCGCATACACACAGACACAGACTTATATATAGTAAACATATCAGTGTACATAGCTATGATGCTTTATTAAAAATGATGATAACAAGTACATAAGACATCCGACTTTCCGTTATTGGTTAGGCTTCCACGTTTGTGCACCAGAGATTATTTCTGTCTGTGTGGTGACATCAGTCTGGCAGTTAGATTTACACCGCACAGAGGCAAGGCCTCTGATGCCTCCCGGAGAGCTGGTTAAACACCGGCAGGGCGGTCACTCTGCTGGGCTGCAGTGGAGGGGGGCAGAGCCCGAGGGGCTGTGCTCTCCTGAGAGCTGTCGGCATCACTGATTGACTGATGCAGATATGTCAGTCAGATGAGGAGCTCCTGTCACAGTCCAGGCTCCCGAGAGAGATGCTGGCTGGAGAGACGTCAGAGGGTTGGGCGGGGCTCTGAGAGGGCTTTTAGACCACAACCAAGCCTAGCACAGAAAGCTCGCTCGCAATGGAGAGCCGCATGTGGCTTTAGGGGAAGGAAGTTATCAAAGATGACTGAACTCCTGGTGCGTCCTGCGTCCATCTTCCCGTGCTGAGATCACAGATATGTCACTACTGTACCCCATCGACACAATTATGTGAACCAAACCAAGACCTTTGTGCGTTAGGCAAGTACTCCACAAAACGAGCTACAGCCCCAGCCCCAGATTTTTCTTAAGAAAGAAAATTGTTAAGGGAGAGAAAGGCAGGGCAAGCTTTGGTCATACTCGGGAACAACACAGGACAGTGGCTGACTGAGGCACCGCTGTGCTTTTCTTTGTTCCCCCTCCTCCGACCCCCACCCCCCAAATTCCCCAGGCCCTCCCTGGGGAATTCTTTCTTCAGTCTTCTCTCTTAGGCCCTTTTGTAGTCTCTGGAGGAACTGAGCTGGTCAGACACGGAGGACAAAGTAGCACATATAACTCAAGATTTGACCCATCCTCCCCCCGGTCCCCGGCCCCCACCTCAGCTTAGCCTGTGGTCAGGGCCCCACAGGTCCCCTCTCCCTCGGCGGACAGCAGAGTCCCTAAGAGCTGGCCTCGGAGGACCATCAGTATCTCTGTGAACCCCCTACTTTGCACTTTGCTAGACCACGTGGGCTAGACCCCTGCTCCAGCTAGCTCTGGAAGCGTCCCTTCTCAGACCCCCAGACCCCTGCTGTTTATTAGGGGGGGGCAAAGGCTTGTAGAGACGCCGAATGACTCTTGTGTCTTTTTTTCCTGTGGCCCCCGTTTGCAGTTTGAGGGCCGGAAGTACTGCGAACATGACTTCCAAATGCTGTTTGCCCCGTGCTGCGGATTCTGTGGTAAGAGCTGGTGACAGCGCTTAGCAAGCGGGAAGGGGACAAGTGGGGTAACAGATAGCACTGGCATTACTTAGCCTGGGGACTTTCCCTGTCTTCCTGAGCATTGACTTTAGACTCCTAAAAGAGGGGTGCTTGGGCAGGGCTGAACTGGGGGGGAACACTGGGTACATAGGACTGGGGGGCTGAAGGGTGGGGAGCGCGCCCTGACAGATGAGGCCTCTCCCCTTCCAGGTGAGTTTGTCATTGGCCGTGTGATCAAGGCCATGAACGCCAACTGGCACCCGGGCTGCTTCCGCTGTGAGCTGTGCGACGTGGAGCTGGCCGACCTGGGCTTTGTGAAGAACGCAGGCAGGTGAGCCAGCGGCATCGTGGGCAGAGAGGAGGGTCTCTCGGCCCCACTCTTAAGGGCTGTGGTCCTGCCTGGTAGGCTCTGCAGCATGCTCTGCTGATCTGGCTCTGGGCCTGGTCCTACCCCAGCTAGATGGAGAACGCAGCCCCCAGGGTATGGATGAGGATGGAGGCAGGAGAATAAGGACAGACAGAGCTCCCTCTGGGCCAGGGATGGTCCTTTGGGGACAGCAGGCTTGAAGGGCCTTGAGTGGCAATGGATGGATGAGGAGTTTTAAGGTGGCAAATTCTGATTACCCCTGACACCCCACCCGCTGCCACCTCCCCATGCTGGCCCCATCTGTCTGCCTTCCTCCCTGCGTTCACACGGCTGGACCAGGTCGCCCAATTTACTCCAAATTCTGGACTGTAAGCCTCGCTGGTACTCCGCCGGTTGCCCTTCCAGGAGGCCTTACTCTTTCTTCTCACCCTGCCTCCCTCACCGTGGGCCCTATGCCTTCCCAGCAGCCATGAGCTTGTCTCCCGCCTGCTTGGGAAAGCTTTGGGGGAGCAGCCAGCAATGCCTTTGTGCCCCAAAGCCCTCCCCTCCCCAGCACAGCTTCTCCTGACGCAGGTCAAGCCTGGGTGTCACCAGGTCCTCCCCATGACCCCCGAGTGCCTTCACGCCCACTCTCAGTGAGATTTCTGTGTGGTGCTGGTCTCCCTCAGCTTCTCCCTCCCCCCAGAGATGTTCTCTGGTCCCCGTGTCCATGTCTGCCTTTGAAGATGAGGTCTTGGGCCTCTCAATGGTACATCTGGACAACTCAGGGCTCCCCTCCAGGTTTCTCCTTCGCTCAGTCCCCCTACTGGTGTGGCATCTCCATTTGAGATTCGAACACAACAGGTCCCAAATAGGGCTGCAAACTTCTTCTCCACAGACCCAAGTCTGCTTCTGTATCCCCCTGTGCCAGGAAAGGCAGTGCTGACTTCCAGAGACCCTCCAGTTTCCCACGAGACTGTCCTTCCTGTCTGCTTCTTTGTCCCCTCTGTCCCTCCTGCGGGGACAGCCTGTGGTGATCTTGCCCCTTTGCTATTCCATTGAAGAGGCACATGGCCTTGCGCTGGTCCTGGCTGGCACCGTCTTGTATTCAGCAGGCTGTCTTGGTGAGGGGTCATGGGGTGGACAGACCAGTACTGGATAAGAGCAGGGCTGAGCATCAGGGTCATCTTAGGGTTTCCCTAGTGACAGGCAGGGTGCAGTTTGAGAGCCCCCCACCCCCACCCCCACCCCCCGTAACCTAGAATGGCACACAGAACTCCATGATGCACAGCTTCAGGTCTGCCTGGGCAGACATGCCACAAGGCCACCGGAAACACAACAAGGGAGGTGTTTCCCTACTCGGTCGTTCTTGGGTGGAAGGGATGAGAGTTTCAGGGAAGGGATATCATGTTGAACCAGCATGATAACGTCCTCCATCGTAAGACTCGGTTATGTTTGAGAGTTATTACAAACAAGTACAAAAAAAGGATGCATTAGAGAGTGGTCACCACACACTGACAAGTTCAGCAGCTCAGAGCCACTCAGGACGTCCCTTCTGGGTGGAGCTGGAGACAAGGTCACACGTCAGGCTCCCTGCCTGCAGTGGGCTCTAATGGCTGTCGTTGGTAGGCCACATTCTACTGAGAAGCTCTGGACACTGCCAGGTTTGAGGCAGGTGTGGGGACTTCCAGAGACCCTCCAGCTTCTCAACCGTCCTTCCTTCCTGTCTGGGTCTTTGCCCCCTTCTGTCCACAGGAGGGGTGGAGGCCAGAACTATATTTGCTGGGTTCACAAGCAACCAGTCTGAACTATACTCATGTGTGGTTATCATTAGAGTCTGTGTCGCCGAAACTCAGACAGAGATCACGGGGCAAAGACACCTTAAGCAACATTCAATATACCATACACTTCAAAGGAAATATTAAACATCCATCCAGTTCCATTGACATCGGCGCTGCCTCGTCTCCTGGGCCCTGGGCAGCTTGCTTTCTGGGTTACTCTGTAGGGCTTTGTTTCTGTGGGCATCTGTAGTCTGAAAGAAGCTAGAGGTTTAGTAGAGAAGAAAGATTCCTATTGTTCCAGAAATGTCCCTGTGGCTCTCTGCCGTATTTAGCACCAGTGAAGTCACTGGGTGTCTGCGAGCTGTACAGAAGCCAGGCCAAGCCAGTCGTGTGGAGGGGTGGGCAGGGCATCCCTGCAGCTAGTCCTCCCTCTGGATGGAGTTACTCAGACTGGATGCCTTTGCAGTTGAGGCCTTGGAGCAGGGCAGGAACTCCTGACGTTTCCATCTGTTTGCTCAGGAATAGTGAAGGACCATAGACATCTGGTAGCGTGTGCCCCAGTTGATAGCTGGTCTTCCTGCAACAGTCTACAGCAGGCCCAGTGACAGGACCTCCCCTGAGGCTCCCAGCGCAGTCTCACAGCTCCGATCGGGCACTCAGGGAGCTCTCGTTGGTTTTCCCTTCGAAGCTGGGAGGTGGGCCCGTGAGCCTTTTGCTGCAGAGCAAGTTGCACAAGGCGTGGCGGAACTTCTCGGCCACAAAGAAGTACATGACAGGATCCAGGGCCCCGTTGAGGCTGGTGAGGCAGGAGGTGATCCGGTTGCCCAGGGCCAGGGCACGCTGAGCGGCGCACGAAGTCCCACCGCCACGGTAGTGAAGCACGTAGACCGAACGGTGGATGTGGTAGGGCACGAAACAGATCAGGAAGATGGCCAGGACCATCGCGATCATACGGACGGCTTTATTCTTGAGGTGCTTCTCTATCCGGGGGCCCTGGCGCAGGCTGCGGATGATCAGCAGGTAGCAGGTGACCGTGGTGATGAACGGGAAGGTAAAGGCCACAGCCAGGGATGCCAGGGCATGGTGGGAGGCCTTCTCCCGGTAGAGCTGCAGGCAGACGACGGTGTGGTTGGTCTGCACGGTCTGTGGGCTGACGAGCAGTGGGGCCATGGCCACTGCCACCACGATCCACAGGAAGGCGCAGGCCAGGTGGGCATAGAGGGGTCGTCGAAGCTTGAGGGACTTGACGGGGTGCACGATGGCCAGGAAGCGGTCGGCGCTGATGCAGGTGAGGAAGTAGATGCTGGCGTACATATTCAGGTAGAAGAGGAAGCCGGTGAGTCGGCACGGGATTTCCCCGAACGGCCAGTGATTCCCAGAGAAGTGATAAACCAGCCGGGTAGGCAGGACCAGCACGCAGGACAAGTCGGCCACGGCCAGGTGCATCAGGAACACATTGGCCGGAGTGCCTGACTTGTGGTCCCATATGAAGAGCCACAGGGCCAGAGCGTTGCCCACAAAAGCTAGGATGAAGTCCAGGAGGTAGAAACAGGCGAAGAGCATGTTCTCCAGGGGGGTCTCTTGTCCGCAGCCCTCAGAGTAAGCCAGGGAGGAGTTGTCAGTCAGGCTGGGTAGGGAGGCCTCCAGACCGTTCATCTTGTGGCTGAAAGCAGATCATATGGACAGAGCTCTAGGGAATGCAGAAACAGTTGGCAGGGTCCCAGGATGCACCCCCAAAGTCAGAGGCAGAACCTCTGATGCCCTCAGAGTCTCCCGCCACTAACTCGGGAGGAACATAGCTATTCTAAGTTTGGCATAACTGATAAACTACCCAGGGAAACTCCCGTGTCTGGTGGGTTTTCTGTGTCTATTGGAGTTGGCTGAGCCTCGGAAGCACTTTGGACTTCAATCGAAGGCCAACTCCAACTGAGGCTTGATTTTCCCCCCCGTCAGTGAGGAGGGCCTTGGGGAAGTTGCTGTCAAACTCAGAGCCTGGAAGCTACCTTTCTGTCCTGTGCCTAGTTACCCCCTCAGCCCTAGAGGGTGGGGTTAGAGCTGGAGGGAAAGGGAAGCGAGTATGATTGTCTGGGCTTGTGAGGGCAGGGCCACACCCTTATTTTCTTTTCCAAACCCAAGGCAGAGGTAGCACTGTGGGGGTCCCTTTTAGGGGAGTTAAGTGGGAGCTGCTGCTAAGAGCCTCACGCTCCGCAGCTTGCTCGGTGAGCCTGCTCCCTCCGAGTCCCAGGGCCGGCCCACCTGCTAGCCCGGTCTGCAATGAGCGATGGATCCCTGAACTTGCCAGCAGGGCTCTCTCACAGCTATCCTGCGCATGCCTCCTGCCGCAGCTCCCGAGAGCCCCAGGGTCTCCGGAGTTTTCCACACGTAGCTGGTCAGCTCCACTGTGACCAGCGTTTCTGGGTGAGAGTTGGGCTTGGGAAACCTTTGCCAGGGCCTCAGACCAGCAGGGAGTCCCTTCCCAGCCTAGGTGTTCCTTAGCTCAAGTTGGGGTGTGAGAGTCCTGCCTCTTTCAGGGCACAGCCTCACCTCTTGGGGGGGGGTGCGCAGGGAAGCACTGTGGCCAGAGTGTGGAGTCACACAACATGCACTGGAATGGTCTGTTGTCCTTTGTGGGGTATTTCCACTCTGGGGGCTCAGAGTAAAGTGAAAACGCATAACCCCCTGCTCAAAAAGTAAGAATCGGGGTTGGGGGTGTGTCTTAGGTGTAGAGTGCTCGCCCGGGTACACGAGGCCCTGGGTTTGATCCCCGGCACATAAAAACTAGTTGTGATGGCAAGTTCCTGTAATCCCAACACTCGAAAGCAGGAGGGTCAGGAGGTCAGGGTCATTCTCCATTAGAAAGAGAGTTCAAGGCTAACCTAGGCTACATGAAGCCATGGCTTTGAAAATATAACAGCAATTCTAAAAAGTAAGAACTTCAGGATTGTGGAAATGGTTAAACAGCTCAGAACCCCGTGTGACTGCCCGGAGGAGCCTCAACTCTGCGACCTGCACTCAGTCTCCTGAGGCTCTCTGCCCCTCGCTGCCCTCCCCTGCGCCTTACCTCTTGCAGATGACCCACGAAGGAAAGCACAGGAGACTCGGGGGCAAGCGGGGAAGCTGTGAGCCGGCCCACAGATGGTGCTCCGGGTGGTGCTCCGGGTGGTGCTCCGGGTAGTGCTCCAGGTGGTTCTCCAGGTGGTGCTCCTGGTGGACTCCTTGTAGCCCTAGGAGGAAGGCTTGACTATTTAAGGAGAGCAGGAAAGTCCATGGCTCCTCTGAACCTGAAAAGCTGCTTCATTCCTGAGGGGTCCTTTGTGGGGTAGGCTGCTCCTCCAGCTGGGTCTGCTTCCACGGAGCACATACTGAATATTCCAGTGTGTCCTCAGATTGTGTGTCTCCCCCCCCCATCCCCCAACCAGGCCGCTGAGCATCACAGAGGCCAAGTGTGTGACTGTCCTGGGAGCCTGGGAGTGGGTAAGGACTGGGTCGGGCGGGGGTCTTTGGTGAGAGTTGACAGACACAACAGGACATTTCAGAAGGGGATGATTTTCTACCAGTGGGGGGATAGGGAGGGGTCAGCTACTATGGCAACGGGCCAGGATCCCAAGCTTACTGGGCTGGGGCTGGGGGTTGGGGGTGGGGGGGGTGTTGTCATGCATGCCAGGGTTGAAGCTGAGGCGTCTTGGGCTAGATGAGAGGGGATTCTTTCAGACATTTGCTGTAGGGTCCTTGTGTCCTGTCCTGTATAATTAGGCCCCGTTCGGGTGTATGGAATAAATCATGGCCTTTATGTAGAGTCCTGCACAGCTGCAGGCGCCTGATAATGGGGGTGCTGTCTGTGCTGTGGGGATGCCGCTCAGCCCAGCAGGCCTTGCTCTTGCCTGGGAGGGCCTCTCAGCAGAGGCTGGCCGGCACGAAGGCCTCAGTGGTTCCCCGACCAAGGCTTGCTCCTGCTGGGGTCACTCCGAGCTGAGAGATGTGTTGGGTGTTGCCTGTGACTCATCGAAGTTCATCACAGCTGATATCACTAATAGAGCAGCCAGACAAGGCAGCCAGACCAGCCGTGTTAGTTTCCAAAAGACTTAAAACTTTTCAGTTAAAATGTTTGAAGTGACGGTTGGGGTTATAGCTCAGTCGTCACAGGCCTTGTTCCGTTTGGTCGCAAAGCCCTGGGTTCCATCCTCAAGGCCGACTGAACTGTGTGTGTGTGTGTGTGTGTGTGTGTGTGTGTGTGTGTGTGTGTGTATGGGGGGTGTCATACCTATGATCGCTGCACTTGGGAAGTAGAGGCAGGAAGATGAGAGGGTCAAGGTCATCTTCGACTACATAGTGAGTATAAAGAAGCCGGCTTGAGTTACAGGAGAGCCTGTCCCCAAAATGTAATACAAAACGTTTACAATTATGTGTGGTTAACATCTGAAGTGGACATAGCATTGTGCAGCTGGGAATTTCACTGCATTCGACAGTTGAAGAAGCCAAAGATAAGAGAAGTGAGGTCACTCCTCCCTCCTCCCCCCCCCCCCAACCCTCCAGGCAAACTCTAGCAAGTGACAAAGCCTGGCTCTAAGCCCCAACACATGTCACTGCAGATACCAGGCTGGGTGTATCTGTTCTGTTCTGTTTGCCTGCTGCATTTTGACAGGCGAATTCTTACACTCGACTTTACCTTTTCCTTTGTGTGTGTGTGTGTGTGTGTGTGTGTGTGTGTGTGCATGTGTGTGTGTGCATGTGTGTATGAGTGTGTAGCATACACAGGTATACCTAAACCAGGAAACCCAGAATGGGTGTCCAGATGGTGAGGAAGCTCATAAAGACATCTTATTTCATAATTCATTTCGTAAAGACATCTTAGAGGGAAATCAAGAGCTGTCTAGGGAGCTGGGGTGTGTTCGTGTAACTTGTGCGGAACTCCAGTGTTTTCCACCGAAGCAAGAAGGTCGGCGTTTGAATCCCAAAACTCAAGTGAAAAAACTTGGTGTGGTAGCATCTGCTTATGTTCTCAGCTCCGGGAGGTGGAGACGGGCAGGTCCTCAGGGCTCCCGGCCAGCTCGCCTAGCCAGAGCAGAAAGTTCCAGGCCCGGGGGACACGCTGTTGATAACAACAGGGGGTGAGGCTGCAGAAGGCTCCGTGGTTACGAACACTTGCTGCTCTTCCAGACGACCTGGGCTTTGTGCCTACCATCATAATTGGGGGTTACAACTGCTTATAGTCAGGCTCCAGGGCTCTGACCCCTTCTGTCTTCCAAGGGCATGTGTACACATGACATATAGTCACAAACACACGTGCCTAAAAATAAAAATAAAATTAAAAGCAGTAAAAATATGTAGGCTGGAGAGATGGCTCACTGGTTAAGAGCAAATGCTGCCCTTGCAGTGGGCTGGGTGTGGCTCACACCGCTGGCCCTGACCAGAGCACTCATGGGCTCACATACTTTTTTTTTTTTTTCTTCATTTTTCTGGTGCTTAGAATTGATTTGAGAGCCTTGTGCATACTGGGCCTTGAGTTACATTGTCAGCTCACCGAAGGCTTTCTGTTTCTGTGGTGGCTTCAAGGACATTGATAATTTTACAATTCTGCAGCAGAATTTTAGGGAGCTGAGCTGTGTATATGCTTCACATTTCTTCTCTCTCTGTCTCTCTGTCTCTCTGTCTCTGTCTCTGTCTCTGTCTCTCTCTCTCTCTCTCTCTCTCTCTCTCTCTCTCTCTGTGTGTGTGTGTGTGTGTGTGTGTGTGTGTGTGTGTGTGTGTTCATGTGTTTATCCAGTGTGTGTGGAGGTCTGAGGTCAACCTCAGATGTTGTTTTTAAATACCATCCACCACCACCCCCTTTTGTTGATTTTTTTTTGGGGGGACAGGGTCTTTCACCGGCCCGTAGTGAACCCCAGGCATCCATCTGTCTCCTCCCCCCAGGATCAAGGTTATAATCGTATATCACCTTGCCCAGCTTTTAAAAATGACTTACTGTGATTACTTATCGATGTGGGCGTATGCGTGTCACAGCATGCGATTGAAATCAGAGGACAGTCAGAGTTGGTTTTCTCCTCTCATCACGTGGGTTCTCAGGATGGGACTCGGGGTGTTAGACCCTATGCCAAGCACCTTTGCCTGCTGGACCGCCTGAATGGCCCATGTCCACCTTTTTTGAAGTTTGGATTCCGGGAACTGAACTCAGGATTTTATGTTTACAAAACCCAAGTCATTTATTAACTGAACTATCTGTCTAGCGTCTGGATTTCGACACAGGGTCTCCCTGTTTAGACGAGGCTGGCTCAAACTCATGATCCTCCTGCCTTAACCCCCTGAACCGTGGTACGAGAGCCACCGTATCTTGTATGGCTTTGAAACATAATTCTTTGGTATTGGTTGAATGCTGTATTAATTTCAAAGAGAAGCTGCCAACTTTAGAATGGAGTCATGGGAAATAAGGCCGTGACAGTGACGGAGACACAGGTGGAGAGAACTGGCTATAGCAGGTGACTGGGCAAGATGCCTGTGTCCTTGGCTGCCGTGTACATGTCTTGGGTGAGGTCAGAGCACAGAGGCCTGGGTGAAGACAGGATCACAGAAATGAAGGTCGTAGCTGCAGGTCACATCTGCTGCCTGTTAGGAGGACTTGGGCTCGGACACTGGCCCCAGCTTCTGATTGTCCCTGTTGTCACAAAGAGATGATGCCTACTGCCTCACTCCTTCACTCACATATTCAAGTCATTGACTCTGAGCGTACTGGCTAGTTTTTGTGTCAACTTGACACAAGCTGGAGTTATCACAGAGAATGGAGCTTCAGGTGAGGACACGCCTCCATGAAATCCAACTGTAAGACATTTTCTCTATTAGTGATCAAGGGCGGAGGGCCATTCCTGGACTGGTAGTCCTGGGTTCTATAAGAAAGCAAGCTGAGCAAGCCAGAGGAAGCAAGCCAGTAAGGAACATCCCTCCATGGCCTCTGCATTAGCTCCTGCTTCCTGACCTGCTTGAGTTCCAGTCCTGACTTCCTTGGGTGATGAACAGCTGTGTGGAAGTGTAAGCTCAATAAACCCTTTCCTCCCCAAATTGCTTCTCGGTCATGATGTTGGTGCAGGAATAGAAACCCTAAGACATTGAGCTACTTCTCAATGACAAGTATCATGGTCTGGTGGAGGTAGAGTCAGCCCGTTAGCAAGTAGCAGCAGAAAGCTTGCTTGGGCCTCTAGCACTGGGCTAAGCTAGGGAGATAAGACCGAGGCAAGAAGAGAGTCATGCTCTGCCACACAATTCCCAACAGCACAGAGGGAGCAGGGGATCCACTTGGCTAGAGGGTTCTTGAGTGGCCGTCGGTCTCTGTGCCAAGCCTGTGAAATGGGCTAAAGGTGTGGGCTGGGGAGATGACCCAGTTATTCTCTGAACGCATACAACCTTGAGGTCAATCCCTCGCACCCGTGTAAGGCCTAGCATGGTGCCATGTGTCTATAACCTGATTCCTGGGGAGGTAGAGACAGGCAGATTCCCGGGAGCTCACTGGCTAATTTAGCCAAGATGGTGGGTGAGTTCCACATTCAGCGAGAAGCCCCGAGTCAAAAAAAAAAAAAAAAAAAAAAAAAAAAAAGTAAGATAGGGAACAATTGAACTTTGACTTGAGATTGACCTCTGGCCTTAAGACATGCGCACACATCTGCATGCACAATGTGCACAATCCACACAAACACGTATACACAGCACACACCTCCACGCACACCGAAAGGGCTAGTGGTCAGCTGGCTGTGGAGACTTGCCAGGGGGAGTCTTGGAGCCTGGGATGGAGGGCCAGGTCCCAGCGGAGTGGACAAGTGGACCATGGGGGATCGAGGGGCATTGGCTGGGTTTCGTGCATCTTTGCCTGAAGACCCTGCGTCTAAATTCCTCGTGCCCTCAAAGATGAGGGAAGAGAACCTGTGTTGACTTCCTTCTCTGTGAAGGCCACAGCTGTTGCTCAGGGCAGGGGGCAGAATCAGAAATGACTGAAGTCTTCACAAAAAGGACTCTGTGATGGCAGTGGCTGCGTTCGGGAGCCTCCATGCGACACAGCTCTACTTGTCTATAGAGACAGAAAGCGCTTGTGAGCGTTAGGGTCCCTCTTCATCCGGCAGACTCCAAAAGGAGGGGCGAGCGAGCCAGTCCTGCACGGACTTGGCCACCCCGCCACGCATTGTGGTGTTCCAAGGCTCACATTCACTGCGGCTTGCACGGAAAGACATGTGAAAAGTAAAACCAGTCTTTCAGTAAACGGCAGCTAAATGTCCCTTCTGTCTCACACAGCGTCCTGGGCTCGGGAAGCCTTGGAAAAGAAACATGCTTCCCAAAGACAGCACATACAGGCATCCCAATGTATGGGTATGCGTCCCGGCATATGGGTGTTAGGGTCCAAACTCACGTTATTAGGGTTGGTAGCAAGCGCCATTGCCTGTTGAGCCGTCTTACCTGGCCCACAGGCCTTTGCTGAGTGTGGGGGAGCATCCCTTTCAGGATCCTCCCCTGCCTTCTATTCCTTGTGAGCGGGGGGTGGGGGATGGGGGGGTTGGGGGGTGGGGGAGGGGGGCTTGCTCTTCTTAATCTTGGGCTTGTTCACTTTGGATTACCCGGCTGCCACCGGGGGGCGCAAGCAGGGTCTAGTCTTGCCTTCCCAGGAGATGGCTGGGCTGCTCTGGGAAGAGGCAGAGGGAGGATCGTGTCCCCTCCCCCCCTTCCCCCCTACCCCCGACATCTCTCTTACCTCCCACAGACACCTCTGCCGGCCTTGCCACAACCGCGAGAAGGCCAAGGGCCTGGGCAAATTCATCTGCCAGCGCTGCCACCTCGCCATTGATGAACAGCCCCTCATGTTCAAGAATGACCCCTACCACCCGGACCACTTCAGCTGCTCCAACTGTGGGTAGGTGTGCCCAGTCCTGGCCCTGTGTGGGGCAAAGGCAATGCCAGCTGTCACAGAGCGGGGGCCACTGGGATTCTCTCACCCAGGACAGAGGCCAACAAGGTAGGCATAGAGGGCGCTTAGTGCCCGGGGGTGGGGGGGCCGAGAGCTTCAGGGTGACGGCGGGAGGAGGTGGCAGGCTCCTCTCTCCTGACTCTGTTCAGGGGTATTTGTGATTTGAGAAGCACAGCACAAGGGGGGCGGCCTCTGGATGCGACAGAGTGGAGACCGTAGAGTTGGCGCTGGTGTTGAAGAGGGAAGAGAGAAGAAAGACAAGACAGAGGGGAGAGAGAGAGAGACAGAGACAGAGACAGAGACAGAGACAGAGACAGAGACAGAGAGTAGTGGAGAATCCCCTATAGAGTCCCCTGGTATCCCTTCTATGCTTGACCCAGACACACAGTCTTTAGAGGGAATGAGAAGAAACAGACCTTTATCTAAAGAAGCTAGCTGGACAGAACACAGGCACTTTCTGCAGGCCTGGGCGGGGATTCTGTGCCCTGGGGCCTGTGGGCCCCCCCCACACACACACACAGAAAGTCTCCAGAGATCTGAGAGATCTGGTTGAGCCGGCACAGGGGCCTCAGGCACAGTACCCTGGACCAAGGGTTGTGGCAGACCGCCCTACAGGTAGGTGGGACCGTCCCTGAGGGGCTTCTGTGCTGTCTCCTAGGAAGGAGCTGACCTCTGACGCCCGAGAGCTGAAGGGTGAACTCTACTGCCTGCCTTGCCACGACAAGATGGGCATCCCCATCTGTGGGGCCTGCCGCCGGCCCATCGAGGGCCGCGTGGTCAACGCCCTGGGCAAACAGTGGCATGTGGAGGTGAGCCTGGAGCCTGGTTCACGGTCCCTCCGAACCCCACCCTGGGCCGTGCACCGTGGACAGCCTCTCTCTGGGGGCAGCCTCTCCTCGTTCTAGCTGCGAACTCCATGGAAGCCAGGAGACCAGCGCCCGCAGGGCGCGCTCAGGCAGCCCACTCACCTCACCGCTTACCTCTCTCTGCGCTCTGGAAGATTCTAGAGTCAAGAGCAAACCTTAGACACAGTCCGTCCCGAGCACCCTGCGGGGCTGTGCGTGACAGGATCTGTTAGATGCACAACCCCGCATAGACAGGGAGCTGGTGGGCTCCTGGGTCAGCTCTTGCCCATAGCACTCTTACGCTCAGTTGGTAGAGTGCTTGTCTTATATGCACAAGACCTGAGTGGTTCCTCGTACTGTACTCCTGCATGCCTGTAATCCTACCACTTGATAGGATCCGAAGTTCAATATTACCCTTGACCACACACTGACTTTAAAAACATCCTGGACCACCCGAGACCCTGTCTCACAGGCCAGCATAGGGTTAGCTGGCTCTTACAGCATCCATCCAGGTGCCAGTTCTGTCCACTGTGAGCCTCATCCCCTTTCCCTGTTTCCTGGGGTCCTTGGTGCAGCCCTAATAGTGCACGGCCATGCCCTCTTTCCTTCAGCACTTTGTCTGCGCCAAGTGTGAGAAGCCATTCCTGGGCCACCGGCACTATGAGAAGAAAGGCCTAGCGTACTGTGAGACCCACTACAACCAGGTAAGCCTGGGACAGAGCCTGAAAAGACACAGGGCTGGAGCTGGGGTGGGGTGAGGTGGGGGCTCAGGACCTTAAGCGAGCAGGGCTGGGGCTGTGTATAGACATCTCAAAGTCCAGAAGTGGTGCTTGGGTGGCCTTTTGGAGAAGGTCCTGTGGGTAGCTATAGGTTCTGCTGTCCCGTGTCTGGGGGGACAGTCCTCACATTCTGAAAAGCACAGCAAGATGCTTCCTGGGGTCTCTGGGCTTATGTAGTCTCCTCTCATGTAAGTGGGGGGTCTGTTGTGTACACCGGAAGCCAGGCTTGTGTCCTTGGGCCTTGGGTTCCAGCTTGGAGTCTTGAAGCCTGTATGTGAGACCCGTGAGCAGCTGTCCACACAGTGTCTTTATTTGATAGATTTCCCATTGCAGTCCCAGAGGCTGACGGGGGTGGGGGTGGGGGTGGGGGTGGGGAGGTCCCACCCTGTCCCTCTCTCTTGCAGGACTTGGGTCGGATACATCAGTGTGGAGCAATGGGAGCTTTGGGGACCCATGTCTTGACATGTGGCACTTTGGGGGAGTGCTTCCAGTGGGCTGGGCATCCCCAGAAAGGGCTCAGGAGGTTGTTGTATCTGTGGGCAGCGCTGACGGCTTTGCTTTGTCCACAGCTCTTTGGGGATGTCTGCTACAACTGCAGTCGCGTGATAGAGGGTGATGGTGAGGCCTCTGTCCCCAAGACCCTTCCTTCCTCCCTTGCTTCCCCCCAACACGTCTGTTCTCCTGGTGGTGGGAGGGACAGGTGGGGTGGAGGGGGTTATGGGGGTGTGGGGGAGTGAGGGGACTGGGGTTGGTGGGGGAGGCTGTTCCACAGCGGCAGGTCCGTCCGGCTATGCCTTTGCCTAGCTGGGCCTGCAGCTGGCTTGGACGGGCCTGCTAACTCCACATCTGGCCTCGCAGTGGTGTCAGCCCTCAGCAAAGCCTGGTGCGTGAACTGCTTCTCCTGCTCCGCCTGCAGCATGAAGCTCACTCTGAAGTGAGTAGTGGCGGGGGCTCTGCAGCCTTGACGCTCCAGCCTACTTTCCCCGAACTGTGGCCTCGGGCAAGCCCTGGGGTGCGTGCGTGCGTGCGTGCGTGCGTGCGTGCGTGCGAGAGAGAGAGAGAGAGAGAGAGAGAGAGAGAGAGAGAGAGAGAGAGGCAGATGTATACCAGGCAGATGAGGTAGCCCGGGGATCCCAGAGACCGATGAAGGAGGCAGTTACACACAAGAACCCTGGGCTTCGGGGGAAGAACATTCTGTGTCAGGGACCAGCATCTACACAAGCAAGCTTCAGGTGGCTGCCTCTCCCAGGAAGCCTAGGAAGGTGTGGGTGGCTAGGATTGTGAGGTGAGGTAGGGCCACAGAGGATTGTGAAGAGAAGCGTCTAGGAGGGAAAGGAGACCTACAGGCTCATCTCTTCTTCCCCGGTGCCCTCTGGCTAACATCCCTCCCTGGATCCTAGCCCGCTGGCGGTGACATCAGGGTTGGGAGGGGGCAGCGGGCTGGCAGCTGCTGTCTGGGCTCCTGTCTGGAGTCAGAGTGGGTGGGGCACCGACCGCTGGGGGTCCCGTGTGCAGGAACAAGTTTGTGGAGTTCGATATGAAGCCCGTGTGTAAGAGGTGCTACGAGAGGTTCCCCCTGGAGCTGAAGAAGAGGCTGAAGAAGCTGTCCGACCTGACCTCCCGCAAGGCCCAGCCCAAGTCCGTGGACATCAACTCGGTCTGAAGGTGCTCGGCCTCCTTGCCTGCCTGCAGAGCCTTAGCCGACACCCCGCTGCCCCGAGTCCCGCTAGACACCTCCCACTTCTGCTCCATCCTAGCCCACTCTTCCCTGAAGCCACCCTTTCTCTTTCCAGCCCACCTGGGGCTAGGTAGTTCTTCTCTTCTGTGCCGAGGCCTGGCCTTTCCGCCTAGGCCCACAACCTCCATGGACAGGGACACACTGGGACAGGATTATTTATCACTTGCTTGACCCGCAGATCCCAACCTGATACCTCTCCTCTCCACTCTCCCAGGAGAGTTTCAGCCCCCCCCCCCCCCGTGTGACCCTTGGGCTTGGCTGGGATGCTGTCCCAACCCCAGGGCCAGCAGCATGCAGATAGAGGCTTCGGGGAAGTGCCCTTCAGTTCTTCACCCACAGCAGGTCCTTGTGCTCACACTGTGTCAGCAAACCCTCCTCGGGATGAAGCAGCTTGAGATCCCCCTTGTCTTCACTGCTCACAAGACCTCATGGGAAGCTTCTCAGCTGCCCACCAAGCCCGTGGGGGGGGGTGTCCCACTTCCCAGGGGCGCATTGCCCTGGCCATCGCAGACCCACAAGTGGTCACATACGTGCACAATGAAGGCTGATTCACACACTCGGGAGTGTCTGTGTGGTTTGTGGAGGGATGGAGGAGCGTGGTTCAGTAAAGCTGTTATCCCTGCTGGGCCTGATCAATACTCAGAGACACCCCAGATGGGCAGACGGGAGGGGTTCAGGCTCTCCAGGATGGCTACCACCAGGGCTTATTAGACACAATCTGCCAGGATTCCTCAGGCCTCCATGGCGTCGCCATGTTGGTTACCATGGTGATGGGAGGAGGGCGTTTCTCAGGGGCTGTCAACTGGACAGGCCTTCAAAGACCCGTTCAGTGCCATTGGTGCCACTTTCCACCTGGTCCTCCTGGGAGCACAGTAGGCATCCCAGTGACCCACGTGGATGGGAGAAAACCATTTGCGGGGCCCAGGAAGCGGGATCTCCAGGGATACCCTCTCTCCAGCCTGAGAACGGGAAAGAAGAGAGAGGGGGGTGGCAGAGGGAGGGGAGGAAGGAAAAAGAGCCGATGATGCCATTCCTGCTGAGTATGGCTGGCATCGGGTGCAGAAAACGTCACAGTGCCACTTGCTCTTTCTGGGTGAGACGCTCTGGTGGGTAGAGAGTCTCTCAGACCAGGTGCCCACTCGGCACCCCCTCCCCCTCCGAGATGCATACTCCCTCCTGCTGGGTGCATCTTTTATTGCAGATTCAGGGGGAGCTACCCACCACCTGAGCCCTGAGGTGCCTGAGCCCCTGGCTGGCCTCTGCAGGGAACAGGCAGGCGGGGCAACCAGGCGAGCTGAGAAGGGGGTAGAAGACCAGCAGGGAAGGCTCGTGTGCAGATGGGGCCTGTCAGGGGTTGGCCGGGGCAGGGGTCCTGACGCCCCGGTGTTTGTTCACCGTGCTCAGGAGCTGCTGTACATATGAGGTCAGCAGGTCGTCCATCTTGTAACCCTAGACAGGAATGGGGAGGGGTTAGAGGCTGTGGTTGCAGGGAGAGTCCTGGAGCACATGGTAGAACTGAAGAAAGGAGGAAAGCGGGCTCCCCATGGAGGAGGACTTTGCACTGCCTGCTCTAGGGGACCCGAGTTCCACCCTCTCCTCAGAATAGCCTAGGATGGCCCAGAGGCAGGTGAGAGTCCTTGGACATGCTGGCTCTCAGTCTTGGGACTGCATCTAGCCTCCCTGCAGACCTTGGCTGGCTTGCCCTGGTCATGGGCAAGCGATCTCTCACAGTGAGAGGGCCTGTGCTCACCAGAGAGGTCTCACACAGCAGACGGCTGCCCTGGCCCAAGCTCCCCAGCGCCATGTGGAAGTAGGTGTTGCCGCTGCTCCAGCTGGAGATCTTGGTGAAAGGGTAGGTGTTCAGCAGCTCCTGGGGACAGAGAGGCAGTGGGGCAGGCAGCTCGGCTGGAGGGGAGGGGCAGACAGGAAGCAGGCGTCCCACCCCGAATGGATGAGTGCCGGGTGGGCGGCCTGCACAGCAAGGCGCTCTACCTTGGTCTTAGGGTGGATGAGAAGTAGCCCGTGTCGGTTGATGGCGATGAGGAGGATGTCTGGGTAGGAAGGCTCAGAGGTTTGCTGCGGAGGGAGAGGCACAGTCATCACGGACAGGGGTGGGGTCAGGCGGCCACTCCCTATCTGTACTTGAGCTCAGCTGCATACAGGGAAATGTGTGTGTGTGAGGGTAAGCATGCACACGTGTGTGCGGTGTGTGCACTCACGTATAGGGGTCAGAGGTCAATCTTGTCTGCCATTCCTCAGGTACCAACCACATTTGTTTTCTTAAACACGTGTGTGTGTGTGTGTGTGTGTGTGTGTGTGTGTGTGTGCGTGCGCGCTGTGATGTGTGAACAGGAGGTCAGTGGACAATTTCGGGAGTTCTGTTCCCTCTTTCCACCCCGTGGGTCCTAGGGATTGAACTCGGGCCATCACCCTTGGGTGGCAAGCGTCTTAACCCACAGAGCCACGTCACCGGCCATGTGTATGTAGATATGTGAGGACTTTTGACATGATGGCTCCTGGTGTCCTGGAGCTCACCAAACAGGCTAGGCCGGCTGGCCAGCAAATCTGAGGGATCCCTTTCCTCATCTCCCCAGCACTAGGGCTCCTGGCAGACGGCGGCATGCCCAGCTTTTTGATATCTGTGTTTCAGCCTGAGTTCTGAGGGTTAAACTCAGGCCCTCGGGTGCTTTGACAACCAAGACATCTCCTGGGCCCCAAGGTGGCCACTTTTTAGGTCCTCAACAAGGTTACAGTTAGAACACACTCCTGTCTCCTGATATGCATTGAGGGCTCACCTAATGGGGTCCATGCCGGGGCTTGAGACTTACCTTCACCTCAAAGAAGGCGGACCCAAAGGTAGGCCACCGGTAGATCCGCTTCAGGAACTCCACTTTGGCCTCCGCCACGGTCTTGTGCTTGTGTCTGTCACATTCCAGAAGGAGGCTCTGATGGGAGAGAGGGACACTGAGGACCTGGTCCTCAGTACAGGACACGGACACCCAGGGAGGGGCTCTGAGACTCGGCCAGAGCCATACCCAGCTATCTGGAAGTCAGCGTAGGGGCAGGGTCTCGGAGGTAGTAACGGGCGGGGAACGGGCAGGTGCAGGCAGCCCTCCTCCCGAGCCAACCGGCCGCCCACCCACTCAGACCCTGCTAAGGACCTTTTTCCACTCCTCGGAGGACATCAGGCGCGTGAGGTTCTGAGGCACCAGCTCCTTCAGGATCTTTGAGACACTGGCCAGTTGAGAGCTGTCGCCACCAAACTGGACTTTATAGATGAGCCCCGCCAGGTGGACGACGTCTTCCCGGGAGCACTTGTGAAACCCGCGTAGGTACTTGGGTAGCTCCTGAGTGGCAGACAAGGCGGGCCTCAGGTGACAGGAGCCTGGAGTCAGGGGGTGTTATCTTCCCCAGTCACTAACTGAGCAGGCCAAAGGCTGAGGACCTCAGGGGGGGAGACCCAAGTGAGGGCTCGTTAGGACCGTGCTGGGGTGGACAGGGGTTCTGTCTACACCGTGTGGTCCTGGCACGTTGCAAGCCGGTTCATGGCGTTCCGTCTTCTGCACGCTCTCCTTCCCCAGCCTGACACTGTAGACCGCGTCCCCAGAGCTACTGTGCTCTGCTGTCCCCGGGATCCTCGGGGGTTTGGCCTGTACACCTCACTCCACCCTGTTGCAGGAACCTGGGGCAAGGCAGTCCCTCCCCGGCCCCTCCCTCTTCCCGTCTCAGGACAGGTTTGGGTTCGGATGGCATTGGCTCTCGTGTCTGGCTTCGAGAGGGCCGCCTGAGGGGGGGTACCTGGTGGTAATGGAGTATGGTGTCTGCATTCACGTCTTTCCCGGGGGTCACACTGAGCCACAGCTTCCGCATGAAGAACACCTGGTAGGGGAGTGTCACGGAGGCCCCTAGAGGAGGGACAGCAGTGGGCACCGATCGAGCCTGTCCCGGCAGGCTCCAAAGGCTCGTCCTGAAGAAAACACGCCTGGAAAGCCCCTGCCCTTCCTCCTCCTGGGCCCCCAACTCATCTTCATCAAGCAGTGTGAGAACTGCCTCCAGGAATGTCCCTACACCCATCTCCCGGGCTGGGGGCTGACCGGGAGGGGCACCCTGGGCTACCTTTCTCACCCTGCAGGAAGTTAGTCCTTTGCATGTCTAGGGGAACACCCTTCAGCTCCCCCACGCCCCAGTGAGAACGCCCCCTCACCTTCTTTCTGGGGCCTGTTCTTCTTCACCCAGTCAGACACCTGCCTCAAGCTGTCAAAAAAGAAATCTCCTTCCTTCAGGCTGATGACCTTAGGGAAGAGAGAGAAGGCAGGCGTGGCAGCTTCCGGGGTGTGTCCTCTAAGGAGTCCCGGGGGGGGGGGAGCTGGATCCAGAAACTGTGTGTTTGGGCCGGGTGGGCTGGAGGCTCATTGAGACTGACAGGTCGGGTGAGACTCTAAGACTCCACCCCCTTCCTGCCAGCGGCCCCAGCCGGACACCGAGGGGCCTGGCTAGCACAGTCTTCTGGGTAGGCTGAGGTCTGCTGGCCATGGGAGTACTCCTCAGCCAAGAGGGCCTTGCTCAGCCCACTCCTCCCGCCGGCCGAGATGCTCACCTTGTCTGTGATCTTGATGAAGAGGCTGCAGCCATCCCAGGAGGCCAGCTGGAGCCGAGCGGCGATGCTCTCACACAGGTCCCTCACCCGGCTACTGCTGCTCACCTCCATGGTCTGCACAGAGAGGAAGCATGTGGGGCCAGGGCCCAGTGTGAATAAGAAGACTTCCCAAGTCATTATACTAAGGCATATCCTCTGTGTACTTTGTGTGTGTGTGTATGCTATATCCATGTTCATGTGAACTTTTGCACATGTATGGGTGCATGTGTATTTGTGTACACATGTATATGAAGGCCAGGGGTGAACCTCAAGTGTCTGTCTTTCTTTTTCTTTTCTTCCTTCCTTCCTTCCTTCCTTCCTTCCTTCCTTCCTTCCTTCCTTCCTTTCTTTCTTTCTTTCTTTCTTTCTTTCTGAGTTAAGAGTTATTCTGTGTAGCCCTGGCTATCCTAGAACTCAGTCTGTAGACCGGGATACCCTAGAACTCAGATTCACCTGCCTCTGCCTCCCAAGTGCTGGGATTAAAGGCACTCAAGCGTCTTTCTTAACTGCCCCCGACATCTTTTGGACAGGGTCTCACTAGACGTGGACCTCATCCATTTGACTGGGACGACCGACCAGTAAGCTCCAGGGCGTCTCTGCATCCCTGGCGCTACTGAGCCCAGCTTTTGCGTCAGGGCCGAGTCCTGGGGTTTCTGTGGCCAGCACTTTACGGACAGAACCATCAGGGCCCATTTTTGTCACTGTCAGCCTTGGGCTGGCTGTGTTCTGTCTGGGAAGGACAGCCCAGAGAGTCATCCACATACAATATTGCTTGGCAACAGCACCTACTGTCCTGGGCCCAGGCTAGACCCAGGAAGTCTGCACCCTTGGACTTACGCTGCGGCCCTGTAGCCAGACGATGGGAAGTTTCATTACAGGCGCTCAACTATACCCAAGCCTCAGATGCTCAAGGGACCCCAAGGGAGGGCGTGAGGGTGGCCGTGGTCTCATTTTCCTTTGATGCTTCTTGATCACCGCTGGAGCCCAATGGTCTCCTATGCCCTACCTGTCCCTTCTGCCTCCCCAAGCCTCCAGGGCAAGCTCTGGGCCAGAAGGCGGTGGCCGCGGCCCGTCAGAGACGACTCCAGGGGCCCGCAGGCCCTAGGACTCAGCCTGGCTTCTCACCCCTCTGGCTTCTTCTCATTTCCCCCCTTGGCTTGGAATCTTAACGCGTGCCTTTGAGATAGTTCCCACTTCTAACCTCACCGGTGAGTTCCCTGGGGCCCCTAAACTCAGTGCAGTGCTCCCTGACGCCGGCTTGAAGTATGGAGGCAAACATGCCATGCCAGGGCACAGATGGGGGCAGCCGCCATGGGGGTCCATGTGGAACCTAGACCGTGGGCCTAACGGAACGAGCGAAGGGCATGCTGGGGTGGTAAGCAGGAGCCCTGCAGTCTCCCGAGTCATAGGTGACTCACTGTGGGGAGCACCCACCTCACTGGTGTCATTGGGGAGCACTCACCTCACTGGTGTCATTGGGGAGCACTCACCTCACTGCTGTCATTGGGGAGCACTCACCTCACTGCTGTCATTGGGGAGCACTCACCTCACTGCTGTCATTGGGGAGCACTCACCTCACTGGTGTCATTGGGGAGCACTCACCTCACTGGTGTCATTGGGGAGCACTCACCTCACTGGTGTCATTGGGGAGCACTCACCACACTGGTGTCATTGGGGAGCACCCACCTCACTGGTGTCATTGGGGAGCACTCACCTCAATGGTGTCATTGGGGAGCACTCACCTCACTGGTGTCATTGGGGAGCACTCACCTCACTACTGTCATTGGGGAGCACTCACCTCACTACTGTCATTGGGGAGCACTCACCTCACTGGTGTCATTGGGGAGCACTCACCTCACTGGTGTCATTGGGGAGGTAGATCTCATGGTGCATTTTGGAGCCATTCTGCTCAGCAGCCTTCACCTCTACATGATGTGGGGGCTGCTTCCGAGGTCCCACCCTGCGGAGGGCAAAGTGGGTTACAATGCCACCTCTGTATTCACCCCAACTGCCAACCTTAATGGGAGATTCAGCCTGGCGCTGGACACAGAGCCTTCGATGACCACTGTAGGGAGGCAGGTAGGTTCCTGCTCCTCACCCTTCCTATGTTTGTCTCTGCCTGGTGGGCTCTGCGTGTGACCCTGGCATAAAGATGAGCCCGGTCCCACCTACCTGCAGGAAGGCTGGGGGAAACAAGCACTCCCTAGCAGGCCCAGGGACTGCTGGCTATGACCCTGTGGACAGGAGTGTTCTTGTATTCACAGACCAGGGGATTGCACAAGGGGTAGGGACTGCAGTGTGGCCTTATAAAGGACGCTACTTTCTCCAGGGCCACACACAGTTACAGTCAGCCCACTTCCATCCTGGTCAAGGCCAAGGCCAAGATAGAGAAGATGGAAAACCGCTAGGGACAAGGGGCGGGGGATGGGGACACTAGGGCTCATAGTTTGAAATGAAGCAGGGGCTGAGGAAGGTTGAGTTTGTCCCCAGGACATACCCATGGCGAGAGAAAGATACCAACCCTTAATCAAGCACCTAAGTGTCTGTGTAAATATGTCCATTTCTCTGTCACTTTAGGGTTAATAGGTATTGACCTAGCTCCATGGGAAGACCCTCTTGATGACAATAGGGAGGGCAAAGATGTCACAAGGATTAAGAGGGACGAGTCTCTGGCTTCAGCTACCCTGCCTCGGCCACGCGGGGCCACCTGAAGACTCCTCTGTGTTCCGAGTAGGCAGAGGTGGGGCAGGGAAATCACAGGCAAGTTGGCCATTGGTTCTGATTGAAGCGTCTCTGAGCACCCCAGCTGCCTGGGATCCCTCTGGGCTTCCTGACCCTTCCTCTACCTGGTCCCACCTTCCTGGAAAGGGACGTGAGGCCACACAAGGCCATGCTCCCCCTATACCTGCTCTGAGCCGGGACCGGGTTGGTTCTCTAGGGTGTCAGGCAGCAGGCTTACCTTAGAACCCTGTGGAGCCTGCGGCTGCAGTCGGGGGCCAGCGGCTTCCTCTTCCGGGAGTCTATGAACTTCTGAGCATGGGGCAGCAGCTTCTTGCCCGGTGGGAAGAGGCCGGTGCAAAGCCACAGAAGCTGCCAGGCCCGCTCCTCACTGAACCTGTGGGGTGGTGCCCGAGTGGTAAGGCCCCGTGCTGTGCCCAGGCCCAACGAACGCCTCATGCCCAGCAGTGGTAAGGCCCCGTGCTGTGCCCAGGCCCAACTAATGCCTCATGCCCAGCAGTGGTAGGGCCCCGTGCTGTGCCCAGGCCCAACGAACGCCTCTGAAGCAGAAATGGGACAGTTGGGCCTGTGGGGTTGGGAGCTTAGATGGGAAGGAGGGAGAGGGGACGCAGTACACACCAAGGCCACATTATGCCAGCTTGCAATCCAGTTGCCCAGTGCAACAGGGCACAGTCATGCCCTGATGACAAGGTGGGCGGCCCTGCCTGTCTTACGGAAAGGAGTTCAGACAGGCCGCAGTCTGCCCAGGCCACATAGAAGAGCAGCAGTTGGCAAGGTACAAGGCTGGGCTGTCCCTCCCCTGTCACTCACCCTCAGGCACGAGCAGAGCACACAGGGCCCTGGACTTCTCACGGCTGCTCTGGCTGCTGGATATGGACCCAGACCTATCAGTGGCTCCCACCCCCCGGCCCCCCGCGCCCCCGCGCCCCCACCCTCCCCGCCCCCTACCCCCACCCCCCTCCGAGGCCTAGTGCCGGGCCCAGGCCAGGAGGCAGACCTGATGGAGTTGTGGGTCAGCTGCTTCAGGATCTGGCAGTAGAGTTCATCCTGAAGCGCCGGGTCCTGCAGCGCTAATGAGAATATCTGGTCTGTGAGTTCCAGGCTGTGCCAGGACTGCCGGGAAGGGTAGTCGCCTGTGTACTTGAGGATGGGTGTGACTGTCAAGGAGAACAGTACCCAGGGAGCCTCGGGCTGACCCTGCACCGGAGCCTTAACCCTGGCCTAGTGCTGCCCGGAACCCAGGCTGAACCCTGAACCAAGCCACTCTCGGACCCGCTAAACCGTGACCCCTGAACCAAGTTCCCAACTGACCTCTGGACCAGGGCACTCTAAACCCTGTTTCAGGTTCACAATGACCCCTGAATCAAGCCCCTCCCCTCGACCTTTGACCCAGGCTCATACTGACCTCTAAGGGGGGGGGAGAGGGGGAGGGGCTTCACCCCATACACACATTTCTGGGCCCTTTACCTAGCCTCAAGCATCCTTGCAAGAAGCTGAGGATTGACTCTGCACACCTTTCTCACATGGGGCCTGACCCCTCGCAGTTAGTTGGCTGTGGGGCCTGCCGGGGACCTGGGTGTGTGTGCCCGCCGGCCTGCCTGCAGCTAGGGCTGGCTGGTGGGAAGGATATCTAGGAAGATCTGGCAGGCTGCATCCCGCAGTTTGGCTTTGTCGTGGACAGACTTGAGCAGTGGCTGGCGTAGCGGCTCCGGGGAGTAGGCCCACAGATGGCCCCGGCTTCGGGCCATGGGCATCGCGGCCCTGCTGACCGTCTCTTTCTCTGGGGCCCTGCCAGAGACGGGCTGGTGTGAGGGTCTGTGCCGAGGCTTTCTCTGCCCCTCCCTGGCCTTGCAGGGTGGCCGATGCCTTCCCCTCCTTGTAACCCTGGCTGTGAGCCCCCGGGGGGCAGCCCAGCCTGCTGGCAGCTCTCAGAGTGGGGCGGGCACCTGAAGAACTGGTAGGAGAACTCCTCCAGGGTGTATGGCGACTCTGTGGGCTGCTCCTCCAGCGGCGGCTCCGAAGCCCGCACCTCCTGGGCTGCCAGCTTCCGTTTCTCTGGTGACATGGCCAGCAAGTTCTGCAGGGGACAGGCCCACGGTTACCCGGGAGTCAGTGCCCACAAGGCTCTTCCTTAGGCTTCTCCTGATTTAGCTAGCTCGGTGAGTCAGAACACAGGGATGATAGGCTGTCACCTCCCGTGTGACCATGATGACTCAGGCTACCTGAGACCTTCCTCTGCTATAGCCAGATTCGTATCAGTAAGTCTGTCTCACCCTGTTCTCAGCCTGTGAACTGGACCGCTCTGGCTCTCACAACCCGAGGCTCTCTTTCCCAAGGACACCTCTGCTCAGGCATTTAGGAGCTGCTGTTGATGGTAACTTTGAGTTGCAGGTTTAGGGCACATACCAGGCACTTAATGTGTGCATGGTAGAGGGTCTGCCAGTCTCCGGCTTCCCCAAAGGGCAGCTCTTGGGGCACAAGATGTCAACACCCTGGGCTGAGGAAGGGTGTTTGTATCCAGGACACTTCCACGGTGAGAGGAGAGAGCAACCTTTACTGAGGACCTACTACGTGCTTCTGCATAGATATGCCAACTTCACTGTCACTCTAGGGTTAGCGGGGGTGGGTGGTGGGTGGGGGAGGGATTGGTACAGCGGACATAATGCCCACCTGGTCCTTCTGGATCCCTACAAGGAAGATGGTGAGACCCAGGCTAAGTATCCCAAGACCCTGCTCGCAGAGCCCGGCTGAGCGGAGCTGCACAGGAGACGTACCAGCAGCTGGGCCGAGGGCTTGGTGACCGCGGGGATGGTGTAGAGGCAGGCCGTGGGCACCAGCCCCGTCTTGCCGGTTCTGTCGTTCTGGCCCAGGACCCAGTTCTCTGAGGCCAACAGTCCCTGTTTCTTGGTCAGGATCAGTAAGTCACCTTTCTTGAAGGGCAGAAGGGTGACGTCGTCTGCAGGTCCAGGTCACATGTAGAAACAAAATCGCCACATTTGCCGAGGGCTCGCCAGAGTCCCCAGACTACGCTAGCACCTCAGAGATGATGTCCTTTGACATATGAAGAATCCAAGGCGCCGAGCCACGGGGCCTGAGGCGACTCTGAGACAATGGTGCAGATTGCTGTCACCTGCTGTAGCCCCAGCCTATTAGACTTCTGAGACCTCACCGGGAGCTGACCAGGAGCCGGGCAGGAGGCAGAGTGGGGTTCGTAGCTGGTGGTTCACATGTCTGGCCAAAGCACTCTGTGGCCTGACCTCTAAACCCACGTGCAAACCTGTAAGCCTCTCATGATATTTCCTAGATAACCATGAGTGAGGATTAACAGGCAGATGGGTGAGCGCTCTCCGATGTTCCTCACAGAGTTTAAGAGTCCCTACAGATTATGGCCTACAGAACAAGCACGGGAAGACCCAACAGTCGGCTAACCTGGACCCTTGGGTCTCTCAGAGACTGAACCATCAACCCAAGAGCATACACGGGCTGGACCCAGGCCTGACCACACATATGTAGCAGATGTACAGCTTGGTCTTCCGGGTTCTGAGCGGGGGCTATCCCAAACACTGTCACCCAGACATAGCATATGTTCTTCTAGGTTGGCTGCCTTGTCTGTCCTCACTGGGAAAGGATGTGCCTAGCCTCACAGAGACTTGATGTGCCAGGATAGGGGGTATACCCAGGGGCCCCACCTACTCAGAGGAGACGGGGAGAGGGGTGGAGAAGGATTGTGAGAGTGGGTGGCCAGGAGGGGGGCAGTGAGTGGATTGTAAAGTGAAAACGTGTTTGTTTGTTTTTTTCCCTTAAAGAGTTCCTACAGAGCCCTTTCATCCGACTTGCAGCCAGTTTGTCTACAACGCTTATAATCCGTCTCAATGGTTGAGGTCTGGAGCCTGACACTGGCCTACAGGCTCCAGCCCAGCTCCTGTTGGCGTGAGGACTTCCAGGGAAGGCTGTGTGGTGCTGGGTGAACTATCCCCCTCTCTGAGCCTTTGGTCCAGTGTCTGTGACGTGGGATA
Source organism: Apodemus agrarius (assembly GCA_964023405.1). Lineage (NCBI taxonomy): Eukaryota > Metazoa > Chordata > Mammalia > Rodentia > Muridae > Apodemus > Apodemus agrarius. The sequence goes on from OZ030021.1 coordinate 21,766,480, forward strand.
ACGGGGTGGCTGTGGGGATGGTGTGTACGTCCCTGCGGGTGTGCGTTAACCTTGCTGGTGTCTGTGAAAGCACCGGTGGTGTTGGTGGAGTGTACGTGTAACACGCCTCCTTTAACCCTTTCAGATCAGGACCTTGCTGAAGCTGACCCCACAATACGGATGCTTGTGTCTCTCAGCCTCGCTTTGGGTCCTGTGGATATGAGAAAGCCACCCTTCTCCTCTAGTGCCGTGAGCCCCTCCCTCCCCTCTCCCAATGGGTACCTGTGGCCTTCCTGTCCTGCAGGGCCATGGCGAACACAGATCTCTCCTTCAAGCCTCCCAGGAACAGAGCCACCATCTCTGCAATAGCCACGCTGCTGGGGGAGACGAACTCGTACTCTTCTTGGAGTGTGGACAGAAGCAGCCTCTTCCCGCCGGGGGCGTCCCTGAGGGCACAGGGGGTGCAGTGGGACCCGGAGCCTTCCCAGCTCTCATTACAGCTCCCAAGCAGCCTTTGAGAGGCCACAGTTCCCGTGCCACATATGCGGAAACAAGGGGCTCCTCCAGGGCCCTTGGAAGAGGTTAGTCAGAGTCCAGGTTGGCCCAAGTTCCAGGCAGCACCTTAGGCGCTGGACAAGTGGCGAGCAGATCTCTGGGTCCTAGAGGCAGCGGGGTAGGCCAGGCTCCAGCATGGAAGGCTGCTCCATGCTGATAACGGGGAACGTCACAGAACACTCTAGGCTTACTCTGGAACCTGGGACAGTTACCTAGCCAATGTGCCCCAGTGTACTTCTCTGTAGAATGGGTGAAATCGTTAAAAACTGACTGTCACCTTGTTAGCCGCTAGACTGACAAACCTCCTACAATGATACCTACGGTGACAAACCTCCCGGTGTACCTGGTAGAGTTTCTAGCCTGGGTTAGCTGATGTGGGCGGACCCCGGCTCAGATCCCTGGCTGAATGAGAAGGAGGAGTGGGTCCGAGCAGCAGCTCTCATCTCTCTGCTTCCTGGCCGTGGACACGATGGGGCGGCTGCCTCCTGCTGTCTGTCTTTCCTGCCGGGATGGTCTGTACCCTTGAACCGTGAGTCATACTTTCTTACGTTGCTAGTACCGGGTAGTTTTGTGTGGCGGCAAGACAACTCACTAACACAGCAGGTGATGCTGTGAGGGCTTCGTGTTGCCCAGGAGAGTGGACAGTTGACCCCTTGGAGCAGCGGGACCGTGAACCTGTCAGACACCCAGTAAGACTAAGGAACTGTAGCGGAGCGTGGGCAGGAGTTCCCAGATATCTTGGAAGAACTCCTAGCAGGTGTGGGAGGGTGTCCCTAAGTCCTGTGTGTCACCAGCATTTGTACTTTACGAGTTCAGGGGTACAGGAAGGCAGGTACATATCCTTTCAGTTAGTGGCTAAGATCAGCTGTGTCTTGGGAACACGGCGGCCTTGCCCGAAGGTAGCCCAGAGTGAAGGCCATGCTGTCCACAGGAGCAGATGCTCCCTGCGGTCCCCAACCACACAGCACCAGATGCTCTTACCAGAGAGTGTGAGACCCTTTCTCTACCCTTATAACTCCCTAATGCCAGATAGGAAAGAAGAAAGGATAGAGGAGAAAGGGAGCGACATTATTGTCAGACTTCTTCCTGCTGATAGAGGTGTGAGTTTATCTTCTCTGTCAGGTTATCTAATTTCTTCTCTTGTTGTTTCTTCTTTGACCACTTAACAAACTATGACCAAGAGCAACCAACCAACAAGCGGCAACCCCTACCACCTCGTGGGAACCCAGCATTGATGCACCCTCTGAAAAGTCCCCAGAATCCCAAATGTCACACCATTGCAGAGATGATCTGCAGCTGGCAAGATCACGCCCCTGCTAAAGCACGAGGCAATTCATAATCAGCGGCTGTGGATCACTTAAAGCAGCCCCATAGCCCACACTTGGGATTAAAGTGCAAACACAATCTTATCATGAGCATTCTGCCTAAGCTCTACCCTACAGTTACCTGGCAATAGCCAGGTAAGCTCCACCCCACAGTTACCTGGCAACAGCCAGGTAGGCTCCACCCCACAGTTACCTGGCAATAGCCAGGTAAGCTCCACCCCACAGTTACCTGGCAACAGCCAGGTAGGCTCCACCCCACAGTTACCTAAGCTCCACCCCACAGTTACCTGGCAACAGCCAGGTAAGCTCCACCCCACAGTTACCTGGCAACAGCCAGGTAGGCCTCCCGCACTATAAAAGGGGCTGTTTGCCCCCTCCTCTCTCTCTTGCCTCTTGCTCCCTCTCTCTCTCCCCCCTCCCCATTCCCTTCCCCTCTCTCTCCACATGGTCATAGCCAGCCTCTACTTCTCTACTCTCTCCCTCTCTCTGCCTTTCTCTGCCTCTACTACCCTCTTAAGTCCCCTCCCCATGCCCCGAATAAACTCTATTCTATACTATACAGTCAAGTGGCGGGTCCCTCAGGGGAAAGGGATGCCTTGGCATGGGCTGAGGCACCCCTTCCCCCACACCTCACCACACCCCCATAGAACATAATCTTATACCTCTTTATCTTCTTATAAACACATCACTTATACAATTTTTGTTTCTTAAAGAAGCCAAAGATTCTCCCCACACCTGCTGACTGGCTCCTGAGGACTAGTTACCCCCTCTTCATATCTGCCCTTGAGTTCCATGTACACCTAAACCAAGGTCTCAGGTTGGGAAGTCAAAGACTTGAGGTTTACCTGTTGGTGACCAGACCCATGACCTCTGCAAAGGATAACCCCAGCAGTGTCCTCTCCTTCTGATCCAGGAAGTACATCCCCTTCCAGTTGACGGCTAAGATCAGCTGCGTCTTGGGGAGGCGGGGACCTGGTCAGAAGGCAGCCCAGAGTGAAGGCCATGCTGGCCACAGGAGCAGCCCCCCTGCCGTCCCCAACTACACAGCGCCAGATGCTCTTACCAGAGAGCGTGGTGACTTCAAATAGGCGGGAGAAGAGCAGGGGCCACAGCAGACGGGCGGCCTCCACCGTCTGTTCCTTCACCGCCAGGGGCGTGGCTTTCGACCGGGTGTACGAGGCCTACGTGGAGTGGAAAACCCCAGGCACCATATGGAAGGGTTAAGGACAACTACAGTGTTGGCCCTCGACTTCCACCTTGATTGACACGTGGTCTCTTGTTGCTCACTGGCATAGGCCAGGCTAGCAGGCTCCTAGGACTCTAGAGGTTCTCCTGTGCCTGCCTCCCGTCTCCCTGGAGACGCACATTGGGATTGCACGGGCTTGTGCTACCCCACCCGGCATTTCCCGGGTCCTGGATCCGATCTCAGGGTGTCAGCCCTGCACAGCGAGCTCTTTACCCACTGAGCCATCTGTCGCCACCCTTCCCTCTTACTGTCCCTCTTCCCTTTGCCTGGCTTGCCCTTTCCCTTCCTGACATGTCCTCTGTCTTCAGATTTCCTTTCTGTTGGACCCAAATGTCATTTCACATTTCTACATCCACGTGCTGACTTTAGGCGTGTAAACTGCCACATGTACCAAACCCTTAGACGACCTAAGATTT